>JAODKE010000007.1:9788991-9802719 GCA_026779605.1 Mormyrus hasselquistii | reverse complement strand
AAGCACACCCTCCCGGCCGCCGCAGAGGGGAAGGGGGGGGGGGGGGGGAGGGGGGGGGGGGGGGGGGGGGGGGGGGGGGGGGGACTGAAGCACCAATGGTAAATTACAGCGAGCAATGTCCTTCTGTATCCACATCTACTTAAATTCCCCCCGTTCTTTGCAGCCCCCCCCCCCCCACACACACACACACACACACACACACACACTAAACACCCAGGAAGTTCACCCAGGACAGGTTAGCGCCGATGTTGTCACGCTGCAGCCAAAAAATAAATATATAACAGCTAAAAAAAATAACAAAGAACAAAGATGATGGGTGATGAATAATGGAGTGCAGCCTGCTAGCTTCATGACCTCCAAGTGCAGGGGGGACTGGCTGCTTGAGATGCAAGAATGTAATTAAATAAATAAATTGGCACTAATTAACATGAAGGCGTTTGATTATTTAAGCGCAAAAGAAAAAAAAAACTCTCCAACTTCTTAATCATTCTTGTTCACACAGCATTTTTTTTCGCTCAGTCGCCCTAAGTGCAGATAAAACAGCCCCATCTGCTCGTAATTAGGTCTAAATAATTTCCGACTACATAGCTTATCATTTTGACTGCACATTTGATTAAAAGCGGCTCCGGAATCTCGTCCGCTTTCGGTTTCCCCCGGACCCAGACTTCCTGGGTTTCCGAGCCCCTCGACACCGACACTAAAACAGGGCACAGCTAATCAGAACGGGCCGACACCACGGAACACCCATAAAGCCCCCCGCCCCCCCCACAAAGGGAGAAACATACACATAAAAACACGAGGATGTAAAATCTCAATCCTTTCTAGTTCATTTCCTATAAATGCAAGGAAATTACAACAAATCACCGCCGCTTGCATCTAAAGCGCCGCTGCATAATGACTTTTTATTTGCTTAATCTCCAAATTAAATGGCGTCTGAAGCGAAAGGCTCTTTTCCCTGATATTATTACTCTCATCATCTCCAGCACATTTTCCTGCCGAGACCAATTTGAATAAGACAAGAGAGCCTCCCTGAACTCAATCGAGGAGCCGTAATGGGCCTGGTAATAGTGATGTCTGATGGATCTGCAGGCGGCGGAGTGAGATCCCTAATGATGGGAGGTGGGTAATAGTCCTTCTGGAAGACCTGATGTGTTTCCAGTTGGCTGCCAGATGCTGGAAATCAAGACGAACATTGATCAGTGACAGGACAGTGCGCATATTCATCAAGTCGCAGGGAGGGGGAAAAACAGGATCGAGCTTGTCTCTCTCCTGCTTTAACAGGAACGAACCAAGCATAAATTATATTAATTAAATCAATTACATACTTAAAAACATCTTCACCCAATTAATTCAATTACCCAGTTACATGATGCTACTGGCAGGGGAAGATTAGAGGGTTTAATTAACAGAATATGAATGTTTAAACCAAGAAAACATACACAGAGTGAAGGCACACATAAATGAAGTTGTGATCACTAATTAAAAGGCTGTCTGCATTCATAAAGATGTTACTGGGAGATGACAGCCTTGCCCAGACGGCTTTAAACAAATAAGGACTAACAGCAAGAAAGATCCTCTCTGCCGTATATTAATGATGTTGAAGTCCTCATTTCCCACATGATGTTTGGAGGACATGGAAGCTGACACCACGCATCTCAAGAATTCTGACCGCGGCGCATTTTTCGCAGAGTGAAATGGAAATAAAATCCATAAGGAATTCTGTAGGATTCCATGTATATTTTAGTCCTGAGAAGATTTCTGGAGTTAAAGGGGAGTGTGTGGGAGGTGGGGGGGGGCGCGGTTGCGTGTGCAGTGGAGCGGGAACGTGGGGACGGCGCATTACGCGACAGCTGGCGGGCCGCGCTCACCTGCCCCCCACTGAGCATGTCCTCCAGGTGTCGCGGCACGGTGCCTGGGGGGCATGTGAGATGCGGGCCATCTGAGCGGCCCAGGCCAGCGGGCAGGTAGGCCGCGCCGGCACCATATGAGACCCGGCCGCTCCGATTGGGCTGCGTCGCCCTGCCCCACCTGCTAGTGCTGTAGGTGCCGCGCTCTCGGACGGGAGGCAGCCAATCCACGGGGGTCCACCCTCCTCCGGCTTCCCATTCGGCGCCGGTTCCACCAGCCCCTTCCTGCTCACCGACAGCACCAGCTCTGCAGCGCCTCCTGGTGCCAGCTGCCTGCCACAGCCTCCTCACCACCATGACGAGAGGGACTGTGATCATGGGCTATTGGTGACTGGGAAGGGGCTGACGTGTCAGAAAAAGGGGGCCCCCATGTGTATCTGTCTGTTACCCACACGCCTCATGGCTGCTCAGGCTCCAGGCTGACTGCGACCCCAGACTACATGAGTTTATAAAATGGATGAGCGGAAAACATTATAGAGTCTATATGCGCTTTGAACCAAGTAGGCCACAGAGAATCAGCCGCTTCACAACTGTATTGCAGGAGCTCGTTTCCTGTTGTGCTCCCCAGTTAGCTGGCCTGCGATCTTGTACGGATACTAACGTCACTGTGGATCGCACTCATGCATTTTAACTCACCTACGATCACTACAAAACGAACAAGTAGCTGGCAGGAAACAGGGGGGGACATAATATGACATCTTCGGGGAGCGGGTTTACTTTGGGTCCGTTATGTGTCAACTGTTGTACGCTGCCTCCTTGCAGTAAAGCTTGCATAATACGCATATTAACCAGCAAGCGCTGGGCAAACTGATTTTTTTTTTTTTTTTTGCTATTTGTGTGTCTTTTGTTTTTATTTGTGTGTTAGTTTTGTTAAAGCAATGCAAAATACCCAGGCTGATCAGACCGGAGCCTCACGCTGCACTAGAAACACACGCATCGCTGACATAGTTGTCCAAGACAATCCAACAGTGTCGTGGTTTTTTTTTAATTCGATTCACATGGCTTTTTTTAAGCTTTGTTTCAGGCTAAATGCTAAAGGCTCCGCTTTAAGGACCGCTTTAGGTCCACGTCCTTTGCCACAACACTGACGCTGACCCGCTAGACTGCTTCTCTGAAGTGTGAACGCATTCACCAAACGTACTTTGGGCATCTCTACATTTTTCTCTGTGATTAATAATGCTAGGCTAATCTGCTACTATGCTAATCTGCATGTTTTCTAAGGGTTACCTGGCTATTATTAATTATTGGTCTCAAAACAGGAAATGTGAATAAAAACTCCAAAAAAATCCAAGCCTCGCATTAGCGAATCATGCTTTGGCATCCAGTGAAATGGAAGTTGAGAGAAGCGATAGATGGTACCGAGTGCGTCTCTCTTTGGCATTGCTAGGGATTTATTGTGTTTATGTGATTCAGAAATGTAATAATTCATAACAATAATTTGTTCCCATGATTTTTTCTTCCTAATAATCATTTATTCACTCTTCTTATTCGAAATTTGGCCGTAATGCTATTTAGGCTGATACAAAGTATTTTGTAAATAATGCATATAGCAATGCTAATTGTATGTAAAAAAACAAGAAAAATTATGATATTTTATACTACTACTTAAAAACACTGAGACACTTTTCAGCCATCCTATTAAATATTTGTATTGGCTTAATGTTGGACTTAGTTCTCAACATAACTTTTTAAATATCAGTCGGGAAAAAATCTATTAATCAGTGCAGCACCGCCGTGTGAATGTCAGATGATTGTTGTGTCTTTGGTGCGGCTATGATTGCATGTACGTGTGAATATGTAGTTACAGCTAACAGATTTCCTGCATTCATTACCGAACGTCAGCGCTAAGTCACAGCAGATAATGACATTGTAAACCAGCCAATAAGCTCCTTCCCCGCAGCAATCAATCATGAGTTGGCACTGCTTTGGTCAATTATGGTTGGGGGGGCAATTTCAGCATTTGTGTAATTTATTTATTCCTCCAGTTGGACTGCTTTGGGGTCTGAATTCTGATGGTGTTCCTTTGCACTGAACATGTTCTCTCTCACAGCAATCATAATTAATCCCCACCCACTTACGCCAGTCACACTGCAATGGTTTCCATAGCTACGGAAGGTATGCGTGGCTGCGTGAGACGCCACCTGTATGGGTAGCGGCGCAGAAGAGACCGGTGCCGGTGCAGACCGACCGCCTCCTTGCGTGCTAACTTTTCCCTGGCCTCCTGCTGGACAGCTGCGCTTGTTTGCCTGTTCAGTTTCTTTGCCTACTGTCAATCTGTAATTCAACCTCGTTCACCAGTTTACGACACTCTGTGGCATCAAAAACCTTTGGCCTGTCCGTTCCTCATTTTCTTGATAGCAGGTATAGCTTAACATATAATTAAAGAATTATTAGTAAACTGGCATGTCATTCAGGATGGACCCTCGCCTTGTGTTGTCTAAGACTGGCAACACAATCACCCTCCGTCCAGGACGGTCACGTGTCGGATAAGGGGAGATTATTTGCAATGCAGTGATTGGATTTTTCTTTTCATTCATTCTTTCTTTCCCTTTCTGTCTGTTTAACAATTATTTTTTATGTAAGAAATACAATGAAATGTATTTCAGAGTTTTCCAACACATAACTAAGCCCAAAAAATGGGAGCAAACACAGAATGATCCCTCTTCCATTCTGATCCTGGTTTTTCTTGCTACATTTGATTTCAAACAGCAGTATTAAAACTGTGTTCAGGCCAGTGACGTTTTAAAAAGCAAAGCCTTACATACTTACATACTGCGAGTACTTACATACTGCAAGTACTTACATATTGTGAGCACAATCTGTTAAAGCAAACTTGAGCACAAGAAGCACAGACTTTTAATACAGTAACGCGCCGTTCCGTGTTAGCCGTCCGATTCTGCTTGCTCAATCATTTTCTTGCCGTTAGTCTCCTACGGAGCTCGGGCGCTCGCCAGGTGCTTGCGGTTTTCTTTTGAAAGGCACACATCTGTTTTTACGACGTCGGGGAAATTAAAAAAAAAAAAAAAACAGGACGACAAAAATGAAGTGTGAGAGCAGCTTTGTCTGCACAGACGGCAGCGGTGGAGGAATTCTGGAGCTGGGAAGGCGGTGGGCAGGCGGCCAGCGGGCACCATTTGGGGACGCAGGCACCCCTCCTATTGGCATGCAGGGCCAGGTACACACTCCTGTCTTGAGACAGCTGTAAACTAGCAGCCCATGGCGCAGCAATCAGGTGCTGGCTGGCGCTGCAGGATGCTGAGGCGTCACAATGTGCAGCCCCGTTGGTCGCACGCATCACCCTGCATACGGGAGAGTGACAGCACCGGCCCTATTCCTTATGACAGGATTGTGGTGGGGGCGGAGCGACATCGAGCAGGGCAGGCAAAAAAAAAGTTACTGTGGAACAAATGGCGACCTTTAGAAAGATTAATTTGTTTACCAACAAATGTTCTTGCTGTCATAGTCAGGCTGGGTGACCTTCAGTCCTGTGTCTCCTGGTTGCGAGGATGCTGACTATCGTCATCTGTTAGCAGGAAGCTCTCTATCGCTCTTCCGCTGCCTGCAATGGTGGCGGCCGATTAATCTGCGGGGTCTCGGGCAACGAACGGAGCCTGAAATTCAGTCCATCATCATATAATAACATCCAATTCATCTCAATTAGCTGTAATAATTCCTGTAATAATTCCTAATCAAATTTTTCCCGGAGGATGGACAAGCCCGTATTGATGTGCTGCATTCAGCTAAATGGAAGCAGCAGAAAGTCAATATCCTCAGTGGAAAAATTCATAAAAGCGGGAAGTATGCACAATGGGAGTCATGTTCTCATAACAAGACCATAGGCCTCCAAAACTCAATAACCCCTCATGTGCAGTACTAACTCCATATTTAATTCAGCTGAGAAAGCGCCCAGATCGCTTCATTACACATATTACTCTCTCAGTAATATGTGTGTGGGGAGAGAGAGGTATCACTGCAGCCGCTCCCCTGGGTTCCGAAGTGCACCCTCTGCGTCTGTGCCTGTGTGTCTGCGTGTGCTTCCTTGTGCATGTTCAGGATAAGTACCTTGGTTGCCTTCAGAAACATGTGGTTCCGAGCAATGGTCTCTCTGAATTGGCCAGAGTGCATGAATGCCCATCGCCATGTGCCCTCGACGTCCAGCATGAGATTCCAGGCTCATCCTGATGCCGCACGGGATAAACAGCCAAGGAGGATCAATGACTAGATGGATAGATGTATGACCACTAAAAAAAGCAGATCATTGCAGGCACCGTGCAACCTGCAGTTCCTCCAAAGATTGGGATGAGATTCATTTTCTTATTTGATTAATTGCTTTGGGTGGCGTTTGGTCAGTCTGCCTCACGCTGACCGTGCCTTAAAGGTTCTGTAGTCAGCGTAACAGTTCAGACGTCACACTTCCAATGTAGATGTCAGATAATTTTGCACTGTTTCATTTCAGCACTCGGTCAAGAACCTACCTGGTCATCACGTACCTCAGCTGCATACATTAAAATTACTAAATCAATCCGTGTCTCTACAAGCAAATGTAAGTACCCTGGGCGGAATGCGCCGCTGTTCACCCCACCGCAATAGGGATCAGAGCCTATGCCTAGAAGGGTGTAGGTTCACTTCCTGTGGCTGGTAGAAGGACTGCTTTGTTACTGGGTCCATGAACAAGGCCCTTAACCCAAGTACTTCAAGGGGACTGACACTCTGCTCTGACACCAAAACTGTATCAAGATGGGGAAAAAAAAGCTAATGAATTTCAATGTACCTTGTGCAAGATCAACAATGTATCTCGTGAGCAATAAGTAACAACCACTTAGGTAGTTAGAGTCACGGTGACCCGAGGCCATTTCCAATACAGCAGGAAGAATCGGACGATACACGCCAGGGTGCAAAGCAGCGAGTAAACAGTCAGGGGCGACACATGTGTCCACCAACTAATCTCACATTGCGGAAAAAGAAAAGACGCGAACAGCGGAAGTACATGAAAACCGCGCAGGTTCTGAGCTGCGTGGAAACCTGCAAATTCGGAAAGGTGCAGCGAAAACGCCACCGAGGCGCACTGCATTGCCGGTGTGGTATGCCGAATTATGCTTCTCAATACTGCCCGTTAAAACGGGATTCATTAATCTTTTAATCACGCCGAACGGCAATATTATTTTCAGTGATAATGCTGCTTCTGTGTAAAGCAATTATTTCAATCAGTATGAGCAATCTTAACTCGGAGCGCTTCGCAGCCCGTCTCTGTTTTGATGTAGAGAATTTAGCTGTTTTATAAAATTGCCTCAATGTTTAAACTAATAATACAGATGATGGATATTTGTATGAGATTTATATATTTAAAAGAGACAAGACATGCTATTTTCCAGCTTAATATCCTGTTACACGGATTTCAGGTTTAATAGACACTTGTAATAGACAGTTAAACAGTAAGCTTAATGGGGGTTATATGAAAATGAATGCTTGACATCAGTGACACTACATTTCAGATTAATGTTTCTCTCGATGTTTCATTGAAGATTAGAAAAACCTTCACTGCTGGCAAGAGGCATAACTTTGATTGCTGTCTAAGCAACAGTCATATTTTTGTCAAAGCCACTAAATTGCAGAATTTAATTCATCTGAGGTAAAACCTGCATGGGAGGTGAGATCACAACGCCGCGACAGACATCCGTATTAGATTGCAGGTTGTGACAGGTGAAAGTAATTGTATTCTGGTAGAAATCGATGTATGAGGCGATGCCACATTGGACTATATCAGCAAAGAATAACGTCTTTGCTACGAGATGTATGTATAAAACATGGATACTGAGGGTCTTTCTTTAAATAACGTCACCTGTGAACTGACTTTATTATTATATACATGTGCCTATGTTTATAGCATATACCAACTCAATAAACATCATTTTAAATTAATCAGCTTTTTAAATATATACGACTTAAAATCATGCCTTTTAATAATAAAATGCTTTCCTTAAACCTTTTTTTTCTTCCCATTCTTTACTTCTCTACAACACCGGCAGGAATTCATTTGCTGTTTAAAGGTGTTAAAATATACAACTAAAAGTAATTTGTATGCATAGGTTAAACAAATCGGATTGTATACTGCCCGGGAAAATAAGTTTAAATTTATTATTATTCACATTTGGGTCTTTTATGGAGTAACTTAATCACCATTTGAAACTTAAAATGAAGAGATTAAAACACGTTTTGTGTTTGCGGAGGGTGAACGTTCTCGTTGTGCGAGAAACACCCCAATCCACTAGGTGGCGATATGCATTTTAACAATTAATGTTTATATTCTAAAATACATAGAAATCCACCGAATTAGAATTATTGAAGTTTCTAACATTTTTGGCATCTATAACGTCATTGTTGGTTTAGTATGATTGCTCAGCGTAGCGTAAATTAAGGTTGTTATAAGAGAACGTCGGGTATCCCGGAAGCATTCAGGGCCCTTCCATGCCCCTTCTAGACCGTGCAGCTGACTTCGTCGGGATTCATCGCACCGTTTATCAGCAAACGCGCCCCCCGGCAGCTTGAGCGCCGCGGAGGCGACGCCGTTCCCGGCCCCCAGCTGGAAGCAGGAGCTGCCCCCGCCTCGGCGCTTCCCACCTGCAGCGCTCCATCTCGCTGTGTGGCCGCGTTTCGGCTCCCGACGTAAATATGTCCGTCGAGCAGGATGGCGGCCCGGCGACGCTGCCCTGCGTCCTCATTACAAGCTGCGACCCCGGCTTCAGGGAGGGGGACTTGATTAAGCGTAAGTGGCTGCCGAGCACACTACACACGCCGGCCAGCCGTGCCTGGTTTAGCCGGCTAGCTGGGCTGCTAACCGATCACGGGACCCTCGGTGACACACGTATAAAGGTGACAGCGAGCCAGGGCCGCCCAGCTGCCACTGCTTTCCCCGCTGGTTCCCCGCGGTCTCGCTGGCTGTTCGGGCGGGTTAGTTAGTAGTTGCAGCTCTGGCTTCTCATATCAACACCGCCGCCCTTGGCTGCTGTTACCCCCGAGGCCGCCCGGCTGCTGCGCGGTGCGGGTTTCCACACCCTGCCTGTTTCCTACAGAAAGATTATCGTCATTTATTCCGCGTTAACGTCCGTGAGAATTAAATGGCGACACACCGCAGTTAATGTTTTATACCTTTAATGTGAAGCTGATATTATATCATTAAATGTGTTCCATGGCTTGTGCGAGCAATGCTCGCTTTACAGTGCCCACTGTCACAGGGAAGTATTTTTCTGTATTCGTCCTAAGCATGTATCGTTAATTGTAAAAATAGAAAACACCATTTGCATTACAGTGGTACAGAGTACGAAAATACCTAATTTTTGTGTCAGTGAAGAATTATTTTAGTAGCTATAGAACGTGTGAATGGAGCTGTCTGTCATTTCAAACGGCCTGCAGATTCGGTAATAATTTACACAGCGAGCTGCCGGCTGCCTTCTCATGAATTAAACAGCAGATACATGCAGTATAATATGTTACAACCGCTCAGCTACGTGTTGCAACTTCTGTCCTGGTCTTAAAGGCCACGAGGCTGCATCTGACTGCTTTCCACCAGGTGGCAGTGTTTAGCTGGCTTGTGGGGACCAGAGCAGCAACCCGCAGTCAAAAGGACTGAGTAGCAACAACCATGGGCGTCGTTAGGTCGGATCACTCGGGGCTATAGCCCCGGTATTAATAATGAATGGGGTTGTGTATTTATTTTGATCAGGAGGTCCAACCTTGAGGTCACTTTGTTTTGTTATAATAGCATTTTATTGTTTATTAAAGTCAGTTGTTACATTACATTATAGTACCTCCAGTCACATGTTTTTTTCACACATTAGCCACACATCCGAAGAAAGAAAAAGTTTGATCTGTGCAAACCTACTCTTCTGGTAGAAAATTCTGGCCATTAGTACCTTAGGTGAGTGCATTTGGATAAACAGTTCCAGGAAGTTGTCACTGTTAAGGGGGGTTGGCCTCTGCTTTGATGGATTGAGCAGTTCCTGCTTGAGCCAAGCATGACAGCATGGTCACTGGGTGACAGTGACACTCCAGTCACTCATCCTCTCATCTCATCTCGAAGAAAACCAGATGTCAGCCGTATGCGTCCAAAAGCTGGCCACCTTTGGTCAGATTTCCGTTCTCCTTTCCACTGAGCTGGGGCTGGGGCAGCCAGGTTTGGGAATGAATGGAGTTCATGACAAAACCAGATGTGACCCATATTTAGTTCTGACTTAGGTCTGGTTTTTAACAGAAGTGCCACATTACCGTTGGTGCTGAAGCTTCTCTGTAGCAGCAGGGGGAGAGTTAAGGTCACGGCGCGACTGAAGCCTCAGGCTCAGGAAACACACCGACAGCGCTCTCGCAATTAAATACAGCAACAACAAAAAGCTGTCATTCTTATACACTGTCATCCCTCTTGAAATGTAGAGCAGAATCTTTAAGGTTCAAACAGTGAAATACTGAGATGGCACTTTTTTTTCCCACAAGCTTTAGTTTAGATCTGTAAGAATTAGGGATGCGCCAATGGTATTTTCCATAGCCAAACCTGATTGCCAATTTCATTTTAAGCCTGACCTGCCTAGACCTTTCCTGGCTGATTTCGATCGTTTTAGTCTCAGAATAATTAGCAAACTAAACATTTTTCACACTTCCTTACTGAACTCAGCTTTCTGCAAGCAAAATATTTTAAATGACCTTTTCAAAAAAAAAAAAATGCTTACGCAAGTATCAAATTAAATTGGTTGTTCCAAATTGTCTCTAGGGGTACTTCCTCCAGGGACAACTCATGACTTACACGCTGCGAATCTAATGTCTCCATCCCACACTGTAAAGTGTTGTATTTCATCTGTCATGACGCATTAGTGGGGCAGGAAAGGTGACGATACAACCTGTGGACGGAGACGGGGGTGAGCAATATGGCCGAAATGTTGTCATGACACTTGGTTTTGTGCACAATCCACAATAAGGCTCAGGATATTTCGTATGTTGTAATGTTAATCATTTAAAATGATGAGCTGTGTCGGCACCTTTTTTTGTGAATGGGACCTTTGCAAAGTTTACAAAATTTGGTACATTGGTCTGTGACAGATTTCGCAAATACAAACCAATCAAAGTAGAACCTTTTCTGCAATCAAGCCGCACTTTATTCAGCAGTGTAGCAGACCCACATATAAACCATGTGCTGTTTACCGTGTGACATGAGTACAGTATTTTTAGCTGTCCTGTGGTATATAAAGTTTGTTTTTCCACAAGCTAGTGGATAAAAAAGGTCAATTAAGTCTTTAATCCGAGATCTAGCCACTAAACTGATATCGACTCAGACAAGAAAGAGATGAGACGTACAAACAGCGCTGAGAATGTTATGTAGCCTGAAATAGTTAACGATTGTTGCATCCCTAGTAAAAGTGTAACGGGTGAACCATAATTAAATGGAGAGGGTGTAAATCGGTAACCTGGTTTGCACTGTAGCGAAAATCCGACATGCAGCACATTTACCAGTTGTGGTAAATCCTTGTTTTCAGAGATCCTGGGTGTATCGATGTTGCCAGAGCCTTCCCAACAGCAGGGGGCAGTGTGCTGGTATCCATGGACCATCAACAATAAGTACTACACGGCAGAAGTCAGCCTGTGCGCGGTGCCCAGCACGTTTCAGATGACGGGGGACATTGCCAAGGCGGTGCAGGCTTTCATCGTCTACTTTGACAGCAGAGAGGTGAGAGGGAGGGAGGGAAAGACCGATGCGGTGAGACTGGTTTTCCTCTGTGTCGTGTGTTAATTTCCCTGACCTTGTTTGGTGTGGACGCTCTTACCATGCGTGTTCAGAGCGGGGGTCTCAGCGGCGTGGCACCCTGGCTGCCTGTGGTGGAGGAGCTGGCCCCGGAGATACTGATCCTGGTTTGTGACCACGTGCTGGACAGTGGTGGGTCCTTTCTCTCCGGTATGGTCTCGGGCGGGGGTAGTGAGCGCCGGGGCGCACGGACGTGAGCCAGTTTGTCACCCTCACAGGAGTGAGCCGACACCAGGCACAGCAGTGGTGTCTGTCCCACACTTTCGAGCTGGTGGAGCTTAACCCTCGGGACCTGCCGGATGAGGACGGTGAGACCCGCAGCCGTGCGTGTGCCGCCCGCAGCCGTGCGTGTGCCGCCCGCAGCCGTGCGTGTGCCGCAGTGCCGGGCTGCTCTAACTCTCCTGTCCTCCGCTGTCTCCTTTTTAGATGATTTTCCAGAATCCACAGGAGTGAAGAGGATCATCCAAGCTCTCAATGCCAATGTTTGGTCGACCGTCGAGATGAAGGAAGGTAGGGTGGAGGTGTTTGCTGCAGTAAACGGTTCGGCATCCATCCGCGTTAATGGCTGCTTTCTATGGTAGCGACGTCTTTGTTGTGGTGTTTGAAGGCTGAGAGGCGGTTTTCCTGGAAAAATGAGGCCCCTCTTTCTTAATTAAATCACTTGCACCCAGCAGACAGACGGCACTCTGAGTGACCTAAGCAGTCACGGGAGCGTCTGTCAGTCACGCTGGGAGGGCTGACGGCCGGCACATCACCTCGCTTTCCTCTCAGCCCCTTGCATTCTGTCCTCCTGCAGTAATCCCAGCATCCTATGAGATGTCCTGTTTACAGGAGGGGCTGTGTGTAAGCGTCTCCAGGTGCTTTGAGCCCGTCTCACCTTCTCCACCTTCTCACAGAGCACAGCCAAGGTATCGGCTTGATGAGTAGCCTGGTAGCATCTCGAACCGGCAACCGCCACGCAAGCCAGGAGTCTCATGTCAGTGCCAGTATTCTCCTGTTTAAGTATACGTATACTCTGAAAATTAAAGGATTGTGTGTCGAGTATGACTGTTAAGGATTTCTACCTTTTTAATTTCTTTGGATGACGCTTCAACTCTTAATCGCGTCCTGTCTGACAGTCCCCCCGCCCGCCAGCAGAGGGTGCCAGTGGTAACAACGTGGAAGAGAGGACCGAAATGGCTGCCAATGCTGAGCCAGGGAATAACATACTGGGTGAGTGGACAGTGACGCTGAACAGTGATATCATGCGGTATTTGTATTATTACTTATAATCCTTATAATGTTCAACTTTCTCAGACCCCACAATAGACGTAGACATCCAGGAACTAGCAAGTCTCACAACCGGGGATGCAGATGTTGAAAACTTTGAACGCTTATTTACCAAGCTGAAAGAGATGAAAGGTAAAACAAAAACACTGGCTCATACATTATGCATCACAGAGAGAGTTCATTATTTTTAAGGATTAACAATTTCATTAAATGGAAATACTGGGTTCCACAATGCTGGACAATGTTGTAGTGCAGTATTTCACTGTACGTTATCAAAGACGCACTGTAAATAAATTTGCTGCATGTGAGGATTTTAAAACAGTCTTATTCCAGTGTCCTGCATCTCCGATCCACAGTGGAATCTTAAGTCTTTCTTCTGATCTCTTTGAATAACAGACAAGGCATCCTCGTTACCCCACGAAGAGAGGAAGGTCCATGCGGAAAAGGTAGGAGCCCCCGCACTGACCGACGGCGCCTTCTGCATGAGCACTGTGGCAGGCAGCAGTGACTGTACAGGACGGTGTGCAAATACTGTGGCTGCGAAGGTCTGTGTTGGTGTGTCACTGTAATAACGCAGGCGTGGTGTCTGCAACTACAGGAACAGGATGCAGATTGTTTGCTATGGTTTACTGTGTTTGTTCAATGACAGATATGCGGGGGGGGGCTTTAGAGCCTTTTTAACTGTTATTGTACCAACTAATATTTTTAAGGTTCATGCACTTAGAAAAGTGGGACAACTGAGACTGAGATCAATATCTCTTATAAGGA
>JAODKE010000007.1:9748592-9758695 GCA_026779605.1 Mormyrus hasselquistii | reverse complement strand
TAGCATTAGCATTTTTCCCATAGAAATGAATGAGCGGTCCCCATAAGGATATGTTTACCCTACATGTGCGTGCGTGTATGTGTGTGCGTGTGTGTGTGTGTGTGTGTGTGTGTGTATGAAACAGAGTGGGGACCACCATCCATTCCGGAATGTACCCTGCACAAAAACCCCTGCTTCGCACTAATCGTATTGGCCAATGTACATTTATAGATGAACTGATGGGTAAAACATCACGTATCAGAAACGTGGCATAATTTTCAAGAGACTCGGGATTCGAAGAAAATGACTTGGACACGTGTAGACAAAGTAAACGGAGAATCGCCAGAATATTAAATAATTCAATACAGATGTCGTTGGAAGTCGTTGCCACTAATGTAGAAGTCAGTCCCCTAGATGAAAGTGGCATTCAGGCAGCCTTAAAACCACATAATGAATAACTGACTCTTCCAGATAGAAAAAAATACTCTGAAAAAGAAGAATTTAAACCTTTCGTTCAATTAACGATTTGCGAAAGTGTTTTTCACGGGGAAAAAAGAAAAAAAATGGAGCGACAGGCCTAATATAATCAAACTAAAATTATTTTGGTATCTTAGACGTAATCTGAATCATTCAGTATGAATTAATTTCTTTCTTGGGATTTAATATCATTCATATGTCACACTAAGCGAATTTCTCTTACTTAAGTGTCAAAGGATCATTATCACGAGAGTCTCATTCGCTCATCTGAAATTCCCCACCCGAACCGCAACATCTTGTCTATAAACACTAATCAAATGTTAACGATTAACAGCGTTTTAGCCCAGATATTATTACCTAATATTTTAAGCCCAGATAATATTACCTGCATTTACCATTGCGAGTTATGTCACGGCTCATAAATCAAAATAATTAGTTGTTATACTCGGACCTTAACCGTTTCCCCTCATTGTGCACTAGCAATGTCCCCTCGCCTTTTCGTTTTAAAGACGGAATGGTTTTGTCGCCAAAGATAATCGATCTGAAGACATACCAACATATGGTGACGATTTCTGTAATTGGGGGCAATGGTATACGGGCCATGTCAGCGGACACGACTGTGATAACGGTAACTCGTTATTCTTTGCCAAAGATCTTCAGATAAGCCTACACCCATCACGCTAAAATGAGTTCCATTAGACCATGAATATTATTAAAACGAAAACACATTCTGTATGAGTAATTTATTATTTTAGCGCTTAGGTGATTATTTAATTCAAACAGACTTTCAATTTCACCAAGTGTTTTTTTTTTTTTTTAAATCTGGAGCACATTAGGTTATAACTGAGGGTATAAAAGCGGAACGCCTTCCAGAAACTCGAAGTCTCATTCTCTTCTCACGAGCCAATGTGCACAAGGCGAAGACCTGCAGCATGCACATTTATTTTAGCTCACTAAAAACAACCTGCCCATCCGTATCACACTCGTGATCTGTCCTAACCTGTAGGCCTATTACCTACCCTGACTAAGCTGCCATCACATTAAACACGGCTGAACCGCCACCATCCACTGTATTGTGATGCCGGCTATACTTCGAGGCTATACCCAGCCCATCCCGGCGCTCCTGTCCCTCCCTAGCGCTCCTGTCGCCATAGGGAAGGCAGCGTAGAGGAGGGCCCTCGACGCGAGCAGATGCTGGGCGGACTCCACAGGAACTTCAAACTCTCAATTACTCTGCCAGGCAAGGTTTTTTGGAGGGGGCGTGGTGCAAGATGACAGTTATGTTTGCTTAGACTCGGCGTTGCTCGGAGCCCGAGTCCTGCGCGTTGGGGAGACAGACTGCGCCTCTGCCGCACTCTGGGGAGCTTTAAATCCAAAAAAGCTACGCTGGGAAATTAATTGCCACTCTGATCTGCTCATCCATCTTTAAAAGTGCCTACGTCGGGCTGCGGAACACATTCATGTTTTTTAAGTGTGAGATGAGCACTTATAAAGATGGGGTTCATGCAAATGAGTATGTTAGCTATTCATTTCCTTTGTGGCAGGTGAGCGGGTATGTAAACAGCCCAGAGCGATAGAGGAGAAGAGAGAGTGCGTTTGTGTGTGTGCGTGTGTCTGAGAGAGAGACCGGGCGGGGGACTGTGCAGGCTAAACGGTGACACGCACGGCCTCCGGTCCTCCCTCCTCTCCCTGGACCCAATGCACAGCCCTGTGATGTAAATACGCACCAAAACTCAGATCACACCCAGACATTACATTTCCCTGCCCACCATACGAACTAATCATGATTAAATTAGATTCAGAACGATCCATATTCATATGCATGAAATTGCCCACGTTAATGCGGCATACGAATTGCAGGCGATGCAATGAATAGTTCAGATTGCATCCAGTAATGTATTTTTACCCTATTCAGTTGGGGACCGTTTTCTCTTTTGAGAAACCAGGCCCCTAAAGCGATACGTGGCAAATTGCCATGTATGGATATATTAAACAGTATTCAAAATTAAAAAGGGTCTGTTTGGGTAGCTGCAGGCAGGGCGGATCTCTGACGGGATGACGGCAGTTCTACCGCTCCGCTTCTCTTTACCGCCAGATGATATGAAACCGCGAAATATGTGATCACTCTTCTTCATAATTCACTTGGCATTGCTAATCATCAACTTTTGAAATGTACCAAACAATCTAAAGTAATTAATATTTTATTCGTGACAGACTATATTCCTCTATATTAGCTGCTTATATAGCACATTATACCACTGTCATTAGTAATTAGATAAATAAACAAAAAATGACAATGCTTAGATTGGTACGGGTTACTTCAAAGTTTTCAAAAATGAAACGTATTATAAAACATTAAATCAGAAGAACAAACTCCATCTGCACATCACGATTCTTTAATAACAACAACAACAACAATAATAATAATAATAATACTAATAATACTACTAATAATAAAGTTTTTAGACTGGAATATAAATTAGGGGTCTCTGTCTATATTTATATTAAAAAAAGCTCAGCAAGTAATGCAAAATATGAAATACGGATTCCCTATGAAAATCATAGTTGTATCATTTCAAAAAACACAAAACAAATAACATGGAAAAAAGTGTATTAAAAGTCAAAGATGAAATACCAACAAAGATTTTAGATTGTTCCAGAACTGATTATCTTAGTCATATAATTAAATTGAGTGCTTATTTTCTCTGTAAAAGCCAGTTAATATTTTATGACATATATAAACATTATGAATTTCAATAGCTTTTGCTATCATGAAATACATATTTACTGTTATTTTATCATTAACTCTTGAATCTATTTTAATTATTTTCATACTACACAGTAAAGACCTCTGAAACTGACTACTTTGTGTTAAAGCTTGATTAAAAGACATTCTTTTTGGCTCAGATAAGAACCTCATTATATCTATGGACTTATAGGCCATTTTACAGCCATGTGGAGAATAAACATTTTCTTTTGGTCGAGAAGCAACCAAACCAGAGAAGTTTTGCAGGCCTCAGATAACATGAGAATTTCTACTGGGGAAGGTTGACCTGGGATACTGATTACAATAAAAGCAGTGAACTGAATTTACAATAACCAAGTGCTCAATACTTTCATAAATACATTTTTTATTTGTTTACATTTCAGATTATGGCTGCAAACCAACAGCAGGTGACATCATTTAAAAAGCCTTGCTTCTTTGCAGGTGCATTGTGGGAGTGGTTACATATGCATCCCTTAAGACGCTGGTTCCATCGCTGTGCTGCTACGCCCTGCTGCCCAGTATGTGCACACGACAGTATGTGGAAACATTTGCCGTACGAAGCAGGGGACTTTCAAAGTGAGTCTTTGGCCCTCTGAGGCTCTGATCTAAATAAGTAATCTGTGTCATTAAAAGGTGATGCCAGGGGTAGTGAAATGTAAACAAACACAGTCTACCTCCATAAATATGCTAATGATGCTGGAGGATGTTTGGGAATAAAAATCACCTGCTCTGGGCTGTTCTCTTTGGCTAAATCACCCTGCCTCATTTTTCTCTCCGCCCGCTCCAGGCCGGCTCCACGGGGGGCAAATAGCATAACTTACCCCTCTCCAAAGATGCCCTCGGGGATGGAACGACGTGCAGAGCTGAGGAGCGGGCAAGGTCAGAGCAGCTCACGCAGTGTGTCTCGGGCGTGCGAGCGAGCGCGCACCAGCAAAGCCAGGCACGGGATCCGCTGTTTGTGAGCGTGGGGGTGGGGGGAGGGGAGGTTAAGATGCGCTGGGTTGTATTTTTAAAGGTAGCCCTTTCATTCAGACACAGGGGATGTGGTTTGTGGGTGGATGATGGGGAAGCCTATTACCAGTAAGAATCTGCCCTCATACCATTTTCAAGGCTGCGAACCTTCAACAGACTAATTTTTAATAAAAGCAAATTTATTTAGTCTGTCAATATACTTCAATATTCACTAAAAAACTGTATTTGTGTATTAAATAACTGTCCATCTGACTATCTCAATAACCTCATACCCATTTAAGGTGAGCCAGGTTGGGCCGGGCCTAAACCAGGCCATGTTCTGGGTGACACAATGCCCCTCCTAACAGAGCACAAATGACAGAATGTTTACATTGTTTTACAAGCTATTTTGTTCCGCTGTTTCCCCACTACGCCCCCTGCAGGTGTGAGCCAGCATCCCTGGTGCGTCTTGTCCTCAAAGGGTCGGTGTGTATGCAGGTTTTTGGGATAACCTTTAGGTCAGTTGTTCAAACCAAGGTGTGAGGACTCTAACACCAATCAGTCCTCTAATTAATAAATTCATTAGGGACTGGCCACCCCTGCTCTAAGTACAGACTCCAGCAGACAGAGAACTGCCAGGCAATCCCCCCCAGCAGATGGTGCCCAACTTATCACCTATTGAGTTGACCTGCTACCAACATCAGTCCATTGTCCACAAGTACTTACCCACTCAAGTACCCAGTACCCAGTACAGTGCAATGTAAGCCTGCAGCAGGGAATCCCATAGAAGCACAACACGGTCCAGGGCAGGGAGCACAATGGAAGGTTCGCCAACTTGTGACTTCGCACAAACTCACAGTCTCTCACCCTTTCATATGCCCAGGGTTCTTGGATTATGAGTAACAGCCTACAAAGAATACATACATTCACCTTACAAAAACGGTGACCTTGGTTTCCATATTCACTGGCAATAAATCCACCTCAGATGCTGATAACATATTTCATAATATACTGTAGATTTAATACTTAGCATTAAAACGAACATTCATTTGCATGGTGTTTTTGATACAGAAATATCTTTCTTTCTGGCTAAATGTGGAGTATTTACCTCTACCAGGCCAAACATGGACAAAAGTTGCTTTTTGTTCATTCCTGTTAATATTAAACAAAGCTTTCCACAGCACTGACTTCCTAATAACATTGTGGCACATGCATAATGCATGACGACTTATGAATAACTAAACGACTGCGGCAACTTCAACTTCCTGGACGCATGATTTGCATGTGATGCAATGAAAGCAACCAAGCTACGAGAAGAGGCACTTCAAAGACCGGTAACGGACGTCCTCTGTAACTAGGCCTCCATTTTCTATGAAGGAGTCACCCCCAAAATGTCAAGTTATATAAACCAAGCCAGACTGCATGATTATACATCCTGTCTATTAGAGGTGAGGGTTATTCCATTAATGCGCCGACCACAGTCTCCGCACCCGGTGCTGACGGGTCTCGGATCCCTTGCTCTGTTTTGCATAAATAGCTTGACTGACCCAGATACTAGAACACTGAGGAGACCCAACGTCACACTGTAACTGCAACACAATGGCAAACTTGACACTGTATTTCATAGACTGCAGCATAATTAGCACTGCTTAGTGATTCGATTTAGTTTGACTTTGAAAGGTGTGGCTCAAAGATCTGATCGAACGAGCCAGTCAAAGGCAGCATGAGGCAGTAAGACGCTGATGTAGACGCTCTGTGTCTGCGGGCCTGAGCTACGACACAGAAACCATTACAATGGCAAACTCCACACCCACAAGCATCCGCATTTTTGCATTTTTCTTCATTACCTGGATATTCATGCTGTCTGCTAATTTGCACATTTTCTTACATATTTACATGTGTAATGCTGTCAATTTCCTGCGGATTGTGGCCGTGTGCCATGTCTGGACTGGCAGCCCATGCCCGCTGTCCCCTGCCTTGTGCCTTGTGTTACGGGGTCCCTGCAGCCCCGCACTGGATAATTGATCATGAGGGTGGATGGCTGGGTGCCGCAGGAATAATGTAAGAACATCAAGACCAAGCCTGTTGCTGCTGTGTGCATGTTGCCATGGCAGCGTACTCCTGTGTAAGACCTAAGAGATGGACAGTACCAGCTCTCAGTAGTACGGCTTAACTAGCATGCCTGGATACTTTAAACACATATCTCAGTTTCACGAGCCTACTTACTTTTCCTGTGGAAAGCCTCATTTGCCATCAGAGTCGACTCCCTCTCTCTGACCAGACACAGACACACTCTTTGTTTAGCCATATTAATATTAAAGATTGGGTTAACATTGTGCTGTTGCTTTAAATGTTATTGGACGTGTCTATAGCATGAAGATAGTAGTTGTTAAGACGGTGACACACAAAGCCGCCCTATGGCCTCGTCAGTGTCCATCCCTCAATAATCGACGGGAGGCTGTTATGGTGACAGCCAGTGTTATAAGGGTGACGGTGCTGACTTTTTCCTTGTGGCTGTCAGGTCGTGATCTACGGGAAAAGTTTTTGGGGCAGAGTTATTCGACGTGCTACTTCGGAAAGAACAGACATATCTTGGAAGTATGATATAATGATAAAGGATGACGGTTATGTGAAATGAGAAAGCAAAAATTAATGGAGGCAACGACAGAGATATATTACAGAGAAATGCGTAACATTCCTGTAATGGCGCTGCTTTGAAAAGCCATATGTAAAGCATTTCCTCGGCTCTTTAAGGCAGAGGGCTCATTAGTGCTGCTTTTATGACATATCTCCGCATAAATACTATTGATTTTCCCTGCTGACCCGCCCTGCGACTCCCAGCCGTAACGTGCACGGGGGTATTTAAATAAAGGGGCGGAGACGGCAGGCCGGCGACGCGGCAGACAGGCTGGCGTGCAGAGCGCAGAGACATGCTCCTTCCCTTCCCAGCCAAGCGAGATGCCGGCGTGGCTGCGCTCCGCCGATCGGGGCGCAGGCTCGCACCCTGGAAGCTCCCGCTGCGCCCCCCGAGGGACCCTTCCGTGATACGCATCAGCAGTGTAATTAACCTCAGTCGCTCCAGTAAATCACCCAGCTGTAGGGGTGTAATGCTGGGAGTAGCCCGGCAGGTAGTGATGCTGCGAACTCATCTCGCAGGACACCAGACAAACACCCTCCATTTAATTTTAAAAGGTGCCACAGAATAGCTGCCATGGATGAACCCGAACACAAGGCCGGTCCATTTTGGGGGGTCCGAGTTTTCCAGACTTTTACCGACCATGGCGTGCGTGTCAGATCATGTGGGATGCGACCTGCTGCCGTCCAGGTGTCGTAAACGCTGGCTTTAACTGGAAACCTTGGCTACCCCGACGGAAGCTGAACGGCTACCTCACAGAACCAGTTACGGCAAACTGGATGCAAGCCGGACCAACGGCGCGATCATTTACCAGCACGGGCTCAGACCCGTTTTTTTTTTTTAACTTGACTGGCACTTTGGCGAGAAGCCAGGTCTGACTAACCTAATGAACCCCCCCCCTGCACGATCCCTGACCTGCACCATGTTCCTGCATTGTTCCCAGCAAACTGCTCCCTGTGTTGTTTAAACATTCTTCTGTCACAGTCTCCAGGGCTGGAGAAGTGGCTGGGAGCCACTAATGAGGCACTTCCTAGGACCGGACACGAAGCCTGGGATGGCGGGAAGGAGAGTTTGTGGTCTCTACCGCTGGGGGGCGTCCTCTCCCCGCAGGCTGGTCAATGTGGCACTCGCCCTTCAAGATTATCTGGCACGCTTGAGAATGGGCTGGTGTTTGTCTGATTATGCCAGAACCCCGCTACTTTAAATGTTCAAAATAAACTAAGCTTTTATTAAAATGGTGATTTTTTTTGTTTGGGAGTCAGTTGTGTTGTGATGAGTAGCCCCGTAATATGTGTGTTAAAATACTTGCCTTCAAAATATACAAAGCAGTTTAACATGTAACCTTTGATAACAGTTCATGTTCACAAGATAACATTGCTAAAATGTTCTGCTGGAAAAGGACTCAAACCCGGTAATATCCTCCCGAAACAATGTTTTGAGGTCAGTTCTTTGTTAACTGAAAGTCAGTTCCAGGTATTACCATAAGGGGGCAGCATGGATCAACATTTTTTAAACTGCGATCGCTATAAAAATTTATCTTCACAACTGAAAAAAGTTTCTGGTTCTACTGGTAAACATTTTAAACGTATCAGCAACATGTAATAACTATATTAGTTACTTAATCTGTGCCAAAGCAAGACATTTCAATCTAGCTGTGAGGTAAATTATATTTAAATAAATGTTACTGTCTTTGCGCTTAGTTTGGCAATATTTGTGTTTCTCTGCGCTCTACTTTCTCGCTCCTGCGTGCACCCGAATTTCCCCCTGGCATATAAATCTTAAATGCTTCTGTAGGGAAATTTAAAATATTGATGGCCCAGAAACAGCAGTATTCCTGGTAACAGATAGAGAAGTTTTTCCACATAAAAAAAATTTAGCGTCCACCCATCCTGTCGATTAAAATTTGAGCACTGATGACTGGCAGAAGCCCTTGTGGGACTTTCTGAAAGAATTACCCTAAAAAAAAGCCCAAAAGTCCTTTCGAAGCTATGGTTTTTGTGTGTTCCAGCATCTCTGCCACGTTCACCTGACATTTGAGATGGAATGATGGATGTCAAAGAGTAGGAAAGGAGGAGACAGATGAGTATGGTCCTTCACCATGCATGCAGAAACTGGTTCATGCCTACCCTCCTAGCCTATGTAAGATGATCCGTGGTAACAAGCCTTTCATATGGTGATAAGTTCAGAGACGAAACTACAGGTATCGGAATGTGAGGTTTAATTAAAGAAAAAAAGCACAAAATGAATGTTACTAAAGAGGCTACAAACGCAATCATTTCTCATGCTGCAGCAGCAACAATAAGGCTGTTTATTTGCAGCTCCTTCTCGTCTGCTGAGGCAGCAAGCGGGATTCTGGGTAACAGCGGCCGGGTCCTCAGCTCCACGCCCCAAACATCTGTTTCTGATTGAAGCCCTTTAGTCTGCAGCAGCAAACCTGAAGCACCTCTCTTTCGGAGGGGAGCGGATGAGAAGGTGAGGTCAGGATAGGAGGGAGAGGCGATCTTCCAGAGCAGTCCTGGGTGCTTATTTGTGCCTGGACTGTTTTCAGCCAGGCCTCTATACGCCCCGACCTTTACGCCTGAGCTATGTCTGTGCATGCTGGACAGAGCCTGCTTTACCAAGTACACCGGTGCTGCTAAAAGACCCCTAACCCAAACTACTCCGGCTAAACGTTAGCCAGTGCTTCTGGGTACCAATTAGCGGCACTTACAGAGCACAGTCACACAGATGACATCAGAGCTGGACGCTGTAGTCTTTGGCCCATCAAGATGGAAGTCAGGGATGCAGCCCAGTGGGGTCAGTCAGGGTCTGAGCATTGGTGAGACTCCAGGCCTGAGCTGGGTCATCTGGACCCATGCCGGACCCGAACTGGCACCATAGCACCTCCATGGGCACGTCAGGTGACGTGTGTCAGTTCCCCAGCCTGTGCGTATCCTCTGCAGAACCCGGAACAGAGGGACATACGCCTGGGCAAAATGCAGAGGTCTGCAACACGGACAACGGCACGTCAAGCGTGATGTTTGCGTGTAGGCGACTGCCTGATGTTGGAGTCGGAAAGGATGAACCGTGACAATTAAGTCGCACCCTGGCAGTACCACGGCCTGGACTTATCCCTTTGGCTATAATTCCCTTTCATCCCCCATAAATCATAGTGAGACCTGAGCAGACACATGGGGAAGTGTAAACACCTGTTGTGGTGTGTCAGGGAATGCGGGGGGGGGGGGGGGGGGGGGGAAGTATGGGAAGGAAGGGGAGAGAGGGGGGGGGGGGGGGGTTGGTGGGGGGGGGGGGGGA
>JAODKE010000007.1:9730109-9741508 GCA_026779605.1 Mormyrus hasselquistii | reverse complement strand
CATTCTACCCTCTCCTCATGGTCTCTGTACTCATTCTACCCTCTCCTCATGGTCTCTGTACTCATTCTACCCTCTCCCCACGGCCTCCCCCACGGCCTCTGCGACGTTCCCAAATTAAGTTCTTCAATTTCAAACCTTAGTGCAAACCAGACGCAAACAAAAAATAATCTCTTTTGTGCACAGCAGATGAGTCGCTTCTACCCCACCTCTTGTACTTCATCTGCCCCCTCGCCGTACCCTCCTTTCACACAAAAAAGGGTTTGTCAGGTTCCCGTAGTTCTGGCCGGTTCCAGAATGCTCCAACAAAAGGCCCCCCTGTTCCAAGCCTACTCCTGTCAGACCGAGCACTTTGATATTAAAAACTCCAGAAAGAGGGAGGGAGACAGTGGGAGAAGGAAGAGATGAAAAGACTCCAAACAAACTCCCACTGTCTGCTGAGCCTGTGTCTGTAGGTGTAACCCCAAAATTGACTCACAAATATTTGTCCAGTCAAAACAAAATAAAACGGCTCTTTGACATTTTATATAGCTGCCTGGGCCGGCTGCTGCCAGTGTGTTCGGCCTGTATCTCTATAGCAGACGCCTGTGTGACCTCACACGCGCTTTAAACAGATCACAGTGACATGTGCTCTCCTGCCTACCAGGTTACTCAAGACTCCTAGGTGGTGCCCGTTCATTGAAATGAAAACTCTCTCGGACGCATACGTACCGAGAGAAACGTGGCCATATCTAATAACGTCGGAGTCCAGATTCATGCGGAAAAATCCTGCCCTGTTCTACAGGAATATTTTATTCCTAAATTTTAAATATTGTAGATATGCTCAGTTTATTGTGCCTCTTCAAGATAAACAGTATCATAGTATAGGTTATGCAAAGGGTTATGCAAAATCCACAGCTAAACCATTATATCAGGCAAGTCACGTAAAGTGTGTCTTATATTTCAGGTATCTTTTCACAGGTTAAAAATCTCTGCCAAACACATCACAGATGGCCTTACAAAGTGTAAATCAGACACATACAATTTCCTTTTTGATCTAAAGGTTAAAACAGCGGTAAAACAGACGAGCACATAGACTGAGACTCGTTTGATGATGTAACAGTTCTGTGCATGATCGACGGATCATGTATAATCAGTACAGATTTTGGAAAGCTTGCTAAGACAGAAGAATCTCCCTATTCCTGCACACTTTGTAAGCGGGGAGGCGAGTCCCGGCTTGCCAATTTCTCTGAAAGAATGCAGAAATCAGAACAACAGTGATTTTCTTCTCTGTCTTTTTCACGACGCCAGCTATTACGGTGCTTATGAAGAGCCCTCAGGGCACTTATTACAGTGCTCATATTAAAACACTGGATTGCTTCATTCAGTGAATACAGGCATTTAAAAGGGAAAAATGCAAGCGTAGCCACTCTTAGCAGCTATGAATAAAGTAACTTGGGCATTTTCCGCTCGAGTGCACAGAAGCCGAAACGGAACGAGAGCGGCTCTTGGTGGGGAGTCCCCCCTTCCCTCTGTGGGAGTGTCTTTCATGACTTTGCCTCCTCATTGATTGACTGATTTATATGTTTAGTGTAGAATGTCATTTGTAGAATATTCTGCACATATTTAGGATATTTCTTTCTCTGTGCTCCTAATTGATCTACTATAACTAAAAACCCCATCGCAAAATATTTATGCACATGTAGGTCTACTTGTTTTGAAAAGCCTAGGTACCATTGCACAAATACCATTCTTATTTCATATATATATGTCGAAGAAGAAGATTGAATGGCTTTTAAAAAGCCCCTCTCACACAGTACATTATTTACAACCATAAATGATGTCAGAGTCAAGAGGCGTCCCGCCCCTAATAAAAGTTACCTGTCGCTATCTGCCTGGCTCTCTGTGTGACCCCCGCTATGACCGGGGGCTCATTCTTGGCGGAGGTTCGATAATGGCTGTAGGAACGTCATGGTTCTCACTAGCTGTGATGGGGCGTTGGCTGCCTCGCCGCCCTGCTGGCTGTGAGGGGCATCTCGTACAGTTCCTCCCTGCCTTGTGGCTGTTCCCACCACATTCTCTGATTTCCTCCCATAGTCCAAAAACATGCAGCTGGGTGAGTTTGTGCCTCTAAAGTCCCTTTATTGTGTGTGT
This sequence comes from Mormyrus hasselquistii, assembly GCA_026779605.1. NCBI lineage: Eukaryota > Metazoa > Chordata > Actinopteri > Osteoglossiformes > Mormyridae > Mormyrus > Mormyrus hasselquistii. The sequence goes on along the minus strand of JAODKE010000007.1, from coordinate 9,739,378 downwards.
GTCCTGCAATTCCACAGGCGTGCCGCTCTGGGTGTCCTGTGTCCTGGGTCAGAACCAGGCAGAGGAAAACTAGGCAGCCGTCTAGGGCCCAATTAGCCTGAGGGGCTCATGATAAAAATATACATTATACAGATATTCATATATATGTAATTTCTGAATAAGAATAATCACACAAAATTATAAATAAAATTGAAATGATACATTTGAATAATTTTAATTTATTATTAGAATTTTAAAAATCAAACCATACAGATCAAATTAAGATGTTTCGATGCCGGCAGAAACAGCGCCAGCTCTCACTACAGGCGGAACGCAGCTGCCTAAGGCCCCAGGATTACCCGTGTTGCAGAAGTCATGAAATGATCATCACTTTTGCAGGTAGGGAGGCCTCCCAACTTAAGCTTTGTCCAGGGTCTCTGAGAATGCAGCTGCAGCCCAGCCTGTGCTCACCGGGACCCTGTGCTTGGTCGGTATTTCACTGATTTAGCTACATATAAGTTTTAATATTTAGAGAAAACGGCACGTCTTCAGTAACAGAATGTACTGGGTGAGACACTGACTTGGATGGGCAGTAAGTGGGTGACGTTCCCTCGCACGGACGCTGGTGCGCTGAGAGCTCGCACATCCAGCAGGCCCTGTCAGGTGGTTCTACTTTCCTTCTGCTCCTGGAGAGTGAACGCCAAGTGCTTACATGCCAGCGCTGACAGGAGTTAGCATTTGCAGCCCATTTACCGGAGGCCCTGAGAGGACAAGGATGACAGACAGCAGCAGATTAACACGTTAAACACAGTCATTGGGGGGCGATGGAGGACAATCTAAACAGCCGACTTCTGAGTGCTCTGACGGTGGAAGCGAACAAACCAGAGCCAGATTAGGGTGAGTACTTTCAGCGGCGGCGGTGTGCGCCCGCCTCCCACTGCCGGGTCTAGGGTGAATTGGAACAATGGTCTTGTGAAGCTCAGCTTTCTGAGGTGTGGAACCTTCTGGAATCCTGGACAACAACAAAGTCCACACTGAGGACACTGACTGACCGCAACTGTTGTGAAAATCGCAACTGACAACTGACCTAAGGTGCAGTGGTTTTGCTCATCATCAGAGTACAGACAACAGAAGCAACCGCTATTACAAAATATGTGATCTTTACATGCACAGTTTATATTTTCATTACAAGTATTTATTATCCCCATACACAACTGCTGTTAGCATTAGTTTGATCCAAAATCTTTTCTATTACAGCCACAGCAACATAAATCATAACTTCTAGACTTCTGGGGTCATACTGCCATAATAACTGTGACGCCTCTTAAGGCTCAGATCTGTGGCGCCGTGTGACATTCTTGGCCTTGACCAGGGAGACACACGCTTCTCTTTGCCTTTGCAGGCTTCGTTTTCCAAAAGTTAGACTAGTATCCAGAACAACAACTAAACCTGCAGCCCCTAAAAATACTTCCTCCCCCCCTTCCTGGAATGAATGTGACATATTAAATTCAGAAAGGTTTCCGGGCCTCCTCTGCACTGATCAATGGCTGGGTAGACCGACCTTCTTCCAGCTGGCCTTGTGCCCTGCCAAATCGTCAGCTGGGAAATCGATTCTTCTGTAAAGCATATCAACTTGCTGGATGAGACGTCAACTGATCAGTATGAAGCAGCAACACTGTTTCTGTCCATCTTGGGCTGAGACAGACCTCACGTTAAAATTCCGTTGTCGCACGTAGCTGCAATTGAGCGATCAATTTTATTTAAAATAGCACATTCCTATGAGTGTTATAAAACAAATTACGTTAGATCAAAAAGCCAATTTACCAGTGGGGGAAAGTTGAAATACTTCCTCGATGATTTCAAAGAACGCCATATGTAATGCTTCTGGAAAATACAGTCCATAAATCTCAAATAATGGAGAACATGTGACACCTTCCCAATGGTGGGTGACAGTGACTGGGGGTGGAGCTAATTATCAGGTAATTTTCTGAGAATCACGTGATCCGGTCCTGGGGGACAGTCAGTGCAGATGACCATCAAGTAGCATGTGATTCTAGCCAGATATGTAGGTCTACTGAGTCATCTGCACACCCCGTATCAGAATCAGAATCAGAATTGACTTTATTAGCCAGGTACAGCTGCATGCACTAGGAATGTCTTTTGGCCATATTGGTGCTTATATTCACGATAACATAGAATATAAAATTATGAAAAAGATAAACAGAAATAAAATAATAGAATAAATGAATAAAATCGAGCAGAGCAGTGCAAGCAAAATAATTATAAGTAACATTAAAGTGAACAGAGGTATATCGAATATTGGAATATAAAAATAAGAAAATATATGATGTCCGGTAAATAAAAAAAGATGAACAAAGATACATGTAGTGTGAGCTGGGGGGGGGGGGTTGTTAACAACAGGCAGGGATTGTGTCAGCGGGGGTCAGTGGGGTCCATACGGAGATGGACGCAGAAGGTTTAATATGTTTGGTGCAGCATACATTCACCATTCATCATCAATACCGTTTGTCCTATACGGGATCCTGGGATCCAAGACCTATTCCGGAAACAGCAGGTGGAAAACAGGGAATGTCCCAGGGCAGGGCGCCACGCCATTGCGGACAATATGACAACACAAGCTGTCGGATCTTTCTAAAGCAGCAGGGTTTGCGACCCGGCCTCTTTCTGATAAGCACATCTACGTTTGTAGGCCTTAGGCGAATTTATAAATGATTTCACTAGTTCTCTTATGCGGTCAGCGCTTTTTGGAAGCGTGCGGTGATCCCATCGCAGTACCGGTACTATTCCACTGTCACGGTCTATTTCCCATTTCGTCACATGGCAGAAATAAGCAGCAGGGGTGAATGTGACATGCGGGTGGTCTCCGCGTTCTGAAAGGTAGCATCTCTTCAAGAGCTTAGTTAGTGCTCCATGGTGCTCCACAGTGTCCCCTACTGGCCTACAGGATTTACAGCAGAAACCCAGTCTCTTAGCTACACTGGACCAGCGTCAGAAAAGAGTCAATGCAAGATGGAGTGACTGGGGATGCAAATCAAAGTGGATACATAAACTACAGGATGTACGTGTGTGTGTGTGTGTGTGTGTGTGTGTGTGTGTGTGTGTGTGCGTGTGCAACTACCATTTCAGGACAGTACCAAGTATCTGCATTTTTTCCAATTTGTTTTTCTTTTTGATTTTCAGTGGAGGAATGGGATCAAACACTCAGCAATGAAAACAGTCTGGCATTGTTGCCATAATCAGAAACACTGGCGGGCTTTTGAAGGCCGGGCCTCGGGAACGCCAGCCCCCAGCTTCCAGCCACACACTAAATAAATGAACAATTACCAGATGCAAAGACGCTTTTGTTTAGCAGTGTTCCTTGCATGACAACAAATGTTCCACGGCAACAACCCAGTAGGTACCAGAAGCTCTTCAGAGCTCCTCTATGGTGCTGCAGCTGGACTCCGTCAAGTTCTAAGAGTTGAAGCGACCTAAAGGTTGGAGAGCCTCGCCGATGCTTAGCTCATCACCGACTCTCCCATTTTCCTGCTAAAAACTATCCGCATTAAATAGTATAGAGAAGGATATCCTGGAAGAATGGTGCAACGTCTCGCCATGGTAGGAATGCAGCTTGGAAATCCATGATGGATGGCACTGTCTTAAAGTGTCAGTCACCATCTAGAGATTAATGAAGAATCACTTTGCTAAACTGCTCAGTCTGCGATAATCTGTCCCACCAGGAGCCTCATTTTACCAAACACCAAACAAGCTGTGCTTGTGAACTTTCTATGCATCAAAATTAGGTTAATTATTAAATTAAATGCAATATCATCATTGGATTTTGAGTAAAATAATATTATTACTAACATATCATATCAATGGAAAGGAGAATAAAATGTTTATAGTCAAAGCCAAAATCCTTCAGTTTCGGTGCAAACGCTTCCTGTCACCCCAGTCTGTGCCTCCACCCCTGCAGGAATATAGAGGGAGAACGAGGGGGGGGGGGGGGGGGTGGAGGGGGGGGGGGATGGAAAACTTGTATATAATATTAAAAGGTATTGATGACTTAAGCCAATAAATACATAATTATTTGGGAGCCCCTAAAACAGACCTAACGACGCCCATAGTGTAAAGTATGGAATATTAAGTGTTTACTAAATATCTTGATAACAGCATGGTCAAATGCATAACACTGTATTTGCTTCCCTGTTCACAGCAGGAAAATCAACCAATTGGGAAGGGGGGATTAGGGTTCCCAGCATCCTGCGCTGGAGTGGTACCCTACCCTCAAACAAGACCATAGATGAGCCCACTAGCAACATGGATGTGTTTCCTACCGTGGTGAAACTGGCAGGAGCGAGTCTGCCTCAAGACAGGTTACTATTGATAAATACTGCCAGTCTGATGATTCACTCAGCTAGTGAGATTACATAACTTCAGGAGCATGGCTGGCACAGTCTTTCTGTGATTGCAGCCATTTTCGTTTGATATCCTTGGCACTCATCCTTGACCCTTCTTCACCAAGCCCCTCTGGGCACGGCATAATCATTTTCCCATTTGAGCTAATCACCCTGGACTGCAATCAGCATCATGGGATTCTCCAGTAACCCAAATGAAAGTCTGGTCTTTGAAAGCTACGCTGTTATCCTGTGATGTCAGTCGCCCACTTTCTGTTAATTGCTATTAGTTGAAGCACGGCGTTGATAAGCGCACCGCTAATCTCGCCCGTGATCTCCGTTATCTCCGCTGCACATTCATGCTCTCTCTCTGGCTCTGTCTGCGTTCAGGCACATCGACGGTCGAGATCTGATGCCGCTCTTACTGGGGAAGGTACAGAGATCTGAACACGAGTTCCTCTTCCATTACTGCAACGCCTTCCTGAACGCCGTGCGATGGCGCCCACTCACCGGTGGGTCTAATTTCATTCAACTAAAATCTCTAAATCCGTCTACCACGTACTCCATAGTTTTCACAAATTTCAGTAAGTAGCTTAAATTTTACATTCAAATGCACCTTGTACCAACAACCAATGTATTATGGCAAAAATGCTGAGAAGCTTAATCTAAAACCGTGTCATGTCTCTGGAGTAAAGTTAAACACCATTATCCCCTTCTTAGGTAAATCTGTCTGGAAAGCTTTTTTCTTCACCCCTAATTTCTATCCTGAAGACTCCACCACGTGCTTCCACACGCACGTCTGCTTTTGCACGGAAAGCTATGTGACGTATCACGACCCCCCCTTGCTCTACGACCTCTCTGCGGACCCTTCCGAGAGCACACCCCTGAGCCCAGAGACAGAACCGCTCTTCCACGACGTCGTTGGGACAATCCAGGACGCGGTGGCCCTCCACACCCAGAGCCTGACCCGTGCCGCCGACCAGCTATCTCCAGCCAACCTGGTGTGGAAACCCTGGCTGCAGCCTTGCTGTTCCTCTCTCTTCCAGCTCTGCCACTGTGACAGAGACCAACACTAGAGCCAGCACTTGGCCAGTGCACTGATTTCATTCCAAAACGCCCCATGAATTGCAGAGACACAGGGGACTCGACAGTCAGGAAAAGAATTCTTTGTCTCCTGCCATGTAACATGCAGACATACGCTGCTAAGTACGAAATTCCCAGTGTTTTCATGCTCTGGGATGCATCGAGATTAATGTTCATACAACCGTCTCTCTTAATGAGGGGCATTTAATTGGTAGCCAACCAGTATTGTGATTTTTCATTCATGTGTCAGCTGTAGGTATGTAAAGACCTGGATTAAGGGACAGATATCTGAATGGATAACCATGAGACTGTTATGCTTTCTTTTTTTTGCACTGTTTTTAAGTTCATAACAAGAAAGAAGTTAACCGTGCACTGTTTCACTGAAAAATGGTTTCTGTATTTACAGAAGACTTCTCCACAGGCTCCACAAGGACAGATTGTGTCTCAATAATGTGTGAGACAGCAGGAAGGTCTTATTTGCATTTTAATTGTACGGACTGATTGCCATTCAGGGTCTCAGAGGTTCATTGATAAGTACATTAACGAGCTGGGCGCGATCCTGGGAACCGCGCTGAGAAAAGCCACAGACGTCTTGATAAATCTGACCCAGCGTATCCAAAGGCTGGCTACCATGCTAATTGTTTTGTCTGAAGCTGTGTCCGCCTGGCCTGATTGGAGTTATTTGATTACCGGAGAGCGCCATGGCCACCCAGAGCCTTTGGCAGCCTCACTGAATTAGTCATTAACATGTTGGCGCAGAGGTAGTTTGTCCAGGCAGATCCCCGAATTTAAAAGGGTCCCTTATCCAGCCATTTGGCAGTGAAACTGCATGATGTGAGGTGTCCAGACATTCATGAGACCCTTGTTTATTCAACACTTTTGTTATTACCAGTGCACATTTATTAAAAAATGACTTTGGCTACCCATTAATAATTTTGTGTCGGTTTACTTTGAGTTTGTTGCAGCTGTCACCCCAGCCATCTGTGTTGGTTTTTGGCTTTGATCTTTGTTGAGACCCAACACTGAACTGCCTCTGCATCATATTGACACCAAAAAAATAAATAAAAAAACCACAAACATTTCAACGGCAGAAAATTTCCCAATGCCAAAGCGCTGATTGCACAGTTTGAACAAATGCTGTCAAATTAAAGGGTTATCAGTCATCACTGCCAGAATCATGAGCATTTTGCTTCATCGGTGCCGGATGCAATAAGAGCAGGACGTTCACCTTTCCTTTTCACTGGCTCTCCATTGGTTTGTGTTAAGCCAGCTAGGAGACAGTGGCAAGGAGAAAGAACTTCCTAGCAGATCTGCACGCCTGGTGCTGCTGGTGTGGACGGAGATATCCCCTGCGGCCCAACACCAGGTCAAGCTGCTCACGCACCATTTATTGTGCATTTTTTTTCCCCAAAATATTCATACTTAATGCAAGTACTAAAGGGCTAAAACTGGAAAATTCTGACATTTTAAGAACCCAATGAATTCATAGCTCTATGTATTTCAACATGCAGTAAAAGGGAACTGACTTTAACCCATTCTGTAAAGTGACCTATACACACTACCATAGACATATACTCATTTAAAAGTTGACCTGAATGCCGTTTGCCCTTTGATACCACATACATGACCGCCACTGAAAATATATAGAAATTCTTTAATCATTTAATAAGGGTAAAGTAATGTCACAGACAAATTTAAAAAAAAAAAAAAAAAAAAAAATTTTTAACCTTTTCATAAAATCATGAAGTGTACTCTGCTACAAGTGGAGCTAATTAATAGGCAGGACAGAAAAAAATGCAAGGGAAATAGAGTCTTGAGCCGTTAAATTCATCTTAAATTTGCCGATATTTCAAAGGATTTTGTTCTATGTGCGTAATTTAATCTCGGGGCCATGGCAACCCTTGTAATGGCAGAACAAGCCACAATTAGGCTCTGATTGTAACTGATGTAGCTATATCATTCAGAGTTCTATAGCACAGCAGAGTGCTTTAAAAAGCTAGTTAGTCAATAGTGGAACAAGAAGGAACTGATACTAAATTGCACAAATTGAAATAAATGCTACCAGCCGAACAATCCAATGGCAAGGACTTAAAGGCTTCAAAAACCAAGTTTTGGAAGCTCCACTTAAGTCAGTGAAATCCTGGTTTGTTGCAACAGACACACTTTCCCTTTCTCTTTTATCATGTCACTGCTTTGTGAGAATCCGTGAATCCAAATCCTTTTCACATCTGAGCCCTGCCTCACGGATGTTCCTCCATCATGTGGAGGCTTCTGGTCTTAGAGGAATGACCACAATGCAGAAGCGGTTTTCTGCTAGCAGAGAGCAGACACCTGCTATGGGAACAACGAGAAGTTCAATCGTGACTGTCAACCATAAACCATCAAAGGCCGATCGAGCCCCATTGCTCAACGAGCTACGTATGACAGCAGTATGCATGTCATCAGTCCGCTCTTTTTCTAATTGCTAATCCCAGTCAGGATCGTGGGTTGAATGTTTCAGGTATCACAGGCCAAACTTCAGCATTCATTGTGTTTTATTCAACGTAACCTGAAAAGAAAATAAATACTGGAAGTGCTACATGGTTGCTATACAACCCCCAACTGATCATACAGCCAGGGATTTTTCATTCGCTCAAAAACAGTCTCAGATCTAAATCCTACTTCATTCCCCGGATCTTGACACTTCTGTTAATGCATGAGCAACTTCTATACAGGTTTCCACTGCTATGCAAAAGCAGACCGTTCCTAAAAAAACCTTTCGTAAGCCAGAATAACAAAGCGCAGAAGTAATTGCATTAAAAAAAAAAAAAGCATTCCCCGACCCAAAAATAACTTACAAAATCATATCTAAAACAATGCTAACATACAGTAAAAGCAAGAACGATATGATAAATATATAGCAGGAATTACCTAAGTACTTTAGGACACATCTTTCTAATAGATGCACAGAAATAAATCAAGATAAGACACACACGATCACAGCTAACGCGGCCTGATTTTGAGATACTGAGTGCAGTTCCAGGGGAAGGGGCTAGGTGGCGTCACTTCTGCTGCTTATGCTGCACACTGCCTCCTATCCCTTTTGGATTTCTTTCGATTAGCAAAAACAGGTACCGACGCAGGTGTTTCGTAAAAGCGAAGTGGCACAAAGTGAACTTTTCAAAGGCAGGGGATACCTCTGATCTATAAATCAGCTAATCCGTCCACTTCTCTCTTCTTAAAAACTGTAATGCATCTTCATAACCACTTTGGTTAATTTCTTTCATTATGTTATCTGCTGGTGGAAATAAAGCTTGATTCAGTCTTGTGATGTTATCCATAGAAACCTGTTGAAAATGAAATTGCGATTAAAAAACAAAAGCAAACAGATAAATATAAAAATGTAGTGTAACAATTTAATATCAATATCTGTTGGGGCTTGACAAGTTGAGAAGACTTTGTTTAAATTTGAAAGACCCACCAGGACGTCCATTTTGGCCAGGTTGATGTGGAGATTTGAGAGCCCACTGTGTCTGGGGCAGATGTCCTGCACACCACTAAAGGGGGAGACGGTGATTGTGCGACCTTCAGCCATAACCGGGAGACAGTTTGTGAACCCACCATCGATCCATTTCTAAGAGCGGAGCAAAGCATTAAGCAGACTGAATATTCAAATCTAATTTTTAAGGTAAGAAGGGATTATTTCAAAGGGTTGGACACTGCCTGAAGTCATTGCAAATGTCAGCTAGAACGAATCAATGTACAGCATGCAAATATTGACAACGCATAGCGTAACTGAAATCATGTCAAAATATCTAGTAATAATAAGTG
>JAODKE010000007.1:9658096-9674346 GCA_026779605.1 Mormyrus hasselquistii | reverse complement strand
CCCTCACCTCTCCCGCCCCCCAGGCCAGCTCTGCCCTTGCTCTCCTCCGCTGCGCCATGTTAACCGGGGGGGGGGGCGGGCGGCAGGGGGGGGGGGGGGGGGGGGGGCCTGAAATGTGAGCCTTTGGCTCCAGGAAGACCTGGAGAGATACATGTGGCCTGTGCTGGAGCTGATGCCCACATGCATCGGCGTCCGCAGCAGCCAGAGGAACATGGAGACAGACTTGCGGCACCAACCTGGCACCTCCCATGCATGTGACAGCGCAGCTCCCGCAGTCAGCAAGGCCGCAGGCCTCATCACCGTCCCCTTCGTTTGCTGGGGACCACTTGGCATTTGGCACTTTCTTCTGACCCTTAACCTTTTCGGTGCCAACCGTCGCGATCCAAACTCTCATGTTGTTCTGTGATCATGTGCAGATCGCGTGCAGTGCAGTGTAGCGCAGGGCAACACAACAGGCTCTCAGAAAGAGCCCCGACATCATAAGAGCACTGAGAGAGACAAACAGATACTTATACACACAGTCTTGTGTTCCCCGCACGACTTTTGTACACCTTTTTGTATGCCACCTAAAGACTCATATCTATACCATCAGGCGGGGTTCGTGCTAAGATGCTACTCTGTGCAAAGTGTCCTCCACGTCTCAATGACAAATGTTGCCTATTTAAAGCTGATATGTGGTAAGATTATACTGCTCATTTTTCTTGAATTATCCGTTTGTCCTATTTAACATGTTTCACGTGATCATCTAACAAACTCATTTAACATCCCCTTCTTAGAAGATTAAGTGAAAGTTTATGCTCATTCAAACTTACAGACAATAGAAAATGTTTTCGGCACTAAGGTTTCTTAATGCAGAGAAGCACTTCTCGGGGTCATTCTCATAATGCAGCCCTATTTAAACCCAGTTCCTGTTACACATTCAAGAGACACAGAGCCACAGAGCGAGTCTCTCCATTAGTGGACAGTACAGGTACCCCAATACAGACTGAATTATGAGTGAGCAGAGCTCACAGCTCAATGCGGCTTAGCCATCGCATTCCACCGGCATCATGGAGTCGCTCAGGACATAAGTGTCTGTTAGACAGCGAAGTTAGCTGAATTATAATTTGTTTATTACTTATAATTAGGCAGCTGGTTTACACACGTGGCAGCCAGCTGTGAGAGTGCAGCCCGCAGAGAGAAGGCCAGGATGCGGCGGGGATCACTGCTGGCTGGTCAGTTCCGCCACAGCTCATGGAGCCCCGCCCCCGGGTCATTCCCAGGCCACGCGGATTTGCCCGGTGCCCGAGTGGCCTGGATAAGTGACGGCGCCTGGCTCGAACCCGTCTGTGATAACAGCACCGCAGGGATAGCATCGCCGCCGCCGGCCTGCCAGTCTCTCTCTCTCTCTCTCTCTCTCTCTCTCTCTCTCTGTTTTCCTTTCCTCCCGAGGGCTCAGGCAGTTAATTGCAGAGTGAGGCTGAAACTATCAGTTAGCAGCACGAGCCTCGGAGACGGAGACGGACAGAGACAGACGGAGACGCAGATTGAGACAAAGACAGAGACGGAGATACAGTGGCTCCAACGTATTTCCTGTGGGCGGCTGCGTCGCTTGTGAGTCACGCTCCACACACAGGCACGCATAGTCCCTCACAGCACGCACACACACGGTCACACGCACACACGGTCACACGCACACACACGGTCACACGCACACACACGGTCACACGCACACTTACTCACACGCATCTGTGTCGGTATTATTCTTTTACTATTTTGTGACACTGTTTCTCACTATGATTGAATAAATATTATGCACGGAAAAGCTATTGAACTGACGTTGCACACTAATGGGGGACGTCATGTTTTCTAAAGCGCTTCATGAGACATTTCAGCACGCCTGTCTCTTTGCAATAGGTGACATACATGCACAGAAACAGCTTTGACGGGTCTCCGAGATGGAAAGCTCTGTGGCCAGTGGTTTTGCAAAGAGAAGCCACCCCCCCCCCCCCACTCCCACCAACAGCGAAACATTCTGGCAAACATCAATACAGACACACACCCGTGTATCCAAGCTACAGGTATGGGGCTGGTGGGTCTTTCGCCCAGTTACCTGCTGCACCTGTAGAGGGCGCCACACATGGGCACAGAAGTTGATACAACCAGACCGGGTCTATCCTGAAGGTGGAAGGGGCTTGAGGGGGGAGGAATGGGGCCAATTATTTCTCAGGCCAGCTGAGCTCCTGGTTGAATTTGGTGGTCCAAACCATAACCTGGGTGCTGAACTCAGAGCCCAACCTCCTGTGCACTTTTTGGTATAAAATATGTTATTTAGGTTGTTTACAACCAAAATCAGTCATGAGGAAGCCACAGTGATGTCTGCTGAGAAACGTTCGCTGGCCATATGGGGGGGTGACGTTCCCGGTACAGTAGCACAGCATTCGGATCATCTGGGGGAAGTCGGAGAGGGAGGAGCAGGCCGAAGAGGGGTGGAGGAACAGGGGGCGGGGCTGCCTGCCCCCCATACCACACTGTCATCTTGCTGTCTTGGCCTGGCACCAGGCTTGGCAGGGATGGCAGTAGCCTGGTGCTGTGGGGATACTTAGCATTCCTGCTTTCTGAAGGAAGTTTTTACTTTTTTTTCTGCCTTGCACCGGGACCTGCCACAGATATAACATGGCCAAGGGTGTCTTTTCTTTCCATTGTCACACTGAGCCGTAGTGGGGAAGAGAGAGTGAGCGAGAGAGAGAGAGAGAGAGTCGGGGTCAGTGAGTCGGTGGTGTAGAAGAACTCCTTGTTTTTCCGGAATAATGAGATCCTGAGATCTTGTCAGGGGCAGAAACCCCCCCCCCCCACACCCCACACAGGAACACTTATGCGTGGGGAGAAAAGGTGCAGCGATGCGAGCAGCCGCAGGGGCGCCATGTGCACAGGATGCCGCACTGCCCCCCCCCCATCGCAGGGGGTATCGGCAGCAGTGGGGGCCGCAGCATGGACAGTGGCGGACTGAGTTTCATTGCCCTTACTGATCTCAAGCTCCCACCCGTCCCCCCCCTTTATCTTCTTGCCTATTCCCCTTCCTCCATCTATTCTTACCTCTACCCCTTCCTCCATCTATTCTTACCTCTACCCCTTCCTCCATCTATTCCACGTTGTGCCCCCATCACTCCATCCCCCTGCCCTTCACCTCCGCCGCCGGCCTGCCACTACTGCTCTGTTTATAATGTTAACTGAGGATTCCTGCCGATAGCCCAAACATGCCAGAGGATAAGCAATCAATAATGGGGGGGGGGATTTCTTCTCAGCTCCGAAACTGAACAGGGCACATCTGCTTCCAATAACCCAGCTTGGAGCTGCACAGTTACGCAATCATGTTCAAGTGGCCGTTTAAATGGCCAGAGCGTCACAATCACAAGCCCAGGCTCATTCATACACTTTCCTGCCATTAAAATATGTATTCACACATATTTGTGCATTTTTATAAAGTAACATACACTTTAGTACAGCTGCCATTCCCTCCTGGATTTGAATCTCCTGCTTGCTAAGTCCTTGAGTTGACCTAGACTATCCTGCTAGTTTGTGAAAGGAAAATTTTCTGCAGATTAATTTAAACAATTATTTTTCTGTTTTGATGTTGTGCACAAGCTAATAACGGTGCTCATTAAATTTAGACTGTAATGTATTCAGAAAGAATCTTTGAGGAGTGTGAGAGGTATTTTCCAACCTTGTAAGCATAAGAAAATGTTTGTTCTTTCACTTCACGCTTCTCTATCATTAGTGACTTTTATATACATCATTACTACTTAAAAATATATTTTATAGCCTCTATACGCAGTGTGCATTTCTACGTGATTAAAATTGGCATTATATTCCTTCTTAGTCTGTTCTGTCACCAATAGTGCATAAAAATATGTGATGTTTCCCCAGGTATTGGGGTTCAACAGCAGCAGCCCTCCTGTCTCAGGGTACATGCCTGTGTCACCATCCAGCTGCTGCTATTTACCACTGGAGTGGCTGGATGAAATACCCAAGACCACTTTCTCAGCTCATCAGGGTTTTGTCTGTGTTTAGCTATACATTTTGGCCTGTGCAATGCACCCATCCCTTAAAAAGGCTTGACAAAGATTTTGAAATGATCCTGTGGTACATTGTTGAGAACCATCAGCAGTACTGGGTTTCATTCAGGAAAAACTGAGTTAAAGGGGCAAATGTATATTAATATATTAATTAGCTGGTTCAGTCCCTTAAATCAATAATACTATTCTTATTATTGTTTAATATAATCATGTTCCATAACAAAAACACGTGATTTAAAGAGCTGGTGAGTGGTTCAGATGAAATTCTTTCATCGGAGTGTTAAAACGGGTAGTTTGTTTGCTCAGCAACAACTACCGGGAGCTGCTCATAAAACGGCCTTCATTCGGCTTCATGGACGTTTGACCGGTTTTCTGACACATTGCAGCTTTCCTCCGATAAGACTCTTCTTTGGTGCGAGGAGTGGGTTTAATTAAACCAGTGTCTGTGGCCTCTGCAGCTTCCAGCAGTGACGCCGGCTAACAACGGCTTTCCTCACGAAGTGCGATTGGTGAGATTTCTGTGTTACACTGATGTAACGTGAGACTGCAACTCCGGGGAGGTCTGTCAGCTATGTGAGGTCCTGGTTTTCAATGGTCCTTACTCTAATGCACCTAAGCATGCATATAGCAACACTTCAATGAATCCCCAGTCCACCACGCTCCATTTACATCCCATAATCATCAATGGCATAATCACTATTATATTCCCGAGTGTCACTCACTTAGCAGAACATATTAACATGTATATGCATAAAAACAGATATATATATTCTTTTATTTTGTATATATGCTATTTTTTTCGTAGCCTCTAAACTAAGTAATGTAACCTAGGAGCTGATATCCATGTCGTTCTGTAAAAAACAGGGTAAATAAAAGCTGTGTCTTCACAGAATGAAGCCTTTGAGTTTCAGGAGGCAGTGGATGGAATAACAGAAACAGGGCTCTCAGATGTCAGGCCAAGCAGCGGGAGGCCCTGGGGGAGCGAGGCAGGCCGGCTGACATGAAAGGCCTACACACAGGACCCTGGCACAGAGCGAGGGGCAAGCTCCTTACTCTCTGACAGGCCCAGAACCGGCCGGCTTGCTCGCATCTGACCATCACGCCGGCACGGTCAAAGGGGACAGCGGCTCGCTGAGAGGACCCCCCCCTCCTGCTCCTCCATGTTTGTTGCTCCTTCTTTGTGGGACGAAATGTGAGACAGCATTCAGGCGGCTAGGAGTGCGGATCGGCTCATAGCCACGGTCTCCTATCGGGCCGGTTCTATTAGAACCTGGATTCAAGATGCTGGTCATCTGCTCTATACAGTCTTCAAGGTTCACATTTTGCACCGTCTATAAGTTCACCGCAGGAGCTGCACGTTGTGTGGAAATCTACTGCCATATTCACCCACAACTCACATGTTTGCAAACTCTCCTTTTAGGATTTATTAGTATTCATGTTTTTCAATGGTGAACTTGGAGACAGGTGGCAAGAAGCTAACCCTCTGTGGTTTCCTAATCACAAATCAGTGGGTGGAAATGACCATTCTGAGCTGCAGTGACTCTGATATCCATTCTGAGCTGCAGTGACTCTGATATCCATTCTGAGCTGCAGTGACTCTGATACCCATTCCAAGCTGCAGTGATTCTGATAGAGTACCCGACAGTGTTTCACTGTCGTGCTCCTGGGTCTGTTACAAGCATGTGCTTCCACTGTCACTTGCCAGTGCTTAGCCACGACCTTTACAGCTCCTTCAGGCTCCTTCCACAGACTCTTATTTATGCTTGGCTGTAAAACACACCAGTGCAGAAAGTTTAATTGTGTTTGTCCCGGATGGCTGTGTCTCACTGGCGAAGCGTAGCACGGATAGCACGCTGCAGCCGGCATTTAAATAAACACAAACATACAATCCGGATGGGAAATTCTCACCACCGCTACCCCCCCCAGTCAGGTCACATGATGGGCAGCCACAGATGGACACATCTAATACACACTTGGCCCGGGGAGTGCAGCGGACAGCATCCAGTCAGAAGGTGGGAAACGGCAAGTGAGGAATTCCAGAGGAGCTGAGCCATTTTCCACTGAGATCAGTGCTTGTCAGTCCTTTAGGACAGTCTGTCAGCCCTTTAAGACAGACTGTCAGTCCTTTAGGACAGTCTGTCAGTCCTCTAAACAGTCTGTCAGTCCTTTAAGACAGACTGTCAGTCCCTTAGGACAGTCTGTCAGTCCTTTAAGACAGTCTGCCACCCCAAGATGTAGAGTACCCCCCTCACTGCACCCCCATGTGAGGCAGTCTGGCAGCTTCCTTCTAAGGCATGGCTGCTCCGAGTGTGTGAGATGTGCACCGTCATCACCCCTCCCTCCCCCGCAGATGATAACTGTGAGTGTGTGTGTGTGTGTGGGGGTGCAACACGATTGCAGCAGAGATAGTGGCATATCCACCCCCCAGCATGCCCAACCCCCTTAGCAGCGACCCAGGGAGGTCTGCCAATGCTGGTAGCCTCTGGTCGTCGCCATGACGCCTGCCGCTTTGCGCTTCACGGCGGATCGCCGCAGCCGGTGCCGCCCTGTCTCGCGCGCCATGCAGGCTTTGGCTCCTTCTCACGGCAGGCCACTCCCGGACCGGCGGGGGGGGCAGGTTACGCAATGCGGTAGATAGCAGCGGGCTGGGCCAGACAGCGGTCTGTCTGCTATCACGGGAGCCTGATGGAGCCGATAGGCAGCCAGAGCTCAGCGCGGCTGCACGGCTGTGGTTTTTAGACCAGGACGCATGACCTCTGACACAAACATGGCCGACCACTTGCGGTGTAGCAGCACGCCTCCGAAAGCACCTCTACCGAGATCCGACTCCCAGGGGAGTGAGTCAGCCTTGAGAGAATCGCAGAATGACGATGATTGCTTTTTCCTGACGGCCTGGTGGGGGGGGGTCCCAGCTCTCGGGACGACGTGCTCCCCCTCACAGTTCTCACACATGCTATATGCACGCCTCAGAGGTCAGAGGCTGACACCCCCCCTGCCCACGCGTCCTCCCACTTCCTGTGGCCTTCCGCCGTCCGCAGCAACAGGATCCGAGGTGAAGGCCACTGGCATGCGGCTCAGTGACGCCGCTCACGTTTACACCCCTGCCGGGACCTAGCCGGAGAAGCCCCCCCCATCTCTCTTGGCTGGAAAATAAGGAGCATTCAGCAAGTCAAACTTACATGTGGTGTAGCGCTGAAGCATTAACGTGTTCCGGGTGTAAATGACTCTGTAAATATGTGTGTAAATAAATAAATCTCTTTGAAGTACAAGGGAGACCAGAAGAAAAAATTCCTGTCCTGTGGGCTTCCACAGATCTTTCCTGCTATAAACTAGTTCTCTCCACATCATATTTATAAATCTCCCTCTGCCTATTTGCAGGTGAAATCGGTACTGTATTTTTAGCTGGGGGAGGGTCTTTGGCATTCTGGGGTTTCTCACTGCCCTCCTCCCCCCAGGTGCCCTTGGCCCAGAGGGATTGATAAAGCACAGAGGCCCACTTTTGACTAACCCAGCCCCCCTCACCAGAGGCCTCCTCTCTCTTTGAGGAGGCCTGTCCTCCGCAAAGGCAGCCCCTCACCATGATTTATAGCAAATTAAAAATCTGGGTAGTGTAGGGGTGAGGGGTGTGCCATGGGGGGAGGAGCCCCATCTGCCCAGCCCTCTTCCACAGTGCCTGAATGGGATTCCTATATTCCCTCATGTCCGTCTTTCTGCATTCAGACAAATTATCCACAGGGTGAGATGGGGCTCTCCA
The DNA here is from genome assembly GCA_026779605.1 of Mormyrus hasselquistii. Taxonomy (NCBI): domain Eukaryota; kingdom Metazoa; phylum Chordata; class Actinopteri; order Osteoglossiformes; family Mormyridae; genus Mormyrus; species Mormyrus hasselquistii. The sequence goes on along the minus strand of JAODKE010000007.1, from coordinate 9,666,537 downwards.
GGAGACAGGTCTAATTAGCGGTCACGGCAAAAATGATTCCACCATGTGCATTGCGGAAATGGCAGAGAGGACAAATCATTTACTGGGAAAAGAATAAGAAGAGAATCTGCTTTGGGTTTTAGTTAAAAACAGATGTGAATTGCCCCACGTTAGACCACCGAGAGACGCTGTAGCCGTCCGGACAGCTTAAGGGGACACTGGAGATGAAAGGCAGCCTCCGCATCACTGAGGATCGACAGGGTGGCAGTATGTGAGATACGAGAAGCCTGATGCTCGGCTACAATATAGGGGCCTGGCTGTGCAGACGAGTGCCTGAGAGCACAGACAGGGGACTGGCGGTGCAGACGGGCGCCTGTTAGCGCAGACAGGGGCCTGGCTGTGCAGATGGGTGCCTGATAGCGCAGACAGGAGCTTGGCGGCGCAGACGGGTGCCTGATAGTGCAGACAGGGGCCTGGCGATGCAGACGGGCGCCTGATAACGCAGACAGGGGCCTGGCGGTGCAGACGGGTGCCTGATCGCACAGACAGGGGCCTGGCTGTGCAGACGAGTGCCTGATAGTGCAGACAGGGGCCTGGCAGTGCAGACGGGTGCCTGATAGCGCAGACAGGGGCCTGGCTGTGCAAATGGGCGCCTGATTGCGCAGACAGGGGCCTGGCTGTACAGACGGGTGCCTGATAGTGCAGACAGGGGCCTGGCAGTGCAGACGGGTGCCTGATAGTACAGACAGGGGCCTGGCGGTGCAGAAGGATGCCTGATAGCGCAGACAGGGGCCTGGTTGTGCAGACGGGGGCCTGACAGTGCAGATGGGAGCCAGGGACTCGCCGGCCCAGCCGGCATCTCATTGCACATTCCAGTCCTATCTGTGCAATAAAGTGCATCTCCGCCCTCTTATCTGCCATCGGTATTTTCCATGGCAGGCCGGCCGTGACTCCCTCTCTGGCCGCCTCCCGCACCTCCGCGAGCCCACAGCACTGACACTGACCAGAAACAGTTAATCCCTGTTAAGATAAGGGGACCTGCACGTTTCATATGCCTCCAGATACTATTGCCTCCCCCTTGCTGTCCACAGGGGCAATCGGTAACCTAAACAGCCAGGGGCCCCACGTCAGACACAGGGAGGTACCCCCCCCTGCCAGTCTGCCCCAAGGAAAAACACACACCCCACCCCACACACAGACGCACATGTGAGGACACACACATACAGAGATCCATGTATACAGACTGACAAACACACGCATGGACACATAGGCAATGAAACACAAAGAATAACATAATTACATATATATAAAATTATGCTTAGACTGGTTACAGACTCACACACAAATGCAGATGCATAGAAAATTGAAAGGACATACACTTACAAACATACAGAGTCACACAAAAACCCCAGACTCACAGTCACACACATGTAATCGTGCACACAATGCACACACATACCTCACCCCCTCCAAGGTTCCTCATCGTCGCCGTAAGCGTCTCATTCTGAATGGCCCCCCCCATCCTTACATACAACATGGCTGACACTTCGATTGTCCCAAAAACCTTTCACCGATCACAGATGCAGCACTGTTCCACCCCAAATCCTTCCCATAGTTTGCTATGCAGTGCTAAATCAGCTGTGAAATTCCAGTGCAGCCATTATTCTGGCCCTGCCCAAGTCACTATAAAGTCTCTGGCTTTGCTACCACCATCACTGCAAGGCCATGGCGCCAAACACACAAGGACATGCCCACGGGCGTCGTCAGGTCCGATCACTCGGGGCTGTAGCACCGAGTATTTTAAGCCTAGTCCCGAGGATTTTAGCCCTGATCATCCTTCAAAAAACAAAACAAGAAGTCAAGCCCCAGGTGAACTTGATCCCTGATCTTTTCAGTTCTTAGAAACTCCCCTGGACATTCCCCCAACCCCCACCAGAGGGGACCAGCCTTAACGTGAGTCATGTTTTCAGAAAAAGTCATTGGTAGGCCAGCACAACATCCAATGCTGAGATACGGCCCTCAAAAATGCATGTTATAAAAATCAGGGCCAGGTTGGTTTTGAAAATGAACCCCTACAGCCAGGTTTCAAAACACAGGGTTGCCTTTTGTTTGGGTCCCTGCTGCCACACAACAGGACGGGCAAAACACCGTACCTACAGTGTGACCCCCATAAAGCCGGGCCCTGCATTTCTAAGCAGCAGGCCGCAATTCCCCGAGCAGCCAGCATCTGTGCCATTTTAAACATATAATTATCAAGACTCAACAAGCCTGTTTCTCAAGCGTTACAATAATCATGGAAAAGCTACATGGCTTTGTTGTCATCTTTGTTCCTCAGTCTCTTCGCTGGAAAACTCAACTGAAAAAACACACATACACCCACGTACAGCCAGGCTGGAAATACTGGAGCTCCTCGACATTTACTCTGGACGATAGGGTACCACGGCCCGAATCCAGCCCAAACAGAAATGCTCCAGATCAATAAAAAGGCAACAATTTTAAAGGTTTTCCCTGAGAGGCTAATGTGAGCTGCTCCTCATTCTTAAGCAGAGTCTGATTCATCTGTTGGGCTGATTTCAAATGGGTGCAATTACCCAAACATTAACTCTATACAGAGGTGCAGAGCTGTACTTGTCTTTGGCCGAAAACTGCAGGCCAATTTCAACTGTTGTGTCAGATTTCGGTATCATGTCTCCATCGATTACACTTTAACTAACTAAAACCCATTGATGTTGTTGTCACTGTTGAAATTTTGTTAAGCAATTCTGATTGGCTCAGAAACAGCCGACTTGTTGCCATCTTGGGAAGGTTGGCCTGAATAACCAGAGCCGGAAGGAGCCCGAGGGAGCCCCAGGGAACCAGAGGGAGCCCCAGGGAGCCCCTGGTTCTTGCAGAACCCTGCAGGGATGGAGATTGGCTCTAGTGTATCATGGTGCTGGTGAACTTTTTAAGAATATTAGGCAGCCACAAAAAAAATGTAACTCACTGCAGTTGCTAAGGAATTTAACAGTATTTAACATGGAATTTGAAGCAATTACTCTGCCTTTCCTACGGCTAGATATTTCACGAAGCAGTTCAAGTCGAATGTCTTGCCCAAGGGTTCGATACATCATAAAACCTTCGAATGTTTGAAGGTTTCATAAAAGATAGCACACTTGGCCACTGTGCAGTGCTATCTTTCATGAAAAGTCATTAGTACATTTTTGTTATTGTGCGAACATCATAGAGTGTACTTACACAAACCTAGATGGTACAGCCGACTACACACCTGGGCGATATGGTGTAGCCTAAATCATGATAAAAAGTACAGTAAAGCAAATATATAAACCAGTAACATAGTTGTTTATTATCATTGTCGGGTATTACATACTGCATATAACTGTGTTATACTTTCATACGGCTGGCAGTGCGGTAGGATCGTTTACACCTGCGTCACCACAAACACGTGAGTAATGCAATGCGCCATGATGTCACTAGGCGATAGGAATTTTCCAGCTCCGGTATAATCTTATGCGACCATCGTCATATATGCAGTCCATCATTGATGGAAATGCCGTTATGCCATGTATGACTAGTGAAAAATACACTGCTGGCATGCAAAGGTATAGGGATGTTTACTGTAGAATCTGAAATGGAGGAAATGTGGGCAAGTGCTTGACAGCAGAGCTGGCGAGTGCGACCGACGTCTGGTTTATAAGATGCTTGTGCAAAAATATGTGGGAAAATGGAGCAAAGGAACGGCAGATTAAGGGGGAGAGATTCATCAAGGGATGGAATGTAATTAAAATTACATCTGCTCCACTCAAAGTGACGGAGGAGAATTTCTGAGGAAAGTCTTACTTTAATGGAAACAGCATTAGAGTGAACTCACTGTTTTGAGTGAAAACATGGCAATACATTACGACCTGAGGAACTTTAAGGCCCTGTGTCACCGTGACACTGTGTCTGAAGTATCCATCTTATTTACCTGCGTAGTGTCAGTGAGGAGCCTCTCTGGGCGGGGTCTCCCTGGCCCCTAATGTGAAGACATTACATTTAACGTGCTGTTCCTGGTAATGTCTCTCCTAGTGGCATGCCGGCGAGTAGTAATTAGTTATACTGTTCTCCGGGGAAAACTGGCGTGCAGAAACCAGCACATTAAATCAGGGGGATGTTAGAGAAACATTTTACGAAAGCAAAGGCAGGTTGTTTACCACGGAATTTCAGCTCAGTTAAATAAACGTCCCTCGTTGCTCGCCCAGACTGCCACGGAAGCCGCTCTCCACATCAATGCACGCACAAATTTCAGCCTGACACATTTCGCTGACGTGCTCCAAACAAAACTTCCGGCGACACCTCCTGAGTGACCGAATCCTGCTGCGTGAAGTTAATATGAGTCAAGTTAACATTCGCAAAAAGATTAAAGTGAGACTTTAGCAGGACTTATTAGGATTTAATTTCCAATGTACTCTCTTTAACAAGCCTCTGATGTTTCATTTGCTGATTCACAGATATGTTTCTAATGGTCAGAGCAGTGCCTACAGTGTATCTATCGACAACAAAGTCTGAAGGAAGAGCACGGGTTTCATTGTACTAGACACGTGACAATAAACCGTTGAACACAAATACTAGAAATAGATGTATATGTTTTACGATGTGTCTTTTTGGTGGTACCAGTTTGATATATTTGTTAGTTTGCCTTGAGGAATGGCAGCTGGGATTGGGTTAGCCCTAGGGAGAGGCGGCTGCGATGATTGGCTGCCGGTAAGCTTGACAGCCTGCTCGGCATGCTGGGAGATGTAATGACTGCAGCATGGTCCACATCAGGCCTCACATCTGGGATTAGCCATGACAACTGGATGCTGAACAGTTCTAATTTAGGCAACTTTGTTTATAACCCCATAATACATCCAGTATTGTAGAGCTGGGGGGGTTGGGGAGGGCAACTTCATGAACAACTCTTTCCGAGGTCTGCCTGCCGGTCCACCGTCTGAAAACATTCTGTTAATGAGGGCCCTTCTGGTGCAAAGCTCTGGAAATGGGTTTGCCTCATTCATACCACCAGGGGAAGAAAAAGGCCCTGATTTGGGCGTAGGCTTCCGGAAGCTTCCTAAAGAGTGGTCCGGATGGCAGCTTGAAGCGGAGCTGAATGCATGAGCTCCCTCCCTTCTGTTTTTTCACAGAGTGGTGTGAAAGGAAAGTGGGCATGCGTGACTGGCACATTGCTGGGCCCTGAGTAATATCTGTAAGGCAGCCTGTAATTACGCAGGGAGCAGCTACATGGGATGGGGGGGCAACCCGCCACCCTCCCTGCTCCCAGCATAGTGCTCATGCCTGCCCGCCGTGCCGAGCCGACATCTGCCACGTCCTGTTTGGCGAACGTGTCATCGGCGGCACAGATGTGACACCTGAGAGCCACCCTGATAATGATAATAATGATAATAATGATGACATCACAAAGTAGGAGCTGCGGCAGTCGTGCAGGCTTCGCGTAAATATGGCCGTCCTGCACCGCACAGGCCACAGGCCGACTTCTGGGTTGCCGAATCTCTGCAGTCAATGGCGAGGCCATAGCTATCGACACTTGGACGCGTCCGTGTCTGCCTTGGGAAGTGTGAGCCGGGCGGGGGGGCTCCAGCTATGGTTACACCAAACTGGGGATACTTAACGTAACGACCCTAATAGCTAGCCTCGGCACAGAAAGACCTTGTAAAACTTTTTAGGGGGTCTGGCGATTGCTTTCGAACACGCCAGGGCTTTCCGGAATGTTCTCTCCACATTGCTCATGTGCGACCCCTTCGGAGCGGACTATCTTTCAATCAGTACGGGCACGAGCCTTTGAAATGTGACCCACGGCCAGTCAAAGACAGCCCCTTTCAACCTAATTAGATGATTATAACCAGAACATTATTTTAGCTCAGAAGAGGGGGAGAAATTGTCCTGTGTTGGGTCGGTTACTCCAAACCGGGACCAGACTTTGCAAACAAACTCCTAAATCCTTGATAAAGACATTAAAAATGCTTCTCCATGTAAAATATAACAGCAATCAGGCCATTTAAGACAAAGCAAATTCCAGCGTTTCACACAGCTCTGCACATACATTCCTGGAACAACCTTTTCATGCTGGAGCACAGACATTAACGTAAATGGATGGATATGGTAAAAATCCCATGGATCCTCACTGCTAAAAACAGAAGAAGAGAAGGGGAATGATGGATAGAAAGAGATAGGCAGAGAAAGGAAAGACAAGGAGAGAGGGATAGTGCAGAATACAAAGGAAAGTAAACACAGAGCCCTACCAGACGGGGCTCGCTATAGTTGCATGAAAGAATAGATTGCAACCATAGCAACAGCACACACGCAGTCCAATGCACAGCCGTCCCTCAGATATTGCGGCTCCTGTCTGCCTGTTTACTTCCAGCTCTCACTCTAAGGCCAATATATGACTCAACCCCCCCCCCAAAAAAAACAACTTTCAACCCCTAACACCTACCTGAGGTCATAAATCACAGCGCATTTACTGATTCAGCCTCCCCCTGCTCATGCACCTCTCCTCTACTTTAAGTAATCTTTGACACGAAAGAAACGTCAGCAGGAAGCTGCTTTCTGCTGTGGATTCTGGGTAGTTTGCGTTTTGTGCCACACTCAGGGGGGTGGGAAGGTTTCGCGGTGTGTGGAAGCATCGAGACCTTAAAAGGTTAGCAGGAGAGAGACAACTGCCACCGAGGCTTTGGGGACTTCACCCACCCCAGCCATATTTTTAGCTCAGCTGCAACCATAGCGGTGCTGTCATTGGCCAAGACGAGCTTTCTCTTCCCAACATGAAAAGGCTTGTTAGTGGTCAGTGAAAACGTCATTTCTGCAAACCCTCCTGGCAGCAGTGGCTGCAATTTAGGACGTGGAACAAAGGCGAGCAAAGCCTTTTGCCTGAATGAAATCTCAAGCATTACATTTTAGCGGTCAATCATATATCAAAAAAAACGTCTAAAAACAGAAAATGCCTTTGAGATATTTTATTTAAACGCTCTGCCCCATAATTATGCGGGAAATGACTGTGTGTTTCCATTGTCAAAATACCAGGAGCCTCGTTTTCACACAGGCTGAGCTCAAAAACCAAATGAATTTATGCAAGAGGGGCAATTCACACGAGCGGCGTGGCGATTCCCGCTTCTCAGATCATTTCATCCAGACTTTAAGTGTAAACACTTCACCAGATATCCCCCCTCCCAAAATTGATGAAAGATAACATCTCATGTGGCAATTAAAGTGTACTTGACTCCAACTGTTTCAGTAATTGTTGTTAATAATTTGGACTTTTACAGTTCCTACGGTAATCAAAGAGTTGAGAATTTCTGCTGGTACAGAAGCCTCCATCACAGGAAAACATTGTCTCCTCTTGTGGTTCCCAAGGTCAGTGTTTCCCCATCCAATCCTTGGGGACCCACAGACGGTCCACGTTTTTGCTCCCAGAGGTTGGACGGAGCAAAAACATGATTGGGAAACACTGCCATAGGTTAAGCCAGCTGTTTCTGTCCTTTCAAATGGCGCCTGAGTGTGGCAGGGAAACTCCCCACCAAATATGACCTCATCCAAACATCCTTAAGGGCTCCATGCCGCCCTGCTCGCGTTCCTGACGTGGAAGGTCTCATGCCAATGAGAGATATGCTGAGTCTCCTTCACTGTTAAAATTCCAAGCTCCAAGTAAGTGCTCTAAACTGCCAGTGATATATTGTGCAGTTATAAATTATTATTATATTTATTGTTATTAAAAGCTGGGGCTTAGAAAAAGAATTATTATTGACTTAAATAAAGCCTGGCAGTATTTTGCACCTAAGGCATGTATGCAAGCTAGTTCTGCTACAGCAGCTACAATGGCAAATTGATACTGGAGTATATACAGCCTCTGCCGTAATGACGTATCCCCGTGCCAGCCGGCCTCATCGAAAATGGCAGCCTGGCACTTCAGAAATACCGCAAGGATGATGTAAACAGTCAAGGAGGAGGCTACAGTTTTGGGGCCTCTGCCTCCCGAAAGCGTGCCCCTATCCGCAGATACCCTCTGCCTCCCGAAAATGTGCCCCTATCCACAGATACCCTCTGCCTCACAAAAGCGTGCCCCTATCCGCAGATACATTATGACTCCAGAAAGCGTGCCCTATCCGCAGATACCCTCTGCCTCACAAAAGCGTGCCCCTATCCACAGATACCCTCTGCCTCACAAAAGCGTGCCCCTATCCGCAGATACCCTCTGCCTCACAAAAGCGTGCCCCTATCCGCAGATACCCTCTGCCACCCGAAAGCGTGCCCCTATTCACAGATACCCTCTGCCTCCAGAAAGCGTGCCCCTATTCACAGATACCCTCTGCCTCCAGAAAGCGTGGCCCTATCCACAGATACCCTCTGCCTCCCGAAAGCGTGGCCCTATCCACAGATACCCTCTGCCTCCCGAAAGCGTGGCCCTATCCACAGATACCCTCTGCCTCCCG
>JAODKE010000007.1:9612002-9622158 GCA_026779605.1 Mormyrus hasselquistii | reverse complement strand
ACAACAGCGTTTTCCCAGCCACAGTTAGACTGATGGCTAAGGATATTAAATTGGGTAAGAAATACAGAAATACAATGATATCCTCTCCTCTACTTTATAAAAATTACTCCGGGACTTATACTGTACTGACCTGCACTTGTACTGACCTGTACCTGTGCAAATGGCAATAAATATTATATCTGTCTGTCTATCTAAAATAGCCCAATTGGACGTGAAACCCGCCTCCTTGGCGACTCTGTCTGGCAGGTGTTAGCGCGACAGCGTCATTCAACCGTGAAAACTGTAAAAAGGGAAGACAGATGAGTCACATTCCTATTGGATAGTGCTTACATTTGGCTTAAGTTATCTGGCATGTGAATAAATCATGATTCTTGGATGATCGTTTTAAAAGCCTGCCTTTTTAAAATATACATCTAGAGATTTAAAACAAATAAGTGCAAGTTATCAACTAAATAAATAAATGGGTTTCAATTTTATATATTTTTATGTAAATGTGAAAAAGACTTGTGGTCGTGTGTTTACAAAAATATATATAAAATTGTATGCTACTTGTTTTTAAAATACTTGTTTGCCGTTTAGAACCGTGGTCCACTAGTTCCCTATTAACTTCTGCCCGCACCGGTACCCGCAAATCAAAGTTTAGAATATTTTTCACGCGTCGCATCAAAACTTGCGGGTTAGTAGCAGAGTACACGTGGGTACCCGAAAGGGGCAGGACTCCAGAGTCCGTGATGCCAAAGGCAGAGAGCACACGTTTACCTCTTACGTCATTACGTCATCAGGGTCATCCGTAGTTTTCCCTGGTAGTTTAAATAAACAAACTTTTTATTTTTTTTATAAATATTGAGTACATATTTAATTTTAAGTCATTTCATTGGACCTTAAAAAATAAATAAAAACCTTGGTATCAAATATATTTTACAAACAAAAAGTAGTCCGGTCTGAAAGTCGACATGAATGCTACGCTTAAGTGTGGCAAAGAAACAAAATAGTTCCACGGAAAAAATGTCATTTTTTTATTATAATTTCTCTATGTGACAGAAAAAAACACAGAGACATTAGTATATATACGTTCAAAATATATTTTTGCAATTTAATTATAGAAAATTAAACAATTTCCAAACGACGGAAGTGACTTTAGTCGGATGTATAAACTGCATGAGGCGCACGACACACTTCCTTTTCTTGCGTGGCCGCCATAGACGAAGGAGCGTGGTTCCCGGCGAGCCGACAAATTTTCAGAAAAAATGGTCAGAAATATTCATATTTGTAATAAATTACAGCTTAGATTATTACTCATTAGTCTGTTGACACATGGTTTTTATATTACTTTAATCGTAACATTTTGTTTTATTGTATCTTATCATTATGCTCAGAGGAGCCATTTTGAAATAGTGCCTGTAGATCGTTGCACGTGAATTGGCTAAAAAAATGGGGCATGGCGGTATTGTCAGGAATTTTTGGCTGTAATTCTAGTTTTATTCAATGTAAATTTTAATATAACCGCTTATTACTTGTTTGAAGCTTAAGAATCTGGAAATGTCTCCAGCAAATATTCCTTTGCTCGCGTTTTCTTTAGATTGTTACCCATATGCTGACCAAAGTTTTAAATCGTTTGTAGGCGGGTAAAACAGTAATTAATGCATCTTTCATTAAGAGAAATGATTCTAGCATTATTAGTTTTCTAGTGTTATTGTAGAAAACACGTGGAGTTCATCTGCGGCCTAACGTACAGAAACTGCCTGCTATACTTCGCAGTTTGAGAATCTTTGGATATTCTCGTCGCGCACTTTAGCTATGCTTAACTGACAGAAGTTTTATCTCCCATTCTTTGAATTACCTATAATATAATGTGACTTAACTTTCGGAGTCCACCCAAGAAATGTCGAAATTCACGTGTTACACTGTAAACGCCATTTTTGAATGTTAACAGACATTGTGCGTTTTGGGAGTAACTTACCGCGGTTTATTCTTGCACTCTGTGTCCCCAGGCTTGTGCCAGGCCCCTGATATCGGTCTACTCGGAGAAGGGAGAGACCTCCGGCAAGAATGTGGTTATGCCGGCCGTGTTTAAGGCCCCCATCCGCCCCGATATCGTGAACTTCGTTCACACCAATATGCGGAAAAACAACCGGCAACCTTATGCTGTCAGTGAACTGGCTGGTGAGTACTGGAGAAACATAAAACGAAATTAAAACACTGAATATAGGTGTATTGTTGAAGGGACGGTTGAATATAGCTTTGCTGATGAGTCTCCACTTCATGGTCCGTGTTTCTGAGCTCTGTGATAAAAGTGGAAGTTCTGATAAGCTTGACCTACACTAAACGGTGTATTTGGGAGGTGATAATTGCTTCTGATTCTCCACTGTATGTAATTCTTGGGTTTGTTGCATTTCAGGTCACCAGACTAGTGCTGAGTCTTGGGGTACCGGTAGAGCGGTGGCTCGCATCCCCCGTGTGCGTGGTGGTGGCACTCATCGCTCTGGCCAGGGAGCCTTTGGAAACGTATCCTCAGGTTCAGCCTGTTCCTGTGCTGGTCTGCATGCTGGGCTTTGAAACTTCCTTGGCCCGTGGGGGGGTTGAGGTTCTTAGCTAAATATTTGCCATTAGGTATTTTTGCATAGCCTGGTAATGAAAGAATTGCCTGCTGTGATGGTGTAATTTGCGTCTTACCCTGTGAGCAGCGACGGTTAGCCTGCTGTCACATGCTGGCACAGAAGTCTGAAGATAGAAGGAATCTGAGCAGGTTTAGTCTGATTGGGGGGGGGGGGGTTACTCAAGTCTGAGCAGAGCCTGGGAGAAGCTTGAGCCTGGTGGTCATGCCTTGACTCCAGTGTAGATGTGTCGTGGAGGGCGCATGTTTGCCCCCACCAAGACCTGGCGTCGCTGGCATCGCCGGATCAACACGACCCAGAAGCGTTATGCCATCTGCTCCTCCCTGGCTGCTTCCGCGCTGCCGGCTCTGGTGATGGCCAAAGGTCAGTTCATTTTTCATCTCGCTTTGACCCAGGCATAACATCTCATAGAGTTTAGCAAGAGTGAATTGCAGGCAGGAATGATGCCCTGACGCTTGCCATGATGGTGTAATTTGCGTCCGACCCTGTGGACAGCGACAGTTGCCTGCTGTCACCATGCTGTTATGAGAGGTTGACGAAAATATAATTCTGAGCAAGACTGTTGCTGACTGTTGGAGCTGAAGGAGTAGCTGATCCTTCCGAGTATAAGTCACAGAAGACGTTTTCGGTCAGGTCACCGCATCGAGGAGATCCCCGAGGTACCCTTGGTGGTCGATGATAAGGTTGAAGGATACAAGAAGACCAAGGAGGCAGTTCTGCTCTTGAAGAAGCTGAAGGCCTGGAATGACATTAAGAAGGTGGGCCGGCCTTAAGACGCAGGGTAGCTCTAGGGCTTTATTGTATATGAAGTCCAGCTTATTCCAAATTGATCGTTCCAGCAGTTATAACCGTCCTGTAGGACTTGGTAACCAGTTGTGTAGTTTCCATGCTTAGTGTTGCTCCGGTGACTCTGTCCGCAGGTGTACGCCTCCCAGCGCATGCGTGCCGGCAAAGGTAAGATGAGGAACCGCAGGCGAATTCAGCGCAAAGGACCTTGCATCATCTACAACACAGACTCCGGCGTGACAAAGGCCTTCAGGAACATCCCTGGTTAGTTTCCCGAAATGGATTGTGGTGTGACTTGCATTCTGGTACTTGATTAGTGGAATGTGCAAATGTATTCAGGGGGTGTGTCCTTCTCTTTGGTGGTCCCTGCTGTTCCAACTAAATGTTAAAGGGACTTTTTTGGAAGCTGTCATTTTAATGTATTTTTTTGCACTCTGCTGGACCTGCTGTATGATGTGGATTTTGAAAATGGCTGCCTTGTCAGGTATCACTCTGCAGAACGTCAACAAGCTGAACCTGCTCCGCCTGGCTCCTGGTGGCCATGTGGGCCGCTTCTGCATCTGGACAGAGAGCGCTTTCCGGAAGCTGGATGAGCTGTACGGCACCTGGCGCAAGCCAGCCACCAAGAAGGTGGACTACAAGTGAGTGGCTCGTTGATGCTCTGTTCGCTTTTCGATATACTTACAGTTTATGGTCTTCATATAACATTAAACCACCTCATAGCTCTGTCTGCAGTGATGAGCTTCAACTTCATGGTCCGTGTTTCTGAAATGCATTGACTTTAGCCGAAGTTCTGAGCTTACAGTGACCCAGCCTAGAGTCCGTCCCACTTGGGTTTTTCTTTTTCGTGGTTTAATACCGCTCTTATGTTCTGTTAGTACTACTTTTCCTGACACTGACTGTCTTGGTTTCCAGCCTGCCAATGCACAAGATGACCAACACAGACCTGAGCAGAATTCTGAAAAGCCAGGAGATCCAGAAGGCTCTTCGTCCTCCAAAGTAAGTGTCACGCACTTTAGGGATACAGGCCAAGGTCTGGTAGCTGCCAGAGGAGGTATTATGGGATGTCATGCTGTTGCTGCCCAGCTGTGATGAGCTTAACTTCATGGTCCGTGTTTCTGATCACCATGATTTTACTTGAAGTTCTGAGCCTATTCAGTCAGCTTTCAGTAATATAGGAACTGTATGTCTGGATGAGTGCATGTTTAAATCCTTAGCCTTTGTGGATTTTATAGCAAGAAGATCCACAGGAGAGTGCTGAAGAAGAATCCTCTGAAGAACCTGAGGGTCATGATGAAACTGAACCCTTACGCCAAGACGGCAAGGCGCAATGCCATCCTGCTGCACGACCCCGTTGTAAGCTTCCGAGACTCGGCCCACGCCCATGGATGCACTCGGCTCCTCCCCCATAGCTTGTTTCCATAGTTTCAAACACAAACTGCGTTTGTTTGACACCAGCATCTCGCTTCCTTTACAGATGAGGGCCAAGCTTCAGAAGAACAAGAAGGCCACAAGGAAGGCCAAGAGGGAGGCCAAGAAGAAGGCGGCCGGCAAGCCAGCGGAAGCCGGGAAGCCAGCGGAAGCGGGCAAGCCGGCGAAGGCGGCCAAGGCACCAAAGGCCCCGAAGGAGAAGGCATCAGCAGCGGAGAAGCCAGCCAAGTAAACGCAGTCTCATGCAGCCTGGAGTATGACACGGATATGACAATAAAATGTTCAAAAAAAAGACATGGCACTGGTGTGGTTGTGTAAGGCAGTCGGAAAAACTGGGAGACACATTTTATTTTTCATCGTGGCACAATGACTTTCACACAAGCTGTGTAATTTATACATTTGTGTTGTACGGAAATTTGACCATTTTATTTCTGTTCATAAAAGACGTGATTCTCTGGCACTGGGGCTTTTCCCTACTTGCCTTTCAGCTGCATTAACGGTGATGACAGTGGGAACTCGGTACATCGTCAGACTTCTTGAAATTCAATAGGAAGCGATTTGAGCAGAGGCTGTAGAGCAGCCAAAACGGGGATAAGCTGCGAGGACGACTGCGGAGCTCCAGCAGCTGATGGAGGGTGACGCGTTTGAACAGCACCCATTCCCTTTATGTTCTGGGGTTTAACCCACTCAGAGTGGAGTGATGGGCTGCTAGTGTTGTAGATCTGGTGTTGTGTAGCGTTGCTGCTGAACACTATTGAATGGCTTTATCCATTTTTTTTTTTTTTTTTGACTGTAGGACAATTTCTTTAAACATTTATAGATACAGCACATGTAGCTTATCCAAACCAACGAGGTGTAAAACAGGCACTTTTACTATATACAAAACATTAAGTTGGAGAGATGACTGAAGCTGGAGGGATGTGCCCAGGCCTCAGAGCCCGCCGCTATGGGTAGGGGTGAGAGGCTGGCTCAGGCCGATGGTGCTGCAGAGCCAGCCCGTGAAGTCCACCTCCTCCACTTCGGACTGTTTGATGAAGGGGTGTACCTGCAGGAAGTTGCGTACCATGTGAGAGACCATTTCTTTGCCATCACTACACAAGGCAGACTAGCATTTTACCCAGTGTCCAGAAGACGTGTGAGACTCACCATTAACTGCTTCAAATCGGCTCTCTCCGCAGGGTTCTTGATCAAACTTAATGTAAAAAGTTTCATGATTAGAAGAGGACCAGTTAAACTCCATGAACCATTTCTGCCGCTGGATGGCAGTATTTGATCTGATGAATCATGCTCGCTATCCGAAAGTAACGGAACGATGTCATCGCTTAGCAATCCCTACTTTGGTACTAAGAAAGTGTACAAGTATTTCCGATGTGGTATTTTTAAAAAAGGCTGGTGTCAGTGGTCATACATACCATTTGTTAACGAAGTCTTGAAATTCAGGACTAAAGATGTTGGGAAGTTTGGGAGGTGGCTGGAAACGGAAAGTTGATGAAATCAGAAAGCAGATCGATTTCCATTCCATGATGCCGATTTCAATATGTCGTTTGGACTGACACCATGCATATGACTTAATTCACAAAACACATTATTCTACAAACATGCAGGTAAGGTGAGCCAGGAAACCTAAAGGTACAGTAGTAACACAGCCTTCCAGCAAAATTTTAACGGCATGCAATACATAGCTAACTGTATTACGTAAAACAAACAGCTGTAAATTCCATTTCGATACTAGAAACTAAAAATCTTTGATATAAAAATTTGGTATAGGCTCCAGTTTTTGCCCACCCAGGTCCCTGCACTGGATAACGGATTGGAAATAGGCAGTTCGATAGGCACCATTTACGACTTCTTTTAAAGGTTATTATAAAGACCCATCTATCAAGCGTCCCCTGACGCTTGAAGGGAGTATTGCAACATCCTATTATAATCACAAGATGGCGCCAAATCTACGATGGCGTGACAAAGTATTGCATGCCTAGTTTATAGTAAAATGATTCAATGGCCTGAGCTAATATTTTTTATAACGTTTTTAAATCAGGATTTCTATAAGCATTGAAAAAAATGTAACATACCTCATTGACAATGTAGTCAAGAAGCTCAAAAATGGCCATGGGTGGTCTGCTGTCGATACCATGAGCTTAAACATAAAGGAGAGGTGGTTCATGGCTAGAAGACTGCAGGACAAAAACATGTGAAATTTATGGAATACAAGCAGAGAAGGAAGTGACCACAGGCTGGCTGCAGTGATTGGGATCCCCCAATCCCTTCCCCTAGTTTAGGGCTCTTCAACTCTGGCCCTCGATTCCAAATCCAGGCCTTGTTTTCAGTTCTCCCAAGTAGTTAGCTTAATAATTACTGATTCTGATTGGCCAGAGGCTTCACACCTGGCTCACAGGTAAAGGAAGGCTGGAAAATCAGCAGGACTCGGCCCCTGAGAACCGTGAGTTGAATAACCCTGCCCTAGTTCTTAGTGACTTATGTAATCCGAGGTTGGGACACCCTAGCGGTGCTCTTTCTTGGGGGCTCCCTGCTGTGGAGGAACGACATCACAGAATCCCATCATGTGAGCAGCATGTTCAGTGACACCCACCAATGGCCTCCCCCAGATAACCCTGCGGACTTACAGCTGACGGGCCTCCCCAGGGGCCTGGGCCTGGGGGATGTCGCGCTGGGCCGCGAGTCCCCCTCTACCGGGAAGCCGAAAATCTGCTCCAGCTCCTTGGCATCGGGGGGAGGGATGGGGAAGCGCCCGATGGCCATTTCCACCAGGGACAGACCCATGCTCCAGATGTCTGACTGCACGGAGTAGTGCGTGCCCTGCAGGCGCTCAGGCTGCCAAGGGGGGGGGGGGGGCACGCACTCAGTCACACGGCTGCCTTCATCCCCCGGCCGTAGCCCGAGACGACACACATACATACAAGGACTTTTCGAAAGATGGGTGATGGGGGGGAGGTGTGGCTTAGGGTGAATTTAGGTGATCAAGGGAGGTGTGCTTTGGTAAATTCTGTATGGTTATGAGAAGAGGGCACTAAGAAAAGTGGGGCACTTTCAGCCATTTGGGTATAAAAGTGACCGGTGACCCCCCCCTCTAACCCACCCCCACACATGCCTGCATACATATTCTCCTTAGAGTTAGTAATTAGTCTGCATGTAAAAGAAAAGCCTGAGAAGAACAGTTTTAGGTAAAATATTACCTTTGCAGGATTTCCAAATGCGCAATGAAAAATCTTTCAAGCTGCGCAGTGGATGGATATTTCGTTTAATGAGAAGATACATCTGGAAGCAGTAAAACGAAACACTCTCTGGATTTCATTTATGAAGATTGGCCCTGCAATGCCCCCCCCCCGCGTTGTTGTGGGGTTTCCTCCGGTTTCCCCCCCACAGTCTAAAGACATGCTGAGGTTAACTGTTCCCTGCTTTGTGCCGATGGATGGATGGATGGATGGATGGATGGATGGATGGAGAGAGGGCAGCGGGCGACACTCACAGACATGTAGGAACGTGTGCCCACAAAGGAGTTCGCCATAGAGTCGATGAGCTGGCCGCTCACGCCAAAGTCACACAACTTGATCTCCCCGCGCGAGTTGACCAGGACATTTGATGGCTTGACATCTAGGCAACAGAAAAGGAGGTTGCTTCTTGAGGTGTGACGGGCAGGTTACAGCACCAAAGCAGGACAAGGGAGAGCTCCTCCACCCGGACCCTGAGCACAGAGGCGCCACGAGGACGTTCACTCAGCCCCTCCTCAACGCCCGCTGCACGTACGACGCTGTGCCTGTCCACACCTATAACTCCATCACCAGGGCTGCAGACGACAGCAGCCTGATCACAAACAATGTAAGACTGACTAAAGGGAGGACGTGCACAATCCTGTGGAATGAAGACGACAGTCTGGCTCTTAACCCCAAACAGGCAGGGAGAGAAAACCCGTACTGATCTGAGGAGAACCAATGGAAAGGGTGGCTAGCTTTAAACGTCTGTGTGTAACACCATGGAGGATCTTTAATGGTCCATCAACACCTTCTATTACAGTGAAGCCTCAGCAGAGATTCTTCTACTTTAAGGTTCTGAGGAGAGCAAACTGATGAGAGAAACTGCTAGTCATACAGGGGCTCTACTGAAAACTTGCTGACACACTGCACCATACACTACATGGACAAAAGTACTGGGACACCTGGCCATTACACCCACAGGAACCTTTATGGTATGCATATCAAGACATTTTGGATAATTTTATGCTTCCAACTTTGTGGGAACAGTTTGGGGAAGGCCCTTTTCTGTTCCAGCATGACTGTGCCCCAGTGCATAAAGCAAAGTCCATAAAGACATGGTTGGGTGAGTTTAGTGTGGAAGAACTTGACTGGCCCGCACAGAGCCCTGACCTCAACCCCAGTGAACACGTTTGGGATGAACTATAACTATAATGGAGATTGTGAGCCAGGCCCTCATGTCCAACATCAGTGCCTGACAAATGTCCTTCTGGATGAATGGGCAGAAATCCCCACTGACACACTCCAAAATCTTGTGGACAGCCTTCCCAGAAGAGCGGCAGCTGTTACAGCTACAAAGGGGGACCAGCTCCATACTGATGCCTATGGATTTAGAATGCAACGTCATAGAACAACCTGTGGGTGTAATGGGCAGGTGTCCCAATTCTCTTGTCCATATAGAGTATCCTGGTACATTGACTGCACTGAGGTTAACCAGAGAGCTCAACAGCAGGTCATCAAGACAGCTCAGTTCATCATAGGAACAGAACTCCCGGCCACTGAGGATAGCTACAAACTACACAATAGTTTGCCCTCCTACTACCCAACAGATGCTACAGAAGCAGTGAGATGCACACGCAGGTTCAGGAGCAGCGTCTTTCCCAGGCCTGTCTCGCAAACAAAGACCTTGCATAAGTGCTATCATACCAGGGCACTGCAGTTTCACAGAAATGACTATTCGCTGTGCTGTATGTAAGTATGTGCACTAACCTCTGATAGTCACTTGTCACCGCTACACTTTGTTATTTTTATAGTCTGCTTCTTTATAATTTATTTCAATAGTCTGATTATTTCAATATATTTACTTTTATATATAGTTTACTTCTTGAATATTGCTTATATCATTCAAATATTATTTATTTCATATTTGTATTGCATCGGTTTCAGAAATCTCTCGTCGTGTGTGACAATGTCATAATGACAACAAACACAATGACAAGAAATCTTTGAATCTTGAATCTTTAAAACTACACAGTATTGGTTTGTATCACTAAAAAAAACGGTATTTTCTTTTTCAAATGGCGCAGTATTTCCCAGTCACCCACTATGTTTAGC
>JAODKE010000007.1:9599724-9610558 GCA_026779605.1 Mormyrus hasselquistii | reverse complement strand
CCCCACTGCACCGCAGACACCCGGAGGAGAGGGGGCGGCCCCACTGCACCGCAGACACCCGGAGGAGAGGGGGCGGCGCCACTGCACAGCAGACACCCGGAGGAGAGGGGGAGGCCCCACTGCACCGCAGATACCCGGAGGAGAGGGGGCATCAACTTTAAACTACATGCACTGGAAGCACACAAGTACACAGGAACACGGGCAGCTATATGAAGTGAACATTTTTGCAGTGAGCTTGGAGGGAGATACCCACAGCGATGCTGACTTTGCCCAGGATCTGCTCGGGGATTTTGCCCGCTTTCTTCAAGGACTGGTCCAGGGAGCCCCCATCCTGCACGGGGACAGGAAAGACTCAGTGTCACACCCCCTTCACCACCACCTAACGCCACACCATCCCGAGGGAGAATATCCGTTACATCACTCACCAGCCAAATTTAATTTCCCGTCAGTTTTTATGACACTATGAACAGTGTTTGGGCAAGTCACCCGTATGTGTACAGATTAGGGTTACATTATGACTGTAGAAAACAAAGACAGATGGTGATAATTGCTTTAGCTGCTTTAGTAAGATGTTGAGATGGCGTAAGTGTCCTTGTGGGACTGGAAGTGGTAACCATAAGCTTTACAAAGGCACACCCAGCTGTGCCAGGCTAACGGCTCCCGTTTACAGGCGAGGCCCGCTGAGGCTCACCATGTGCTCCATACAGATGCCGATCTCCCCATCACTGTAAAAGGCCCCATAGAAGCCCACGATGTACGGAGAGTTGCACTCATGCAGCACCTGCAGCTCGCGGATGATCTGGTTCCTGACCGCCGGCTTGATCTCCAGGTGGATGAGCTGAAAACACGGAAACCGTCACCCGTCCGGGGTCAATGCTTGCGAAGCACGTGACCAGCAAGCACGCCTCGCACACCAGACACAGCAAGTAGCAGCACGTGTACTGCGGTGAATTTATAGAAAATGCAATCTCTACAATAGGGTCCACTTCTGTGAAAAGAGTGTGAATGAGGTCTGGGTGAACTCATCAAACAGAAATAATGATTTATTCTCGAGAGCAGCTGAGTAATGATGTCAACCACACAGCTCTGAGAGCACAAGCATGGTCCCGCACCGAAACAGCCACTGTGGCAGTGTGTGGGAAGTGGTCTCTCTGAGAATATCCACTGCGCATTCACACAGCAGACACTCGTGTCGTCCGTGACCTGGGATTACATAAGCGGCTGCAGTGACAGGAGGGGTAGAGGCTCCGTGCCTTACGGCCCCCACGTGTCAAAAGAGCAAAGCCGGCCCCAGCGCACCTTCCTGGCCATGATTAACCCAGAGGGCCTGTGCAGGACCTTGAAGACCACGCCGCCGTTGCCGGCGCCCAGCTCACATATCTTGCTAAAGTCGTCGTCCTTCAGCTCGCCCACTTTCTGCTTCTGCGTGAGGAACGCCTCCAGACGCTTCCGCTGCTGCTCGTCCAGCTCCAACTCCTCCAGCTTCTTCTGGAGGGACTCCAGGTTCGTCCTAAAGGAGTGGGAGGAACACAAATCGAGGCGGGCTCGCGTGTCTGGCACGTGCAGAGGAGACAGAGACACGGACCAATTAGATCTGCACGAGTGCAGGGAAGCGTCCTGCTGGTCAATTAGAGCCCTGATTTGTGCCCCATTTTAGTGAAATAACTGTCAAGGGTGCACAAGGACAGAATCACTAGCGATGGAGACCATGAACCAGAGTACGCAGGGAAGACTCTAAAACCTGATGCTTATTCCAGGGACGAGCAAGCTGAGCAGTCGCAAGGAAGCCGGGACTTCCTCTGAGCGTGTGCCCGGTTGTCATGGAGATGAATTTCAAGAGCATTATGAACTCTATGATACCTGCCCCCCCCCCCCCAAAAAAAACTCTATTTAGCAGACAGTGTCGTTTACCATTCTTTTCTCACATTCGCTCCCAGTGCGATATCGTGTTCAACAGCTCAAATGTCTGCCTGGCCACTACTGTAAAAGCTATTGATCTCGTCCTGAAATGCAGCTGAAAGCTTATACGACAGCTCTCCTGTACAGCGTGCCTGATGCCTGTGGAAAAGCACACGGAGACGGGGAGTAAATGGGGGAAACGGTGACATGCAGATGAGTGCGGAGCCCCACACGCAGCCAAATCAAGCCGGATTAAGCCGGACAAGCGGTGCGTCAGGAGACTCCTGCTTTTACACCATTTCAGGTGGAAAAAGAAGCCTGTGTTGAACAATCCACCATGACCCCACCATTTCTCCATGACCAGGAAGAAGGGCGTGGCCTTTTCACAGGTCAATTGTGAGGTCAGCGCTCAAATTTTGGATCGGTGGCTGGTCTGAGGGTGGGGGGGGGGGGGCATGGCTCCCTCTGGTGACGATGCTGAGAAAGTAAAGCAAGGATTGGGGGAGGCAGTTATGGGAGGCTGCACGGAACAATCCAGGACACTGAGGGGAGAACTTTACAAAGCCCACAAAGATCACAGAGACCAGGCAACATACTCATGGTTTTTACCACAAGTTCTCAAATTCTTTTAACGAAAATCTGCTGCCTCAGTAGTGTCTGGCAGGAATTTGAAATGTAGGCGATATTGAACCCTACAGGGTCTCACTGTACCTGCAAAACATTTTATCAGCAAGATGCTTCCAACACATCGTCCCGGAGCACAGTGAGCAGACCTGGCGGCAACAGGCCTGAGCTGGGTACGAAGTTCTTGGTTAAATACAATCCAGAGCAGTAGCTAACTAGCATGACAACACATAGCCATGACAGTTAATTATTCACTTAACTATCTCTCTACGTACCTACATTACTGACAATGTCCACAATATTCTGTGTAGATCATGCAATTTGTCTCATCATCTGGTCTCATTTCACACTGTCTACCAAAGACCATTAATCTTTTCTGTATTATCTTATTGCTGAGGATCCCATTAATGTTCCTAAATCAGGATCCACCATAATTGAATTCCAGCCCGAATGCGCATATATGAATAGGTTTGTCCAGCGTCTATTCAGGGTACGGTGTTGAATGTTAACTATGCACCAGGAGGGTCAGTAAGGAGCAGCTGTGTCCACTGGAGAAGCAACTTCAGAGATTACTGCCGTTTCCACACTTTGATTTTGCTCCAATACAAAACTAAACACCACAGTTGCAATGTCTAAAATTTTGACACAGGCCTACCTTAATATCCTTGCAGATTAGATTAATTTTACTTTTAATGGAATCGAAAAATCTGCCTGGGTCTCAGTGTAAAGGGCATCCGAAGGTCCAGAGTCGTGCTTTCCTGTCCGGCCGTCTGTCGTGGTCTCAGAGAATTACTCATTGGCTCTCATTAGATTCCCCCCCCCCCAGCGCTCTGAGTTCCATAGCAACATTCCACAGCCAAGCATGCTGCAGCCTGGCCTGGCAAAATGCGAGGAATGCGAGCGGCGATACACAGAGCCGTCAGAAGGAAAGGAGGAAGTGAGGAGACGGTGCTGCTCTGCAGAGCCCTCAGCGGAATCTACACCCATACTGGGATGGTCTTCACTGTCCCCGTTCTTCAGCAGACGTCCACTAAGGCCCTACAGAGGGCTATTACATGAGCTCCCCAAATATGGGTCTGGCGACAGGTGCAATAAATCAAGACCGTGTGATTTGCTTTTGATTTATTACTGTTTACTCCTGTACCGGCAGCAGGAAGAACCTGAGGGCTAACAAGTGGAATATGTGCACAAATACATTTACATTCATCCATTAATCCATCTTCCTAACACTCCAGGGTCCTGGGGGCCTGGGGACAGTCCTAGCTGGCACAGCGCGCAAGGCGGCGGTGACGGGACGCCAATCCTGCGCAGGGCGCACACACTACTGTCAATTCAGTAGCGTGTTTTTGGAATGCGGGAAGAATCCTGCATAAGAAGATGCAGGTGGAGAACATGCAAGCTGCACACGTACGACGCAGGCGGGATATGTGAAGCAAAAATATTACTCAGAAGCCATTGTGCTGCCCCAGCCATTTACATTTCTATTGAAATGTATTTATGCAAGAGATGGTGGAGAAGCATCTAACAGGCAAGACTGACACCACATAAGTTTACTATGCTACAGTAATCCACAAAGGTTACATTTACCTTTCCTACACCATTCTATTATAACAACAGTGAATTACCATCATCGCCTTCGATTTATACACCAATGCACTCTACACCAGTGCATCTTCTCCTACCACGTTAGCTATCAGTGCAGCTCTAACCGCGATGGTAAACCCGGGCTACGCGAGACGCTGTCGGCTTGCTGGGATTCCCCTGCAGGCCGGGAGGAACCTTCCGCACCTGGCGCTGGAAAGCATATCATCTGCTGCTTGTCCTCCCAGTGTTTTGTGTTCTGAAGAAGGTGATCACAAACACACGCAGTTCTTAGAAGAGCTGACACACTCTCACTCCCTGTCTGTTAGTTTATGTTGACATTAGATTGTAGGTTGCAGCCCCTTTTCCCCCATGTGGAATCTTGTTACATAGTGTGAAAGATACTTAAAAGGTAAATAAACCTGGAGTGGCCACTTTTTTACGTACCTCCCCCTTTGAGCTGTGCATTTGGGGCTGCTTTTCTGCACGCCAGTGTTGTACTGGGCTGTTATTCTTGACTCTGTCAGTATACTGTATGGATTTGCTGTTTGTAGGAGCAGGTTCTTTGCATTAACAAGTAGATGTGCCTAATAAATTGCCCACTGAGTCTCTATTTGCATTTTACAGTTGAAAAAGGTATAGTTCATAGGCTGGGCTGGTCCCCATCAATTATTTTGTCTGTATTGTTGTCTGATCATTTCTTCTTCATATTGCAGGCAAACAGACAGACAGACAGACAGACAGACAGATAGATAGATAGATAGATAGATAGATAGATAGATATGAATTCTATAATTATAGAAAATTAATTATGGAAAAATAAGATATTTACATGCACGTGTACAGGTATATTTTGGAGAAGAAAATAGACATTGTTTTAAAAAGAATTCTGTGCTTTAGACACATCCTTTTTAAAAGACAATGAATATTACATAACTTACTCTGTAGCACTGTTTCCGTTGACAGCGTTGCCATCCGGAATCGGTTTGAGCTGGATCGGTTCAGGCTTCCTTCTCTTCTGCATGTCTGTCACCGGCAAAAACCACTGCCGCTAACTTGTCAACAGTAGCAACTGATACCCACTGTACAAGTAACTTAGACTATGCTCTGTCTGGCTAAATTAGCGCTGCGTTTCTGCAGAGGAAAGACGCCTTCGAGGAATGAGACGGAAGTGGATTAACTGTCTAACCCACCCAAAATACAACAGAAACGGTGATCAGTAGTTAACCCCTTAAGAGTACATACGGTACCTGCTACAGATTTATTGACTGAAAGGCTGTCCGCAGGTCAGGTCGAAAAGCAGGGCTGGCACATTCGGACGCGATTCACGGGTGGGTGGAGAGGTGGGCGGAAGGGTGGGCAGCAGCAGCAGCTGATCCCGAAAGCCGCACGTCACCAAAAGATGCCCGTGGGAGAAGAGTATCCCCTGTCGGTGCTTCACAAGAACAACAGCTTCCTTAAATCGTGGTGGAAGTCATGGAATAAATAGCCAGGGGATACAGTAACCCCCACATAATAAGTATTCGAGTTAATACTATATGTTAAACACGTTGAAAAAGTTTCATTTTCTATAGGTTAGCGCGTACTTGTCTAAAATACCATTGGATGAAAAACTGCTGCGATATGTGATTGGTTGTGATTGTCGGTGTAAGTACCTCATTGGTTGTTTGTCAAGCATACGCACGAGCGGGTGGCAGCTAGGCTACACGAAAGGTAAAAGCATATTGGGTTGTTTTACTAGAAATAAAACATAATTAATGTCCTAATTAACAACTTTATGTCTTCTTTAAGGCTGTTTGAATCCAGTTCTGCATCGGATTGCGTAACTTTATGTGTCTGGAGTTCTCGCCTGTCCGGTGCGCGGAGTTGTACTGAAGTTGGATAACAAATGTTTCTGTTGCGAGAAAAAATTGCATTTTACCATTTGTCTTCACATTATACACAGCACAGAATATGGCACATTTTTTCATTTCATTTCATTAAAAGGTCTAGTTGTCCATATGACATAATCTCCGAATAATAGTGTGCAAATTAGTGAGGTACCGTTGGCTATCCAATATTGTTTTGCGTGGAGACCGATTTCCCGGGCCCTGACTGACCTTTAGTTCCATGTAACTGGCTCTGCTGCTGTTTCGATACATTTCGAATGATGGACATCTCACTTAAATTAAGAACAAGTTCCTTTCTAACGTGCTGGGCACCGTTCGTACGGCGGGGATGTGTGGCAATTGGGTTATGATTGCTAGTTAAAAATCACAAATTCATTTGAAATCACGTTTTTCTAAAATATCTGTATTACTATAATCTTTTATAGTGATTTTTTTTTTTTTACATTCGGACTACTCTCCGGATTTCCTTTTTAACTATTTTGATTTCTTGTCATGCTGTTCATTTGTTATAGAAGGCTAGGCAGTCCTAATCCAGGAATGCCAATATCCAGCAGGTTTTCCATCCTACCTGGTCTCTGATGAACCACTCCTGATCTCAGGCAGATAGTAACTCATCAGGTAGGACAGAAAACCTGCTGTATACCTAAGTCTGATGTCTTGTTTATCCAGTCAGGAGCCTCTAGGAAGTCTGGCGCGCTATGGCTGAACCGATGGAGAGCAATTTATTTGACATCCCAGATTATGAGAACACGGAGGATGAGGCATTTCCCCCGTTCCCGCCCCCGCTGTCCCCGGGTCAGGATGATGGAGAGGGGGACGTCGTGGTTAATGGTGAGGAAACCATCCTTATGCATCATTCACACCACAAGTGCCTATGGAGGATAGCGTGAAAACGAATGGCTGTAACATTTTAGGCTTAATATAATTTTACCAAGTGAGTGTGTGTGTTTTTGTTACATTTTTATTATTTTTTTTTTTGTTTCATTAAAAGGAAATGGCGAGATGGCAGAAGCTCCAGGTGCCAAGAGAAGATTCGTGAGGCGGCCTCAGCCCAAGCTGGACGCCCAGAGGTGAGGATGTTTGAGTCGTGACGGCATTATACTGAACACAGAATTAGCTCGAAGTGGATAGTTGGAAAAGCCATCGAAGGTTTTGTGTTTTTTATCGTTTAAATTTCTTCCCCCTCCTATTACCTTCTGCACTACATACTCGATTCTGTATTCTGGTTATGTTAGTTTTAATAATTCTGTCATTCTGTAATGTTTTCATTACTTTGATATGACAATTTGGCTAGTTTTGTTGTCTGCAGATAGCTTTAGATGCTTGAAGTGTGTGATGACATTCTGTAATGATCTTAATATTTTGAATTTTACTACCATTGTGTATTGTGCTTTAAGGCTGACGTCCGAAAGGGGACTTCCAGCCCTCCGGACCTTATTTGACAGCGTGAAATTCAAGGGCAAAGGACACGAGGTGAGTAAATCATCCTGTCCCTGATTATGTCTCACTGATGAGCATGCAGGAAGGGGTGGTTGATACCATGGGATTTTATTATAACCAGTTACAGCTGTATCCAAAATGCACATCTCAGAGGTATCACAATACAGCCGTACTACATTTGCATTTATTTTTAGTTATCAGAAGCTTTTGTCCAAAGCGACGTGCAGGTCAGGCAAACAGCGGGACACAAACGTACGGCTGTCAAGGAGTCAACTAGGCATGAGTGCTACTAAGCAGGGTTTCCAGTGAAAGCTGAGTTACAAGTGCCCTACTTCACAGTATTTTAACTACAGCAAACTGGCAAGCTCCTCTTTTGCAGTGCATGTGTGTTTGGAGGCTGCAACAGTACTACAACAAAAACAGTGAAACAAAGCAATTTCACCCTGCATAACATCTCAGCACTATTTGTATATCTCACTTTTGTCAATTATCTGTCTCAGTTGATCTCAATTTTAGTGGCTAGGATCTTGAATTAAAAACTTTGAAAAGTTGATTTTTTTTTTTTTACCCAGTTAGTTAACTTGGTGAAAAAACAAACTTTATATACCAAGTCTTGTGTACAGGTTTTCTGGGATTGGCTCCAGGCCCCGTGACCCTGATCAGGATCAGCAGCTAAGGAGGGGGGGATCAGACACTAGCTTAAAATAGTGATGGCTTAAAGCAGAAATCCCATGGTGAAACGTATTTATTACCTTGTTCATGGTTGAGAAGTCCCTCTCACGGTTTACACTGCTGACCGGGTGGTTGACGTGATATATTTTCCAACACGCGCTCTCTGTCCGCTGGTGCTCATCTGTGTGTGCACGCACGTGTCTGTGTGCGCGCATTGGGCCGAACGCCGCCATGTGCGATACAGAGAGCAGAGGAGAATTGTAAACGCGCAACAAAAATGACAAGCTGTTGTGTAAATAAGATAAATTACATACGGCTAATAAAAAGGAAAATGCATAGACCTGTTCTATAGGAAAGGTAGCCTTAAATGACTTCTGTTGTGATTTGGCATTATATAGAAAAAAAAATTAACTTGACCTTCAAGGAGGGGCGGGAGGTGCCGTTGGGGGGGGGCGGGGCACCCCTCTAATTATGGTAGGGGAAACACTGATGCCTATGCATGAATGTGCGCACACACACTGGCAGAGCTGTGTCAGAATGCTACCAAACATTACTGGTAGAAGTCGACCAATATGGGTTTTTAATAGCCAATGCTGATATTTAGGGGTCAGGGTCAGCCGTTGGATGATATATGCTGCCGATTTTTTTTTTGGCGAATAATTGGACGTTTTCCCCTCTATTTGCATGATAAAATATCACACTAATAATAACAAACGATGCACAGAATTTCTCAGCTTAAGCATTTATTGAATACCGTCTTGTGTAAATTTAAATATAAACTTAAATAACGAAAACTTGTAAACAAACATTTCTGTTACATTGGGCTGCATTAAATTGGCTGTAGAAGCAGCCATTTTGTTCAGCCATCAGACAGCAATTACTAAAATAGAAGAAAAAATGCAAGGTTAGCATTTTTATTATGGTGCCTTCATCTTCAATTCATTCTACAATTCCAGTATTCCATGCACATTAAAACAGTTACACTCTAATACATTTCAGAAGGAAAAAAACAATAGTAACTAAGGGCATGGTGGTATGTGAGTAGTGTACAAGGCCCAAAACCTTTCACTAACATGTTATGTTGTTATGCAGACAGACAGCTTACAATCAAAGTTCACAATCAGAATCTAGCTATTGCAGAAAATTAAATAAAATAACTTTGTCATATAACACAGCCTGGTATGCAAGGACAACGTAAGCCCCTGGTGATTGTGGCGTCGATAAGCCCGTATGAAGGATAGACACAGGGCCGGAGTGGGACTCATTTTCAGCCCTGGAGTTTCATGCCCACTTTCGGACCGGCCTGCTTTAGATCACGACCTATTGTTATCAAAATCACGTAATTATAACCTTACATGTTAAGTGTACAATTGTTCTGCAAAGCCTTGTAATTCAGTGTATTTTTCTAAAATATTTTCAATTCAATGCAAGTCGGGGCCGGAGTGAAGCCAGTTTTCAGCCCAGGAGCTTAATGCCCATGACCAGCCGATTTTTTTTTTTCTTTTTTCCCCAAGGAAAACTGGATAAATGAGGCAATGCTTCACTTCTTATTATTCACTGGTTGCATTTGCTTTTTTCAAATATGAACGAAACACAAATTCTTCACGTGAGGCACGTTGCACTACTATACAAATTTTTACCTGTAAATGGCTTAAACAACAATAACATAATATCCATACAATAGTCATCTATAACGGTAACAGCCACCTTTGTAGTGTACTGGTCTCTGCAACTTTGTTTATTACCGTCTCATTATCTGTCAACATAAGGATTTCCTTCTCTGTGCACATTAGCACAAAGGCCTCCAAGTGCTCCTGAGTCTGACCTTCGTAACTTGTTCTTAACAAATTTAAGGGCAGAGAAGCTTTTCTCACAGGCAGTCTGAGTGATTGAAAGTGCCAAAATATCTTTTCATATATAACACCTGTTCCTGAAATTCTCTGTGCAAAAACATATGATTTATTAGCCTTTTAATTTCACTAACACACATCTGTGTAGTTTACCTCTGAATGTAAAATGTAAATCTCATCAACTTCTGAATAGTGATCCCCACCTATCGCAGAAATTACGTTCCAGATCCGCGACATACAAAGACCATATTAACAAACATTATTTAAAAAGTCTTTATATAGTTTAAACCTTAAAATTATCCCTCCCACACACTTTAAAAGCGATAGGTGAAAATTTGCTATATAGAAATACCATATAAATAAACTTTTTTTAATAAAAGTTTTTATAGTTTAAGCCTTAAAAAAAGTTTCTAGTTGTGTTTTTTTTAGTTCTGTTTATTTAAATCCGTGTCTGTGTGCCTTTAGGAGTCCGGTCATTGACGTTGCATACTGGCTGTATGTACCTGAGCGTGGTTTCTTGATTACACTGCGTCCAACTAAAAAGACCATTTTCTCCATCTTTCAACACTTTATTGATAACCATGAGTAATATTTACAATTTAATACATTCAGGTTCCATTCCCACTTCCTTCATGTACTCCTGCATCATCTCTGCCTTTGCCTTGATCTGGTCCTCCACTGCTTTTCCACCACTTCCTTCTGCAGCACCACTCATGTCTCCACCACTGTCCGTTCCAGCCAAAAGGTCCGCTATAATTGCCTTGAACTCAGCTTGAAGTTTTTCAATGGTTGCTTGTGTTGCGTCTACCGTGTTTCCCCGATGATAAGACACTGTCTTATATTTTTTGAAATGCCAAAATATGCCCAGGTCTTATTTTC
>JAODKE010000007.1:9575116-9591182 GCA_026779605.1 Mormyrus hasselquistii | reverse complement strand
GAATGTAGTTGATATTTGCATCATTAATGATTGATCTCATCCACCCGCGACCCACCCGCAATTAATTAAAATGTATTTTTTTATTACCCGACCCACCCAACCCGCGGATTATCCGCAGCGCCCTCGGATATAACCGCCATCCGCGCATCTCTAATCCACATATTCATCATTGTGCACAATGAAACAGTCAAATACATTCACTGACACAGGCAGAACCTGAATTCAGAAGTACATGTTCACCATGGAAAGCATTATGCTAATTGTGGCTGTGAGTTGGTTACAGCTCATGCTGGTAACAGTCAATTAGGCAGTTTGGGAACATTTTGGTTTCCCGGTTAATTACACCTACACCGGAGAAAGTGAGTCGTCGATAAGACTGTCTTGGCTATGTTACAGCAAACTCAGATATGTTACTGGAAATACATCCATTTCAGACATCATCATCCGAGGGTGTGTATGACTGGGGCAGGGCGGAAAGGGCCTCTGTACATTAGTGTGCATTTAAGCACTGTGGCATTTCAGGTGCTTTTCCCAGGAGATTCAGACTGGGATAAAAAAAAAAATTAAAATAACTGAGGCTACAGGGAATTTCATCGCTACATACCATACCTGCATTACAGAAGCCGGGATTTAGCTAATTTTCATTGTTATGATGTTATTATACTTAATTTCTATTAATTTATTTGACATATTTGTGTGTAAATTAGTGTCTCTTAGGTTTTGTTATTTAGACATCAGCCGACATGTTGCCTTTGCTTTCAAACTGTTCCCAACAGTGTTTGTGTTCGCGGTTTTAATAATCGTTTCAAAACCCAAAACCGAGGTTTGTACAGAATCTGGTGTACCATTACACCCCTATCTAACACAGCACCGTGACAGACTACAAGCCCGCTTCCAGAAAAGGTGGAGCGCTGTGTTGACCATAACATTATGTTTATATTTCACAGTGTCCCCCCTTTTTTGGAAGCAGGTTGCATTTACCCTCCCACTGCTTCCCTCTACTTTAGCTTATCCATAACTTAACTGATTCTGATCTCTAAGGAAATGCAGAATAATACAGGACAAGCTGAGTTAACACAGCAGTTTTTAAATGGCCATTTGATTCACTGAAGGAAAAAAAAAAAACACACAATCAACATCCACATCACCTATGTGACAAACTGGTCACTTAATCAGCCAATGGACCAAATCTGAATGACAATGGGATAAATTAACCTAGACACGCCCGAGCTTGATTGCCGCCAGCCTTGTTGAGTCTAAACATCATATAGAACGATTTCACCAATGGTGAGTTAGATTGGGGGTCTCAAAAACAGCACACCATGTCTCAAATCAAAAGGACTTTGTGAAAGCCTGAGAAAGAAAGCCATTGAACTAAATCAGTCGATGAAGCTGCACAAAGTGCTCTATGAACCCCTTGCACTCCAGCAAACCACGACAGTGACATCATCTCCAAACCGAAATAACTTGGAACAGTGGCAAATCTACCCAGAAGTGGCTGGCAGGGCAGAATTACTCCAGGAGTGCAGAGACTCATCAGGCATGTCACGGCAGAGGACCATCTGCGGAAGTGCAAGTCTCTCTCAGGTCAGTTAATGTCTGTGTTCATGATTCCACCATTAGCAAGGCACTGGGCAAAAACGCTGCCCACGGGACAGTCGCTAGGCCCTTCAAAAGAATTTCAGTATTAGAACCAGCAAATGCCAACCTATCTGGCTCTAATACTGAGATGTTATTCAAGGGCCCGGTATCTGTATCAGGCGTGTTAAATTGTGGCTGTACCTAAGCTCTGCAGGGTGGGAGATTCTCAGGGAGCAGGAATAATAAGCAGCCCTGCTTTACTCCCGCTGTTGCTACTTAAGGTGGTACAACCAAGTATTAAAAGCTTGGGGGAGAAATTACTTTGTCACATGGGTGTTTGAATAATATTTTTCCATCTTGGGGTGGGGTATTTTTTTTTTTTTATTCAAAAACTCTTTCCTTTGTATTATACTAAAATTGCCTGGAGCTCAGACACACAGTATGGATAAGCAAAGAGAAGGAATTAGCATGGAGGCTAATACTCTTCATATAAACATAAATGCTGAAGAAATCTGGCCACTCCCAGAATATATAGTCAATCGACACTATTTCCTGAAGAAGTCTTTTTAAGGACGGTATTCTATCAGGCACCGTAACCTCGTATATTAGCTGCAGTTAAGCACATTTTTATGCAGGTATTCATGCTGCCTTGTTAGTATTCCAGAAAGACTCTCCACTGAGACACTGAGAGGATGTGAGAGTGCGCAGGCCGCTCACCTGGGCCTCGGAAAAAGGCGGAACTTGGATGCCGTTCTCTGTCAGGATGGTCTGGATTTCTGTCTCCAGCTCGCCAGCCTTCCCCAGCACCCTCACGCAATGACCGTTAGGATACAGGGATGTGCTCTCCCAGAAATCCAGGCGCACGATCACACGATGGTCCTGGTAGGAACAGGGACCCCAACCAGGCCAATTATACTGTCATACAGCCCGATATATATGAGGCAAATCAATAAACAATTAAACCCCTGATATGATGCGTCTAGGGGATGTGCTGCACTTTGTTCCAGCAGAGCTCTTAAGTTAATGGTGCTGTTGATGGAATTCAGACTGACTCTGGCACATCTTGACAGCTGTGCTGCTTTCCTACTGGTGAAGGAGATTAAGAAACCCCAAGTTATTAAGTTATTTGGTGCTTTTGATAAATTATACTTGAAATGATTCCCTTTTGCTATATCACAAGATAATCTAGCTGTACGAATACTATAACTAAATCTCTACCAAGCAGGATGACACACCAGGGTTAAGGGCCTTGCTAATTATGAAGCAAATGTTCCGTATTAGGACTGTCAGCATCGAGAGGCGCAGAAATGTCTCTAACCTGCAAGGCCTCGGCCCGCTGGGTACTGATGCGGATCTTGGGGATCCGGCGATCCCAGGGCGTGACGAGGATGCGCTGGCTGTTGCGGCTCTGCGACTGCACCTCCTCCCACGGCGGGAACGTCACCACGTAGTCCCGCCAGGACCGCTGCAGGATGCCCACAACTCGAGCTGTGGTAAGAGGAGGAAGTCCAAAGCGAAGGCGAAGAAATCGAAAAAAAAATCGAAGCGCATTGGCTTGGCCAGAGTGACCCCTGGCTCACTTGCTTGTTGACACAATGACTCCCTCTGCTGGTCATCCTAGCAATACCACTCGATTCTTGCCCCACATTTTTATGACAAAATCCAGTCAATTTTAAAAGGACCCTTAACAATTTATATGTTGTTAAGTTCATAAATCATTTGCATATAACCTCCACATACTGTTAAGTCTAACATCTGAGAAGATGTTACTGTTAAAACTTGAATGTTGAAACTTTCACGAATCATTCCAGTTTTATACCCATCATGCGGTAATTGCTGGAGGGCAGGCTCTTCGGTCCCGTTTCCCAGTTACCTGTAGGCATGGCTGGACTCTGCAGCTCCTCTCCCGTTCGCTCATCTCCCTCCGTCTCAGTCAGCGCTGTGACACGCCCCCTCCAGTCGACGCAGGGGAGCAGTTCCACGGCCACCATGTCGCCGTGTATCGCGCGGTTCCTGTGCTTCATGCCACATACCAGAATGTCCGTGCTCTGCTCTGTGGCCGGGGTAGGTGGGTAGGAAGGAGGGTGACGAAAAGGTCAGGCGTCATGCGTTAGGGGGACACTTTCTCACTGATGTGCCCAACCACAGGGCGGCGCACCTGTGCTCTTGGTGGAGTCTTCAGCCTGGATGAAGGCCTCTTGCTGTGCCCTGTGCTTATTCACTCTCAGGGTGCCCTGGTGCAGGGGAGAGATGGACCCAAAAAAAAGCTTGGCGCAGTATTTTCACAAGAAGGTGCAACACGTTCACGGCAGTCAGCGTCCAAGGGTGCAGAGGGGCAGTGGCCATTACACACCTGGATGTAGCGACCGGCCTTGATGCCGGCCTCCAGGATCTCAGCTGGCAGGTGCTCTGGGTACTCGCGCTGATGGCCCTCGCTCTCCCGCTCCTGGAGCGCCTGGGCGATAGAGGAGTATAGCTCCTGTGCCGCCTGCACGTCTGGCCAGAAGCTCTGCAGGTACTCCTGGGGTCCGGAGACAGAATGCAATCAGACAGTTGCAGTGCCGCTCCAGAAGAACGCAAGCTGCCTCTGAAGGATTCCCCCCGCGGAGGACACAGATGGTTTTCTGAGCTTTGATTTTACAACCCCCCTCCCCCGTATTTAACAAACGAATTATTTAATCTCATCCCTTTGACGAAACGGTGCCTCTCTAATGAAACGGCTAACGCAAAAGGAATTAAAACAAAATCGTGACACTGCGGCGGAGGACAGAGATAAGGACATCCTGCCTCCCGGACTGGTGCTACAGCCTGCCGGTACCTGGGGGGAGATGACATAAACCGCATTGTTGAGGATGCCGTACTCGGCCACTGCGTCCGGGTCGTCCGTGATCATCACCACCGGCATCAGGCCCGCCAGGTGCTCGTGGTACCAGACCGCCGCGCGGTACACACACCTGGGATGGGAACCAGTAAATCTTCACAAAGCTACACCTATGGAAAGCCGTGGAGTGCTGAGAGGGTTTGGCTGGGACCCTCACCTGGTCTGCCACTTTTCCTGGGGCTCGCCTCTTTCTCTGGGACAGTAGGTGTGCTGCTGAAACTCATTGCAGAAGAGCACGCATTCGTGGAGCGGCTCCTTCAGCAGGCTGCGCAGCCGATTGTACTGTCTGCGCAACACAAAACATGGAGAAAACATGTGGCAGAATCTGCCTGTTGTGCTTTAATTAGGAGCCCACCCAACCTTTTGATTTGGTTTAGCGCGGGCTTCAGGTAATTAGCCAGTCAAAGCCATTCAGTTGTGTTCCAGGTGCACTCATTTTCTTTTCACTTTGATAGCTCACACAGTGGGGAGGATAAATAGTCTTTAACTTCACTTGAAATGGCCTGAAGGCAAGACTCCACCAAACAAACCCAAAGCAGCACACTGTATATCAGGCTTATCTCGACGCAAAGAACACTGGGCGTCACTGCATAATGGCCACATTATCATAGGGCAGGGTTCTTCAAATCTGGACCTCGATTCCAAATCCAGGCCATGTTTTCAGTTCTACCGGGTTGTTAGTTTGATAATTATTGATTCTGATTGGTCAGAGGCTTCACACCTGACTGACAGGTAAAGGAAGGCTGGAAATCCAGCAGTGCTCGGACCTCGAGGGCCGTGATTTGAATAGCTCTGTCATAGGGATATACACATATATACATATTATATATACATAATGGCTGCAATTTTGAATTATCTAAGAGGCAATTTGTCTTGCTAAGACACCAAATTCCACACAACTAAAGGTAGACAGGTTAAAAGCTACAGTAACTGATATTTTCTAAAATTTCATCTGTATTCAAGTATTCAAAGCAATATTAATAACTGCATCACTCAAAAAAAAACAGCAAAATTTATACAAGTACAAAAAAATGCCACTGAACACCATCTCATTTCTGAAAGCAAGCTTAGAGAGCGTGTACATGTTTAGTAGATAAATTGTTACAAGAATTCACATGTCCTACAAACATCAATTTATTGCATTTAACACCAAAGAATCCTTTTTGGCACTGACAAGTCTGACATGTTCAGTTCTACCTTCTTCATTTGGTGAGAAGAGGAGGAGGAAAGATGAAGTGACAGGAAATCAATGAGCTATTAAAACAAAAAGACAGCACATTCCAGAAGCGGTGCCCTCAACTGTGGCCCGTCACCCACTGGAACTCCTGAAGCACAGAAATCCCCCATTATTTAACACTGTCAGGTAACGTTCTGCTGCCCCAGACCACAACACCCAGCACCTACCTTCCCAGCTGTCTGGAATCACCCTATAGGACTGAGATGCACATTCCAACTCTCTCCTCCTTGGCATTTTCAAAAACTACAGGCTTAAAAAAAAAAGTGTTCAGTATTTCTCCCTTAGTCAGCACGTCCTGACAAAGTCCCTCGGTGTCGTACCACATATAAACAAGAGGTAATGATTAGCACCTCAAGATCAACACAAGGCTTTTGTCGGATACACCCATCGCCGTCATGGCAGACCCTCATCGCAATAAGGTTGTGGTAGAAGCCAAAAAGAAATTACTCCATCAAGCAGTCAGATTCCTTGTGGGGTTTTCTTGGGTTTATTCATCACATTTGTCAAGAATGATGCTTACAGAATAATTCATAGTGACAGAAGGACCTGAATAGGCGTGGAGACGGAGTAGATGGGAGAAACTTTAGTTCGCATGGTTCCTTTGAAATGACAGTGCATTGTTGCACACTCAGCAAACAGAATAATGTGCCAGCGCCAATGAATCTACCAGGAATGCACACGCACAGAACCTGACACTTGGTGCCCAAAACAAAATATAAAATAGCATTTAGTCTAGCAGCGAATGGCATGCTTTAAAGTGGGTGACACTAAACACAAAGGTAAGCACTGAGGACACACATTTCTGCTCTTAACCGCTGCTGGAGCCGACCTTAACGCACAGACTGAAAATTTACAGATTGGACCATGCGGGAAGCAAAGCAGCCTGCAGAGAGCGTGCTCATACCTGCGGCCGCGGCTGTGCTGGATGGCCTGGCAGGCCGTTTGGGTGAACACGACGCCCCGCAGCTCCCTGAACTCCAGAACCTCCAGGAAGTCCCGCACAACACCCACATCAGGGACCAGGTAATGGGTGACATCGCCGGGCAGGACCTTGTCCTCTAAGAAAGCATAGTTTTACTTAGGCTGTCCAAACAACCACAAACTTAACATCTTTAAAAGAAGACATTTCATTAAAATTGTAAGATGATTAAATTAAAACCTCATTCCAAGGGACAATGGCAAGGGGACATTGTAAATGACAATTTACAGTTTTAAGCCTTAGGTAAAAGGACAACCAAATTGCTTCATCAGTGTAGTTAAAGTGTAGACTGGCTGAGTGGCTTTGATTGGGCCATCTCCTAACCAAATGCGGAATGATACTGATATCATGAATTATTCATTCTGAGTACTGGCACAGAGCAGTGGCGTACTACGACAGAATGAAGCCGCGTCGTTTGATTTGCATCGTTTTCAATGTCGACATTATTACAGGTAGAAAGAACAGTAGTAGCAGTACACAGCATTAAAAGTAAAGCCTGCTACTGCTGGCATTTTGAGATTATATAACAATTTCGCGTATGTGCCTAAAACATGCCACACGCCCATCAAAAGTCAAGTGAGAGCAATCTCATATATGCATGAAATTAATAACGCCCAATTTGAATTACTATTTCAAACAAACAGTGCCAGTATTTTAGATGCATCAATGCATTTATGGACGGTTCTTTAAAAGCAGAAAATAATTTGCACCGGGCAGCTTCGTACTGCTTCTGAGCTGAAATTTGTTTAATTTATTATTATTATTATTACTATTATTAAAAAGGGAACGAGGCAGGCAGTGCTGCACCGCCGTGAAATCACGCACGGAAGGCGAATTACCGTTTGCGCAGCCCGCCCGACACAGAGCGCTGCAACACGGCACGCGCTCCCGCACATAGTGCTCGCGGACGACGCGCACCTTCCGTCCGCGCGAGCTCTTCAGGTGCAGCACTTTCTCGGTCTTTAGCATGGCCTCATGGGCATCGGGCTGCACGCTTTGCGCTATCGTACCACACGGAATTAGAAAAGCGATCAAACGAACACGGCTTTGCCGCTTCAATGTCCGTAAACATTCGGTTGTTGACCTGGAAGGACTGCTTTCTGTGTGATCTGGCAGGCTACGTCACAGGAAATCCAGTCGCGCTTCTCATTCATTTGGAGTTAGCGAGCGATGTAGCGATTCTTGTCATTAAACACTGGCATTAAAAAATCTCATACCCTTGGGAATACTCCAGTATTGACTCAGGGTTTATTTTTGTGCAGTTTACCACACTTAACCAGCATTCACTTTTTTCAGTAAATGACTGATAACAAAAAACAACAGCCACAGTTGTCTGACTTGAGTAGCTGACTGGAAGGATGCGATGAAGATAGTATTCAATACAATATACTGTTGTATAAGTATAATGCTTCCTCTGTTGTGCTGCAAAAGTTCCAGTGTCGATAATGTTTTAGTACATTTTAGAGAATTTAACACAACTGCTGTCATACCATATTAATGCATTTACGTATACACATGCATCTGTTGGACCTCGTTATACGCCGATATGCAGGGGATTGAAACTGTTTTCGAACCTAAACAAAAATATAGGGCTTCGCAATCATCATTATGTTTATTATTGTGTTGTAGTAGTTCTGGGCAGTTACTGGGTGTGTGTTAACATGTTGTTATTGTATTTCACCGCTACTCTTCGCAAAGCGTGCTCGTAGATAGATCAGAGGGTCAGATGGTTCGCTTCTGTATCTGCCCGGCACCGACGCATGTGACGTCATCGCCGTTTAAAACGGGCCGCGCTCCTAGCAGGGAGCAGAGGGGGCTCGCGGAACGGGGGGGTTCGGACGTGTGCTTGGGCACTGCCTTTACAAAGAGTATGTCTGACTAACAGCAAATGGTTGTTAAATCATTGTACTTAAAATAACCTTTTATTTTTTTAATACATATTAAACTTAATGCAAGAGCCAAAACAACACGATTCACTAGGTTGGTGAAGGAGGCTCGACTACTGTTTCTAGGTGATTATACAGCGGGACCGCACAGTAAACGACTTCTGTGAAAAAGGTATGTTAAGTTTTGCTGTTTTTGTCATGGCATATATTTTTCTGTTGTTAAAGGTTGTATTTTGTCATTTCATACGCTAATGTTAAGTTTGCGTCATATAGTTACCTTCACGCTTTTGAAAAGATGAACTTAAACGTATGAGAAGTAGCAGGAATTTATTATTTTAGTAATTTATTTTGCATAAAACATAACGAATGCTTTCAGGCACACGTTTATGTCCCTTGAGGAGTCACGTTTTTTCTTTATTATTATCGAAAGTAAAGCACGGTGGTCCTGTTTTACACGCACACGGCAGTCGCACCTGTGTTCCAGCATAATGTCGGGTCGCGTCCCGGTCCGATCGTGCGGCGAGTCGCTAAACTGACTGACTGTGTAATGCTGATAACGAAAATCATTATTACGGTTATCGTAAAGGCGGATATTTCATTGCCTATGGCGTAGCTTATTGTCAGCGTGAAAAGGTTATTAAACGTCTCCGATGTTCGAAACAGTAATGGTAGTCCCAAAGTAATTTCTGTTTTGAATCTCTGATTCCTGGTTGTTATAGACGCTCGTTTATCATGCATTTTTTGCCTTCGGACAAAATGACAATAACGGAGATTCGATAAATTGCAAATTAGTTATGCTATCTCCATAATATTGAGTTTCTTCATCATAAGAAGTCCTTCAGCAACCATCGACAAGGTCGTCCCATTATTGTCTAGCCCTAACAAGACTGATGTACCCTCCAAGACAGCAGTGAACATATTAATACAATTAGGCGCACTAGATTCTATTATTCTTTGTAATCTCAGAATCACGCAGTTAATGGAAGAAGACGAGTAAAGACTTTACTGAGGACGAGCCGTACCCAACGCGGCACCCCTCCGTGCTGATTAGTGTAACAAAGTGCTATAGTAAGAACTTATCCTCACGTCGAGTTAAAATGTGGATCTGTTATCAAAATAAATATTTAAACGTATTCGAGTGGAAAAAAAATCCTTATGGTATTGTATCAATATAAATAAAATGCACGTGTTATATGACAAATATTAAACCGATATAAGAAAAACTGTTATGCCGACAAACAAAATACTTACATGTGGTTTATTCTTTACATGCCCTTATGGATATGGGCACATTATGACTGTAACTATCATTTGAAGTCTAACTTGTTGACTAAAAGTCGTTTCATCTACCAACTCAGGGGTCAAAGTGGACAGTGTCTGAGAATGTCAGCATTGACTGTAAGTGAGCACGAGGGGTTTTGGGTTGTAGTACTTCCCAATGCTGAATGACCCAAAAACCTTAGGGGGGGGGGGTGTACCGGTATGAGATGAGTCGCATTGGACAACAGCTGTTCTTTCTGTTATTCTAGTTATCTAATTAAAATTGGAAGAAAATAGATGACTGGAAAATATATTTCTCAAGCTGTTTACAAGTGTAGGAGAGTTGGAGCAAATGAGCATGTTTTAGTAACTGATGGAAGTAAAAAACACACAGATGGCAGTAAGACGGCGATGTGCTGTAAAGGAAGCGATAAGGACGCCAACTAAGAAATCATATCCTGCCCTATAACTTTATTCAGAACATTGTACTATTTTATTTCTGATGCAAAGTGTAGTTTTGGTGGTATTACCCTAGTAATGATATAGATAACGGTCAGTCATACATTTCTTAAGTCAGAATATCATTAAACATTGTAATATATCTTCTGTAGTACGGGTCAGGACTTCAGACATACCTGTGAAGAGGTTTTCAAAACATGTAAAACAAAAAGTCTGGCATCAGACCCTGGTGTCCCCTTGCTTTTCATCAGCAACTGGGTTTATTTTTGTGCAGAACCTGTTTTGTTACAAAGAACTAAGTTACAGGAGTTTGTCTGGCACCAAAACAGAAGCTGCACATTAGCCTCAGTCCCTAATTCCCTGTTTATACAAATAAATTCAAACATCTTCCACAGCCACTCGCCCAATACATGGTCACACTGAATCAGGGGTCTGCTGTGAAGAGCTGGGAAGGTGGCAGGGGACACCCTGGGCAGGATGCCAGTCCATCACGGGGCACAGGGCAGGGGACATCCTGGACGGGATGCCAGTCCATCAAAGGACAAATACCAATCCACACAATAGGCAATTTAGAGATGATAATCCACATTGAGTTGTTTTTTTTTTTTTTTTTTTTTGAGGGTGGGGAAATTGGGGTATTTAGAGGAATCCCACCCTTTCCAGGGGAAACTCCTCACACACAAACCTGGAGGTCTGAGGTCACAGTACTGCCCACTGTGCCGCCATGGTAGCAGAATAAATAAGGGAAAAATAAAAACAGTAGGAGCTCCCAAGTCTTCTGTACTAACAGCTCCTTAAAAACTGTGACAGAAAATCAGAAATTGCATCAGCTTTGAATATTTACAATTAAAATTCAAACGATGAAGTTTATTTGAAAAGTGAAATACCCTTTGATAATTCGTAGACTTGGAATGCACTCACCTGAACTGCACACCATTGATTTGACAGGGAGGCAATGACAAAGACCTGGGACAGCTGCCGTCCAGATGTTGACGGTGCCTCACCACCATGAGCGGAGGGAAGCTGTCTCTCAGGCTTCCTTGTTTATCCCATTAACCACTTTGGTCGTGTCTTCCCAGATGCAGAGTTTGTGGATGTGGCACATTGGGGACCATGTTGATTGTCAAGCACAAAGCTGAAAATGTTCTCTTTTCTATAGAGGGAACAACATCACGCCCCAGAATTGAAGGCTTTTTTTCACCCCTGAAGTGGGCATAGCCCCTGTGGAATGGGCTACATTGTCTTGATTGTTTTCTTCCAGCAAACACACAGTTATGCGAAATGTGCTCTTTGTGGACTCAGCTTTTTCTACCACCCCAGAGACTTCATATTTCGGGCTCCTATAATTAAATTACCAAGCAAGTGAATCAATTTGCATATTAAATCATGTTTCGCATGATTTTTGTTGGTAAGCTTGGTCTTCACCTGACACACTGGCTTCCGTAGAAGTTGTTTCTGAGTGCTGAGATATGGACTGGGGATGGAGTTATTGGGGGGGGCTTGCTTGAACGCTGCATTTCACAGTGAAAATGGTTCATTTCCTTCAAATTAGGATGCAACGTT
The DNA here is from genome assembly GCA_026779605.1 of Mormyrus hasselquistii. Classification (NCBI taxonomy): domain Eukaryota; kingdom Metazoa; phylum Chordata; class Actinopteri; order Osteoglossiformes; family Mormyridae; genus Mormyrus; species Mormyrus hasselquistii. Next base: position 9,579,336 of record JAODKE010000007.1, on the reverse strand, counting down.
GTCTGGCTTTCTGTCAGCATTTACCAGCTTCTTGATATTGCACCACGGTGAGGAACATCTCGATAGATGTAGAGTAATTCAAGCTTGATGAGCCACCTACAATACAAGAATAGTTTTTTTGAAAGAGACTCCATATTAAATATATATAAAAAAACATTTCTGCACATGCTAATCTAAGCCACATGCTGTCTGCAAGGCAAAAATCGTAATCAGAATTGTTCCTGCAGTCTCAGCCATTGTGAAAACACTGTGAGGAACCTTCTATGTCTCCCAGTGTCTTGGCAGCGATTAGTCTGATTGTGTTCTGTTTTAAACAAATGTTCAGCTGGATATCAAGCGCAAATTCTGATAGGTTACTTAGCATTGACAATCAGATTTCTGTGTTGAGTCTTCACATGGTTCTTTGTATACGCTTTCCCTTGTCTCCCAAAAATCTGTTGCATATGTGTACGGTTTTTGATACCTACTTGATGCTGAAATTTAGACATTTCATTGTTCAAAATGCCCTTTGGATTCATTCATCCATCCATCCATCCATCCATTATCGATACCGCTTTATCCATTTGAGTTGGCGGGGAAGCTGGAGCCAATCCCAGCATCTTCGGATTCAGTTTCTTAGAATATATCATCATGTTTGAATGCCATTCAATTTATTTATATTGTATCATTCAAAGCAAATCCGTTCTCCGAAATAAATAAATGTATTTTAATATTTAAACTTTTGTACATTAATTGTTAATCCTGATGTTTTCGTATGGTCTTCCTTGGCCAAATGTGTGCAATGGCCAGAAGAGGGCACTGCTGAGTTACCAGCGCTCCTAAATGACGTTGCGTTTATGTATTGATTTTAGGAGTTTAAAATGATCCTTTTTGCTTTTATTGGAATATTAATTAATATTAGTGGATATTTCAAGAATCCTTGGTGCTGCACAGCAGGATCCATACAAGTTTGGCCGCAGCTGTGGTGCCGGGTCTCACTAAAGAGGACATACGCGCAAAGCCGTGGACGGCCGTCAGGCATTAAGCCTAGACTCTGCGACTTTAGGCGCGTCTGTTCAATGCCAATGTAGCGTCTGGAAATCGCACTTTTATTTAACCACATGTCGCTCCTTTGGTGAGGGGATTGAATGACTGCGGCGTTTTTTCGTATTTTAAAGTGCTGGAGCGCTTTAAGGCTGTTTGCCGGGTCCTGGTCGGGAAGCCCTGACTGCACCCTAGCAATCTGTCACGGCAGCGTTTGTCATAACTGATCTTTGCCAATACAGTAATGCTGCCTTTGTTTCTCATAACGGGACCGAAGCTTTTAGCCTAATTAAACAGCTTTCTCTTTTTGAAGATGTTCATTAGTCAGCTCTAGGTTTATTTTCTTTAAATGAAATGATTGCGTGTTCCCAGGGGCCTGTCCCTAAACAAGTTCTATGCCGATCGGATTTGAGGATTTTTGAATATGTAAAGTGCGTGCCTTTTATTTTTCTGTTGCTTTTATAAATTGCGATCCGAACGTGTCAAGAGAAGGGGATGTAACAGGAAGGATAGAACGGCCGGTTTTTATGTATGAAACATGTATGAAACGCTTCTGTGCGATCAGTTGAGTTAAAATATGAAACAAGTTTTAACTTTTTACCTCTGTTTTATTGTGTTGTGCCGTCAGCTGCGCATCACCTGTGACCGTGTATCACTGCCGGTGCATTTTTGTCTATGATAAATTCCTATTCATTTTAACCTTTTAATGATGAAGGACGGACTGCTTGAGACGTCATGAATCACAACGCGACGCACCCCCTACGTACGATATGAAAAACTACGTGTCAGTTTCTTAGAACGATTTTAAAATTTATTGCATGCTGTATGGCCTTTTGTTGTCACTAATTGCGTATGTTAGATTATGGAGTATCTCCGCCGCTGTCGAAGCTGTGTGTCAGCGAAGCCGATTCTCCTACTCGCTGTCGAATGATGATGGGTCTGGCAGCGCAGCGTAGAAAGTATCAACTGTAAGGCAATTAGGAATGCTGTCCTCGCTAGCAACAGCAGGAGCTGGTCATGGGGGAGCGAGGGGTGTTGGCAGCACCCACCAGCTCATGACCGTTCACATGACCAAGGGATTTCAGAAAAATGAGTCTCATGTCTGCTTTAAGTAAAATGTACAGTGGAGCCCACACCCCCCCCCTTCAAAAAAAAAGTGGTGTAAAATGTCACTTTGTCTGCTTTGTCAGCTGTGCTTGTGATCAGAAGGTTGCTGGTTCGAGTCCCATCCTCAGTTGGGCCCTTGAGTGAGGCACTCAACCCCCTGGACTTCTCCAGGGGTGCTTTTTAAATGCCCTGATCCTGCACTTTTTCCTCACACCTTGCTCTTACCTGCATACATGTGTGTGTGTGTGTCTCAGAGGAGAGCATGATTGGGTACGTGAAAAGAAGCATTCCAATGTGTGACTTGGTGTTTGTGGGAAAGGAAGCTTGTATATAAATGGTTCCTGATTTTAAAGGACAACTCGCTGCAAGATCAGTAGTTTTGAAGCCGTGGATGGAGGGGAGGCTTTTCGAGCGCTGTCATTCAGTGGATGCTCCTTCCGCTTGAGTCGCCCATTATCTTCAGCTGTAGCGTGTTCATTGGTTCTTCCCTCTGAAGGAAATGGCATCACAAGTCCCACCTTCCTGAGTCATGGAGGAACATCAAGTGCTTCTAAAATGCTGCAGGAAAGTGCCAGTCTGCACGAAGCACCATCAGGAAAAAGGAGGCTATTTAAGACGCCTCAAAGTGTCTTCTAAGCAACCAAATAAGGTCATAAAATCTGCAGGGCTGGGCCTCCAGTTTATGACAGGTAATGCTGGCAGCCTTTTGAAATGAATCAATTCGGAAGATGAAGGTAGATTACTCTGCACTTACTCCATCACAGCTTTAAAACATCAGCAGTTTATTGCTAATTTTAAAAGTATACATTTTTATGTGATGTGGAATAACTCCATTTTGCTGCTGTAGACTCAAAAAAAAAAAAAAGAGAAACCCCTAAGCTCTATCTGTTTCCATGTTGCTTACGGAGATTAGCAGTGATGTCGTAGCTTAATCTGAGCTCCTGGTGCAGTGGTCCACCCTCCAAGGGCAAACACAGCAGTTCCCCTTCACTGGTGGGATATTTCCTCTGCCTGTAGTGTCTGCAGTTCACAGTCTACTGAACCCTTTCAGCTGGAAATCCCAATATTTGTCTGGATCAATAGATTTAATTATTGTTGATTAATGAAGGAATCCAGGCTTCAGAGTACAGTCATTTTTTTTTTTTTTTTTTTTTTTGCACTTCCAAGGACAAACCGTATTGGGATTCTGGTGCGTATCTGTCCGCGTGGACAAATCCTGCGGCACTGCGTTCTGCCTAGTGCGGAGTTTTACGGGCGAGGTCTTTCAGACATTGATCATTAGTTATAGCTCGTATCAGAACTGGACATCAAAGCGAATATCTCTTTTTCTGGCCGTGGTACATAGTGAGTTGAGTTTAACATAACATATCTCAAACATTTATTCTTATCTATAAAACATTTGAAGATTGCTGCTGAATTGTGTTTTTATTAGATGCCTTGTAAAGCACTTTTTCGTTTTCTCCTGCGCCTCTCAGGCGGTTGTGATAATCCGTCCTGCTCCCTGCCGGACATCGCAGTCCTTCCCCAGATGCTATTGAGTGCCAATTTGGGGATACAGGTGCTTTTTTGAAATTGAGAGTGTTCTCTTGGGACCCGACGCCCCTCAGCACTTTACCAGAAGCCTGCCTGTTCCCAAAACGACGAAGGCCCTCCTGTAGGCACAGGAGCGCAGGGCTGAGCCACGTGGCTGTGTGGAGACTCGCCTCGTTCTTTTAAAGTGGGCTACAGCGTATAACATCGACAATCGTGCCAGGAAATACTGCAAAAAAAAGTCCATTAAGGCCAAGAGCCTCGAGGTGTTTGCATTTTATTTACTAAACAACAAAAGGCAGGGGACAGGGGGACTTTGTGATGCAGATAAACACTGTGTAGGATGAGAAACTGGAAAAAGGCAGACAAAACATTTATGTTACACCCAGTCCCCAGGACAAAAAGTGTATTAATCTGAAGGGAAGGAGCGACCCGGTCAGCTGGGGAGCAGAGGGAGCAGCGCTTCCTGTAGAAGAGCCCCCGCACCCCCCCCCACCCCGCGGCACAGCATGTTCGTTGGTTTGGCTGCAGAGCCCCAAGGTGATAGAATACACCGAACT
>JAODKE010000007.1:9546120-9562007 GCA_026779605.1 Mormyrus hasselquistii | reverse complement strand
GTACATCCCCCCCGTGGGGTCCCTGTGCTGCTCCTGACCGCATGCAGTTATCCAGGCTGTGGTGGTGGCTGTGGTGGCTGTGCCCACCTGCACTGCCTTCAGCTTCCCCTCAGCTGCTTGGGTTGTATTGAGCTGAAAGAGAGGGAAAGACCATGATTCCTACCATGTTTTCCTCAGACGTTATAAAAATATGCCATGGGGGGGGGCTGTTTTTATTTGGTCGCTGGTGGCCTTTAGCGTTAGGCATTATAACCTCGCGCCTCCAGTGTTGGCCTTCAGTTGCCCCCCCCCCCCCAGCACTTTGTGTGTAGACTTTGCATGTTCTCCCTCTATTTTCACACATTTTCTTCAGGGATTCAGGTTTTCCTTCACCAGTCCAAGAACCTGTAGTTACCTGGTGGCTCTAAATAGCCCAAAGTATACTGATGTGTGGAAGAGTGTGCCCCATGACGGACTGGCATCCCATCCTGGGATAAGGTCTCTGTGACCCGTACCGGATAAGTAGCGATGGATGGATAGATCTGAGGCTTTTCTGGAATGTTAATTTAAAATTCCAGGACTGTCGGGTCATACGCCTGACCTGGATCTCATTACTATATCTCGTTAAGTCCTTGTTATCTTCTGGAACCTGAAATTCTAAGATTTTTCCAGTATTCAATTGTTGTCCATATTTTTTGTTAAAATGAAAATGAACTCAAAACTAAGGTCTGCAATCCATCAGCTTCAGTGACATTTCTGAATTTTAATTAAAATATGCTTTTTTTCCGGCCTCACCTTGTACACTTTGGTCGCTTTAGTCCAAAAGTAGCTCTCTGGAGGGCCTTCACTATTCAAATGAAAGGTTCAAAGTCATGATCCAAAAGTGAACTGGAATTAAATATGACATTTCTTTGGTAAAAAGTGTAAGAATTAAAGAGGGGTGACGTCCTGTTAAACTTCAAAACAGCTATAGCTCATGGCCCATCAGAGGCAGTGATGCAGACCGGAGAGCCTTTTCCTGCAGAATGTCCAGGGGAATCACCTGGATAATGGTGCTGAGCTTCAAATGACACGTCCAAGGTGCTTCTCCATAGTCATGAGGGCAGCTGGGGGTCACACACCACCGGAGAAGTAGAGAGTTCACATGTGTCTTGTGGTTCTGCTGCATCCTTGCTACGTCCCATTCCAGGGCAGACATCCCATAAATCCTTGTGTGCGGAGGCCACTTATGACATTTGAGAAGCTTGAGGAATATCACGTTACCTTGATAAGCTGATATTATTGTGTTTATGCACCAATCAGACGGTGTATCAGTTACAGTCACCATAGCCATAAGTGAGAGGTTCTTTTATTGGATGAAAATGGATTTTACCCTTGCATTGGTAAGAATCACTGTAGGAAAGATGAGGGTGACCTTCACTACCAACGAAACAGCTCCACCTGGAAGGGGAACCGTCACTGCCAATGAGGCAGCTCCACCTAGAAGGGGAACCATTACTGCCAACAAGACAGCTCCACCTGGAAGGGGAACCATCACTGCCAACGAGGCAGCTCCACCTGGAAGGGGAACCATCACTGCCAACGAGGCAGCTCCACCTGGAAGGGGAACCATCACTGCCAACGAGGCAGCTCCACCTGGAAGGGGAACCTTCACTACCTACGAGGCAGCTCCACCTGGAAGGGTGACTGTTACTGCCAATGAGGCAGTTCCACCTGGTAATGGAACAGATTCATTTTGGATGGTGAAGTCACCCGGAAGGGAGCAGAATCAACTGGCACGGCGGCGATCGCTGAGGAGAAGATAGATCCACCTGTTGCAGAACAGATTAATTTGCTGTGGTAATTATCTTCGCTGAAAATAGCTGATCCACCCACAACCACAATGATTACTGCTGAAATAAACAAAAAAAAGAATTCATTTTTGAGCAACATCTGCATAAACACAATGCAAAGATGAACTTAAAGAAATCGGGGGAAAAAAGGCTCTTTCTGTCATAGATGTGTACCAGTATTTTTTGTGTGCAACCTAAATGTTCATATAGTATGGTTTTAGTAAGTTTATTATGCTGGAGTTTAAAATGTATGATACCTTCATTTCAATGTGATTTCAATTTTTCTTTGAGAAAATTTACATATGCAAATGAACACTATGATTAAAACAGCAACTTATGTTCAGTATTTTATGTTTTTTTTTAAACATGCATAAGTTAATACATGTGTAATTTGATTTGATTTAAATATTAAAATCCGAGCTAATGGTTAATGGAATATTCAGTACTCTTGGGGGGGGGAAAGGCATTTTTCATTTAAGACGGGCTGAAGGTACTGAACAGCCTTGAATGCAGCAATATTTGACAAATTGTTGCTTCCCCCAGAATTGCATTTAGAAACATCAGAGGCCTGGATGCCACATAAATGCTTCCTGTTAGCTTCAGTAGCTACACGGCAATCTGACGCTGTCATCAGGTAACCCAAGCAGCTGAGCGCCTCCCCCCAGCCCCCCGCCCTTATTCTGTCATTTTCTTGTTCATCGGCCTTTTGGAACGGCAAATTCGAGCCGTCATCAGTGGAGCCCCGTGACCTTTCATTACAGAAATTTCGCTGAGCATTCACAAATTAACCAAAATAAGTCATTTTTCACTGTAAAGGCAGATTAAAGGATCCCAGAATCAAGAAATATTAACGGTAGACCATTTTCTAATACATACTTGTATGTTGTTTCTCAGTAAAAACAGGTTTTAAATGAATCTGTTAATTACCATTTCATCCCGAAACCACGTTTAACGTTAAGAGGCGCTGATCTGAGTGCATTAGTAAAGTAAAGAGAGAGTCGGACGCCAGAAGAAAACTTAGCAAAGTAGCACAAACAGACAAATACAGTACCGCCCCATCATCAGGGCTCGGTGAGCCCTAACCAGCAATTACGCTACAGCGTAGTGACAGTCACTGTAAGCAAGGGGACATGCATAGCACATATTCACAAAATATTCCAGTCAGCCTTAAAGCTACTGCCAGAAGTAAGTATCACTTGAAGAATGTCACACATTACAGGTACATGGTCTGTCATTTTCCAAAACACAAGTTTATGGTTTATATTCACCAAGCTAGGTTTCGCATGGCCCTTTGTAGCGGTACAGAGCCGTGCGGTACAGAGCCTGTATCAGGAAGAAGACATTCAATATTACATTTGAATGAGGCGATTAAGAAATAATTCTGGAAAATAATGCTGGGGTTAAATCCGGTTGTTTATGTAGGCCTTAAAGACAAGGGTGTTTGTCAGAGGCACAAAGCCCATTTTTAATATAGTGGTGGAATGCGGCGTCTCTTTTATACACGCGTGTCTTTCTGATCTTGGTTAGCTAGACCAACACATCAGGGACACCTCTGAAGGTGGCTAATGAATTATGTATTTCTGGACGGTGGTGGTGGCGGGGGGGGGTGTTTGATTCAGGTTATTCATCTTCATGCAAAGCAGTCCACACAGCTGACTGCCGAGAAACACGTAGCTGACTTGCATACGCTGCACGGAATAATGGAAAGGCCCCCTCATGACTGCGGGCGGCGTGACTCCTGCGGGTGACTTGACTCCTGGCAGTGGCATGACTCCTGTGCGCAGTGTGACTCACGTGAGCCGCATGACTCCTGCATATGGTGTGACTCCCATGAGTGGCGTGACTCCTGCCCGTGGCGTGACTCTTGCATGCGGGGTGGTGACTCCGGCCGGTGGCGTGACTCTTGCATGCGGGGTGGTGACTCCGTGGCGTGACTCCTGCATGCAGGGTACTTGTTTTTGGCCTGAGGGGGAATAGCAGGGAAGTTATGATGGAAATGGTGAAAAAGCTAAAGGCTGTCAGGCGAGAGGCAGTTTATGGTGTCCCACCTGACAGACCATCCTCAGTCATCTCAACGTAGGTGTGCATCTCACATTTTTTATAGATCGTTTCCATTTTTGTCAGATAATGTGCTTTTCAGAGATTTGAATCATAAATGGCGGTATTACTGGTGATAATTAAATTTCACTTCAATTTGTAAGTTAGGGCTTAAATCGAAGGACAAGATACCAGATTGGAATCTGATAGAAAAGGAACGTAATTTAATTTAATGAAGCTAAATGACATTGCAGGGCCTCATTTTTTGTGTCTAAGACCTTTAATTCACTCGACCACTTGAATAAATAATCATTACTTGGGAAATCGGAATGCTGTTTGATGCCTAATTAAAACAGTCCCACAGCATCATTCCCAGAGACGGCTGCCTATTGACGACTGTATGTTCAGAAAGTAATTACAATTAAATCTATTATCAATTACATTACAAATTCTGCATTCTGCAATTTCTGATTTGTAAGCGAAATTGGAGTCAATAAAAATACTCTTTATGGCTTTTTGTTAAATAAATATTTAAATAAATTAACAATTTTCTTTTTTCTCTATTTACATTTATGCTAGTTTTACTTTTGAGATAAAAGGCAATTTGTAACTGCAGCAACAATCACAAATCACGCTGTACATAATCAAATTCTGTAAATTATAGACTATGTTGATTCATGCATAATATTATACAATGCAATGTTCTTGTGGCACTGTATGCTACAAAAATATATGTGCCAGTTTCAGAGGTAATAAATGAACTTATAAAAGCATTCAGCAGCAGAAGCTGGGGGTATAAAAAAGATAAAAAAGTGTTTAAAATTGTTCTTTCCATGTTATTAATCATTAACGTTTGATTGCAGGGTCTCAAGATGCTACTGTTAAAGCGACATCTTTTGGGCAAATGTTTTAATCATGTCCTCTGTGACACGGTCTATTTTATATGGGGGACTGCAAAAGTGTAAATACCATAAAAGTCTGAACTGTGCCTCCATCTTATTGATTTCCTTTCCTTTGATGATGAATGTGTGTATGTGTCCATCAAGTCCCCAGGCACCCCCCCAACCCCTCTACCCCCCCGCATTATTCTTCCTGATCTGCACTCATGGTTTTCCCTCTCTCACACTGTCTCCAATCCCAGCAGGAGTCCCACGAGGCTTCTTGGACCTGACACTGTCCAGTTTTGAGTTATCCTGTCTCCAGATCTTCATCTCCTTGTTGGAGCAGTCCTTCTCGAGAAATAAGGGAAAAAGCACGGTGAACCAGGTAGGGAAGGGTCAGCCATCTTGTCTGGTCTTCTGTACCATCTGCCCATATTTTTCGTGCCACAATGTTTATAGTCTTTGTTTTTTAGTGAATGTTTACAGGAATCGGTGTCAGACTCATATGTCAAAGGTGGGATGTGCCCGGGCCTGTACTGGCTTTCTGGGATACACTCCAGGCCCCGTGACCCTGATCAGGATCAGCAGCTAGAAAATGAATGAATGGAACAGGATTTTAGTCCATCAAGGTGGAAGCTTCATTACTGTTAGCATCTGCAAGAGGGTTATCCGTTAGCTAAGGGGATGAGTTTAGATGTGTCTTCCGCCACCATGAAACTACTCGCGACAAGCGAAGCTGGCGTTCATTTCCTCTCGCTGTGTAATTAGCAACGCGTCACTCACTGCAGCCGGACAGGCTGGTACGCGCAGGGCAGACTCATCATGACGTGCTGTTCTCCCAAGAACCCTCTGCAGCACCTCGGTGCCTTGGGAGTAGGGTGTGTGTGTATATGTGTGTCTGTGTCTCTTTAAGAGAGTGCAGGCACGGCTTTGCTGTGCAGTAGGTGTGTCAGTCCTCAGGGCTGCTGTGGGCCAGGTGCTTTGTGCATCCATCAGGAACACACTTACTGGGAGAAGTTGCTGTCAACAGTATTTTTTTTAACACCTAACAAACCCATCCCGCTTAGCTGGCGCGCGCTTGGCGCCCAGGCCCCGCCACACAGTTCATCTTCCACGGATTGCCGCCATGAGCGTTCTCATCAAATTAACGTGGCCCTCACGCGTCACGGCTTGTGGCCGTGGCGATGTGGTGCACTCCGTGTCTGTCACCGTCACGCGCCCGCTCGTCATACGCGCACGAGTCACGGCTGCCACGCGTCTAATGAAATACCCTGACAACTTTTAAAAAAATAATCATTTTTCAAAATCGACGACCCCCCTGAAGTCCTGTGTCACTGTCAAATCACACCTCTTCCTGGCAGCCAATATTAAAAATGCTCTTTCTTAATTTGGGTCCTTCACCTTGGCGGTGTCAGGCTGCCTTTCTCAGCGCCTGTCTTCATGGGCAAATGTTCGCCCAATTCCTTGGTGGTGTAATTGGCTTGATTGCTTCTTTATCTTTTGTAATTGAATACTCATCCAGGCACTTAGTTTTTTGATAACCAAGACATAAGATCATATTTAGAATCACCGACTGTCAAAAATAGCTGTGCTATTGCTTTGGGAATAACTGTGTGCCTTCTATTCAAATGAAAAGTTGGAACAATAGCGTTACCCTATGGGGAATGGGGATCAAGTCCTTTATGGTAACAGAGATTGAGTACGGCAACATAAGGCCCTTCAGCTGCAGTGAGGCGAGGGGAGACAGACAGCTGTGGGTCCCAGCTGCAGGGCCCTGGCTGCACGGCTCCGGCTGCAGGGCCCCAGCTGCAGGGCTCCGGCTGCACGGCCCTGTCTGCAGGGCCCCGGCTGGAGGGCCAGTCCCTACAGCAGTGATCATGGTGTTTTTCCCTTCACAGAATGGAGGCCGGACAGGGGGGTGCACTGACGCTCTGGGTGCTGCTCTTGCTGGGGCTTACTGGCAGCTTGTGGGGTCTCAATCCTGATGACCCCAACGTCTGCAGTCACTGGGAGAGGTAAGCCGCTGACAGTCTCTCTCTGTGGTCCGTGTGCGTCTGTGTTGGGGGGGGTTATGTATATGTGACATTGTGGGGTGAAAGTGTTATCTTTTGATGTTGTGGGGTGAAATTTTTTCTGTCTCCTCAAGGGGAAACTCAGTTCTATAAAAATCTGTGACTGTCTTGTATTATGTTTGGTTACTTATGGTTAAGGTTAGGGCTGGATGGGAGTTAAGGTTTTTCCAGTAAAGATGAATGGACTGTTCCTACGAAGATATGAATACAAACGTGTGTGTGCGTGTGTGTGTGTTCCGTGGTGTATGTGTGTGTGTAGGGTTTGTGAGCATGATTTGAGGAAAAACTGTTGAAAAACAGATACTGCAATGAGACTTTGGTGGTTCAGTGACAAACATGTGACGCACATGGCATCATGCACCTATTATGCCATTCAGCATAATAGGTGCAGGTGAACAGCTGGAAGTCGGAATGCGTTAAGAGATCAAGAGTGATGAAGTGATTCTGCTCATGTAGGGAGAATGTCCCTCCTTACCTGTCATTGAAATATTAGCATGTATCACGCGACACAGAGAACATTCTGGAAAGCGGGCCCCCCCATGTGAGTAAGGCTCAGTCTTTTTGCCACAATCCTCATCTCACCCCCAGAGCAAGGTGGGGATTGCCCAGTATTTGTTAAATTAAAGGGGAGCTGTTGAAAAATAAGTCTGTTTAAATGCAATCTGCTTTGCATTCCCTCCATGCTGCTCCTTATGCGATTTATTGCATACAATGCGCAGAAAGGGCAGCGAATGAGTCACTCAGCTTTCTGGCTCCTCCTCCTGGCTCCTCCTCTTTGTTGCCCTCTGTGCCCCTCCCAGGTCCCCAAAACAACTGGGCATCGCGCAGTAACGTTCTGAGTTCTGTACAGGTCATGTGGTCGTACTCATACAACAAACAGCAAAATGCTTGTTCTGCCAGATTCTACAACTGTGCTGTATAAACAAGAAATAAATTATACTAGGTATAAATATATCTAGGTATACAGCAGTGTAATAAAATGTATACCAAATATAAAATACCAAAAAAAAAAACAGTAAGACAAAAACAGTACCATGAGAGTGGTGCAGATGTGCATAGCTGTGTGCAAAAATGAAAGAGAGGTGAATGGTGGGGGGGGGGGGGTAACAGATAGTTCAGGTCCAGAAAGTACAAAGCCAGACCAAGGTTTTGTTTCAGCCAGCCAATTGAGTACAATCACAAAGCACTCAGTTGCTTGGCTGAAACAAAATCTCGGTCTGCAATTGTACTTTGTACCAGAACTATGCATCATGTTAGCCCCATGCTAAGTAGCAAAACCTTCCTCTCTGCCCAAGCACAATGGCCGGCTTGCAGGGTAGAGCTATTCCCCAAGAAGGAGCCTCCTGGGTCGCAGCATTCCTCAGCACGAACACTGCTATCAGTCAGCGCAGTCATTATCACTGGGGTAATTCACGGGTGTACTTACAGAAACCATGTGGAAATGACAGCCAGGTCGCCATGTGAGATGCTTTAAATGGCATTTTTAAGATTGATTCGATATCTGGATTGTTTCCTATAGGGATGGATGTGGGAATTGAAGGATCCTGAGAATGATTAGTAAGTTACACATCTCTGCAGTGAGACTGGCTTACTTTTGTGTATAACAGAGAGGGAGAGAGTGTGCTCTGGGCTGTGAGTCGCCCGTCCCGATGGGCTCGCTGTTCCTAGGACGGCCACCTCACATTTCAATATTCTTGAGTCTGTTGGATCATTAGGGTTTAATCCGGAGCATAAACGGCACAGTGTCAGTGTCATTGACCGTAGATGTGGCAGAAAGAGAGGTCGGAATGTGCAGGAACGCGATAGACCACACCCAAGCCATTTTGTTAATTAGGCCAGGCTCAGGTAATGCTCTGAATGCGCGGAAACGCTCAAGGAAAATAAATCAGGCTGCGATGCGGAAAAAAAACCTGCATCTCCATCAGTACCCTGATTTAGCAACAGATCCTGGCTTACAGGCATGTGCGTGTGTGTGTGTGTGTGTGTGTGTGTGTGTTTGTGTCTGTGTATGTGTGTGTGTGTGCACGTGTGTGTGCGCGTGTGTGTGTGTGCAAGCAGATATACCTATCCTTATGGGAACGTCCCCAAAATGTGATAAATATCCGTTTTAAAATTCTATTTTATAAAAATCAGACTGCTACGCAAATACTCTTGTATTTTGTTTGGTTACTTATGGTCATGGTTAGGGCTGGGTAGGGGTTGAGATTGTCATAGTTAGCGTTAGCATTTTTCTCATAGAAATGAATGAGCGGTCCCCATAAGGATATGTTTACCAGATTTCCTCACAATGTGATAAAAACTTGTCTTATTTTTTCAGTCCCCATAAGGATAACTTCAATTTTATAAAGATCTGTGACTGCAATCAAAAAAAATGAAAATGACTAAAGTCTTGTATTTTGTTTGGTTCCTTATGGCTAAGGTTTCAGCTGGGTGGGGGTTAGGGTTGTGCATCCATGAGTGTCTCGGTAAACCTCCACCTCTCTCTTTTATGCCCTCCCCCATCAGCTACGCGGTGACGGTGCAGGAGTCCTATGCCCACCCATTTGATCAGATCTACTACACCAGATGCACCGACATTCTCAACTGGTTCAAATGCACAAGACACAGGTGAGCTACACACGTTTAAAGGGGCAGCGACATGACAAAGCGCAGCATGGCATCGAATCAGCACTGTGGAGCACGCCCCTCCACCTTCCAGGTGGACTCAGGGATCCTGCCATTTGCATCAGCTTTAATCACTGCATTAAGGTTTATAGGCAACGATTCAGCTAAGAGCTGGACGTGAGTCACTGCCATGAAATTCCATATAAAACAGTAAATGTCCTTAGTGGAAGGACAAAGCATTCTTCTCTATTGATTCTATTCATAGTTCAGGCTTGAAAGGAAAATGCAGAGAAATGTATGACCACCTGCTGGTTGGTCAGGCACAGAGCCCGACTGTTGACTTTCTGCAGACCCAGCATTGCCCTGCCTCGGCTGTTGACTCTGTATTGACCAGGAAATGCAGTACCTCATCGGTTGATGGTCTGCAGAAAATGCAATGAAGGGCAATGTCTGTTGATGGTCTGCAAAAATCACATTGGAGTGCACTGTGTTGATGGTCTACAGAAAAGGCATTGGAGTGCACTGTCTGTTGATGGTCTACAGAAAAGGCATTGGAGTGCACTGTCTGTTGATGGTCTGCAGAAAAGGCATTGGAGTGCACTGTCTGTTGATGGTCTGCAGAAAACGCATTGGAGTGCACTGTCTGTTGATGGTCTGCAGAAAACGCATTGGAGTGCACTGTCTGTTGACTCTTTGCTGTCTGTTGTCTGCACTGTCGATTGTCTGTCTGTATATGGCCTGCAGTGTCTTCTCTCATGGACTTTATATAGACCTGACATTGCAGTGCATGGGTGATTAGGGGGTGGCATCAGCCTCCCGCTTTCCTGTGTGGGGTTCTTGGCTGCGTTACAAGCCTTCCAGACTTAATATGTGGGGGCTGATCATCCCAGGGGGCCTGGCGGGCACAGGGAGCTGGCCCAGCCTTTGGACATGTGGCCTTGTTTCCGGGGAGTCTCCTTCCAAAGCCCATATAAGACACACGTCAGAGCAGCCACCAGGACTGAGGAAGAGAAGAGGGAGGCGGTCATATGCTTACATGCTGAGATGAATGTCTTCTTGCCATATGCGTGCCTGTGTTTCAGGATCAGCTATAAAACTGCATACCGGAGGGGTGTCAGGACAATGTACCGGCGCCGGTCTCAGTGCTGCCCGGGTTACTACGAGAACGCCGACCTGTGTGTCCGTGAGTGTCCTTTCCCGGTCGCCGTCTCCGCTCATTCGCATTCCACTCGCTGCCAAGCTGCCTTTTCCTCCATCGGAGTTGGAAAACAAGTAAAACCAAGTAAGAGTCTTTGGCTTCCCAACAGCTCTCCCCAGAGGATTTTGGGCCCCTTCCTCTGCCACTGTTTTTAAAATTCCGAGGCTTAAAAGCTGCACTTTTTCCCACTGATATTCATGAGACATTTTCTTTACCTCATCCCCCAAGTCAGACAGTATTTATGGTTCAGGTTAGAGTGAGTTCTGAAAGGTCACAGCAAAAAATAAATAAGGAAGGGTTTCTTTAATTAGGGGAGGGGGGTGTCACGCACCTCCCTGTGTGTTAATAAGTGTTATGAAGGTCAGCAGAGTGACGAGTTCTACCTGCAACCCTTAAATGTTCACGGTAATTGTGAATAATTGAATCCTCGCACGCCAGGCCCTTTGGGACGAGGTACATTAGTTATTTAACAATACTTTAAAATATTGTTCTGAAAGACATATTCCCACAGCCTCTTGTCAGGGCACTGATGTAAACTGCAATTTCACGGAGCCCACGGGAATGCTGAAATGCATTAGAGAAGAACTGAATTGCCATTGATTGTACTCTGCGTTTTTTTTTTTTTTTTTTATTTTTTTAAAACCTCCCCCCTCCCCCCACCTTTTGAGATTGTAGAAATGCAGTTAAACCCAGAATGACTTTATATGAAGTATGGTAACATTTTGACACGTAGTGCGAGTAGATAATAGTCCGTTCCAGTGATTGTGAGGCAGCAGCGAGTTAAAAGTGCTTTGCCGGCATAAATGCCGCCGTTGGCTGCTGAAGGCCGCGAGTCGGCTCCGTCCCCTTCCGTGTCGCGTCGCCCGCCGTGCGCCTTTGCCCGGCCTCTCTGACCTCCGCCTCTCACTATTCACTGTGCCTCTGGGATCAACAAAGGCTTTGGCGATGCAATTCTGCTGTGAGATCAGATCTGGAGATATTTTTCACTCTAATTCCTTTCCTGGCCCCAGCAGTCAGGTGTGGCTGGTTCATCAGCCTGGGGTGCTTAATTGAAGCCATATAATACACTGAGAAATTAATGACCTCTAAGAGACCCAGTTACCTGTTTTAGTTGCAGTATAACAGTGCTCATAAAATGCGCCAGAATTCAATAACAACAGAAAAAGTTGGTTTCTTTACTATAAACTGAAATTATATGACATGAATTTCAATCTGGAATTTTACCTTGCATCTAATTATTGGAAATGTAAAATAACTTATGGCCCTGTAATAAACATAATGATATAATCAAATTTTACATATTAAACATTATATAAGCTTAGCATTTTTTTTTGGGGGGGGGGGGGGTCTGGAACCTACCCCAGGCAGTCCAGGACACCCCAGATAGGACATCAGCATTTCTATACAGCTGCTCTCCCATCCCAATTAGAATCAAGCAATCAAGTTTATAAATGTACATAAATAAAGAACAGCATAAAAGATAAACAGCAAATTATGTAGCTGCACCGTAGTATTTAGTCTAAGTATCTATTTTTCAAACAGCTTTCACTTCTCTTGCTTTAATATAAATGAAAGGCAAAACCCCAAGTCGAAAAGCGCATCCTATGTAATGCAAGGCCTGGTGGTAAATAATACTGTTTAGTGTTGCAGTTGTCCTGTGGAATACGCCACCGCCGCCCCCAGGACAGCATCTCCCAGGTGGCTCTTAAGCAGGCTCTCTGATCACGGGACCGGCTGCCAGGGCTCAGATGGACCCTGAGGACCTTCCCAGCCCCAAGGAAGCTCCTTTGTTGTGCAGTGCTCTGACCACAAGATAATTGAAAGTTTCCCCTCAATGAGAAATGGCTTCTAATTTCCTAAATGGCCCCTGTCTCAGCTCAGCCTCGCTCTCTCGCTGCTTGTGTCTATTGCAGAATGAGGAGTCCTTCATTCATTGTGCTGTTTCCAATCTTGTGTTCTGATTTTTTTTTTTTTTTACTGTTTGCGAATGCGTTTGAAGTCCTTATTCTAAAAGAGCGACGTCATTCTCAAGTGTTTCTTCCACTGTGTCAGTGCCTCTCTGCAAACCCCCCCCCCTTTCATAAACAGGTAGTGAGGTACTCTATTGAACTTCCTGTTCAATCTAATCGCAGCAAATGTGCTTCTGTCGGTGGCCTCCCATGAACGGAATACTCGACTGGGCTGGCTTTATAGCCGCGGAGGATCTCTGTTGCCCGGCATTCTGCTTCTTTTTGTGTGTAAAACATTTTCACCTGAGACGAAACGAAACGAAGAGTCGGGAAAGCAGGCATCTATTAAATGTGATTGATCACCCGTTAAAATGCATGCATCACTACTTAGCATGGAGTGCTTTAAGGGGCCAATCTCACAACCAGCGGATTGCAAATTCACAAGAGGTACCCTGACCCGGTGCCCATCGGCTTCAGACAAGCTTTAGCTGTATAATTAAATATAAGGAGATTCTGAAGAATCTCTTATTAGAGAAGCATAATTTTCTCTCAAATCCGTCCTGTTTTGGTTGTTTGCAGTTTAGTTTCAAGCTGGACCATCCGCAGAGCGTATCTATTGGCACGTCTGGGGAGTCTTGAAGGCGAGAGCCAGGATACGCCCCACCAAGCTGATCGCTCACTTTACACACCGCAGGTTTCAGCGCAGCCCCGCAGGGCAGTAAACGTCAATTGGAGGCGCTGTGTGCTTCCTGTTTCTGGCAGCCTGCCGACACCTGACAAGTCTCTCACTGGCACTTATAGAGCAGGTAGTCTGCATAACCGAGCTGACTTCTACAGCGACACTACCCCTGCTTACCGCTGGCAGATGGCCTAACCGTAACGGAGGGGGGCACTCAACAAGCACGATTTGAGCCCCAGTCATTCAAAGCAAAATGCTATAAATAAGACCGGGACTTTGGAGAAAAAAGTGTATTTATCTTCTGTAAACTTCTGGCATTAATTACCCTTGCCCAGTCCCTCCCCGTCACCGTAGTTACAGCATGTGTTTCATTGACACATTGATGGAGTCGGGGGGGTCTGATACTCGAGGCAGGCAGAGGTTTCTCCACATCAGCTGTCTTTTCCTGAAAGATCTGTTTCAAAGTGAGAAGCATTAGCGGGCCTCCACAGACGCGTACACCCCCCCCCCCCCGCCACGCGTTTTCTTCCTCTTGCTCATGAGCTTCTGGCTTCCCTGCTGATGCCTTTTTGCCCACCGAGCATCTGGCCCCAAACCCCCCTGGAAGGCAAGCTGACGCACACTGTGCTGAGATTCATTTTAAATATGGATGATTACACTGACCTAAGGGCTGCATGTTTTTTTCTAAGTATTGTGCCTCAGAAGGTGTGATATTGCTTACATCCCTCCCCCAAGACTATGTCAGGGCTCCTCAAAACATCGCCGCTCTGTTTGTATATAGCACGTAGGTTGTATCCTCCTAATTTGCTCTGAATAATTGCTCAGATGGGGAGGCCAAACATGGGGTACTATGCGAATGTAACAATGTTTTGTCGAGCACCGCCCCCCCTGGTCCTGCCGGTGTTACAGACCCAAAGTGCCATGACGTACGTTACGGCTACAGCAGCCTGGGGGGGCTTGGTACCCGCGGTTGCCACGGCGTCACATATGGGCAGGCGCTCAGCAGCTTATAGAAAAATAAAACGCGCCATGGGAGTAACCCTTTGGCGAGAGGCTTTCAAAAAGCCCTGACTAAACGTTTTAATGGAGGGGGGCAACATGCAAGGTACACTTGAAAGTGTCTGTTTTAATTTAACTCTGAGAGTGTTGAATTTCCAGAGGCAAAATTGCTTTCCAGGTTCGGGGACGCAAACAAGCCGATAAGAGCAGGCAGGGTCCCTGGGCTGTCTTGTCTGCTGCTGTATCTGCAGTGTTAATTTCCTGTTAAACTGGCCCTGCTCGCCACAAGGATTAAGAGATTTGTACCGCAAACAACAATTAGCATGCAGGGATAAAGCGAGGACTTTTAACAGTATTTTTTTCCGTGTTTGTAGGCCCTGCAAGCAATATTTTTACCCCATTCTTCTGTCAAGTGCTTGGTGCTGCAGAGTGGCTTTTACACTAGACAATAAACTAAATTAAAGGCATGTTTTTAGTATTGGTGATGACATCAGCACACAGCACAGTTACCTGCTTAATAACAAACATCATACTGACTCATTAGCTCATTAATCGAGGCATTATTGTATTTAGAATAAGAACAAATGTAGCCGAGATTGTGCTCAGGTACCTGTTCTCTGGGTCGGGGAGCGGTACCGGTCCGGTCTGGTCCGACGTAGCCCCCTAGGCGAACATCACTGCCTGTTTTTCGAGATAAAGTGAAATTGGCCGGAAAATTGGCACCCCCTCAGAAGTTGGTGCCCTAGGCTGCCTATAGGATTGACCAGAATACATATAACAGTGTTACATAATTAAATTACAAAATATGAATAATTGTATCCGATTACTGCTACCATATAAACTGTAATCAAAATACAAAATACAGATAAATCAAAATACAGCTACCTTTTAAAAAATTATTCAAGAGATTACTTTCAAATTAACATTTTTTAAACATTTAAATTCAAGTGAAATTTGAATGTCCATAATAAACTGTGTTCCATGAAACACTTGAAAAAAGCATGTAGTTTCACTGCTCCTGCAAGCTGGTTCTGTACGCTGGTCCTGTGAGCTGGTCCTGTAAGTGGCTCCTGTAAGCTGGTCCTGTACACTGATCCTGTAAGCAGCTCCTGTAAGCTGGTCCTGTGAGCCGGTCCTGTAAGCAGCTCCTGTAAGATGGTCCTGTTCTGTGGTCTTGTAAGCGGCTCATGTAAACTGCTCCTGTACGCTGTTCTTGCAAGCTGCTCCTGTACGCTGCTCCTGCAAGCTGGTCCTGTATGCTGCTCCTGTAAGCTGGTCCTGTAAGTGGCTCCTGTAAACTGCTCCTGTAAGCTGCTCCTGTACGCTGCTCCTGTAAGCTGTTCCAGTAAGCGCTCCTGTAAGCTGGTCCTGTACACTGCTCCTGTAAGCCGTTCCAGTAAGCGGCTCCTGTAAACTGGTCCTGTACACTGCTCCTGTAAGCCGTTCCAGTAAGCGGAACCTGTACGCTGCTCCTGTAAGCCGTTCTAGTAAGCGGCTCCTGCAAACTGCTCCTGTACGCTGCTCCTGGAAGCCGTTCCAGTAAGTGGCTCTTGTAAGCGGGTCCTGTATGCTGCTCCTGTAAACTGCTCCTGTACGCTGCTCCTGGAAGCCGTTCCAGTAAGTGGCTCTTGTAAGCGGGTCCTGTATGCTGCTCCTG
>JAODKE010000007.1:9514170-9535262 GCA_026779605.1 Mormyrus hasselquistii | reverse complement strand
CCCCTGTCCCACAAACACGGGGTCACTGTTTACCTGTAACATTCCCGACTTAAAAGTAAAGCCCCCCCCCCCCCACCCCATCTTATACCACTTCCCAACTCCTGTCTTAACACTGCATAAAAACAGAGCAGCAGAATATATATAGATCCCCCCGCCCCCACCACCACCACCATCCCCCAAAAACCTGGCCTTTACGCCGCTTTCTGAGTATGGGGCTTCTGCAAACTGGCCGGTGAAGCCGCGATGCAATTTATTGGGGCAGAGATGCAACCAGGGCTGGTGGGGGCTGGGGAGCAGTGAAGTCATGATGTTAATATTACCCAGCGACATCACTGGCCACTGGCCAATCACAATCCCTGGTAGATAACATTCCAAGATGCAAGTTAGCCTGCGGGTGCTAACAGCTCTGCTCACCAGTCTGCACGCCGCTGCCGTGTCGGACGCCCGGCAGTCGGTTCTGCCTTTTCTGTTCACTTTGATGAATCGCAGTTTAGGGGCAACGGCCTTTTTGCCCCCTGGCCCGGGAGATGGGATTAAAACTTGCTTGGTGGAGCAGTGTGTTTTACATACTTATGAGCTTTGACTATTTCGGGTCAGTGCAAAGGAAACAATGGCAATGCCGCCTGGGGTTTTCTGCAGGCCACAGAAACATTAATGTGCTCGAACCAGGGGCAGGAAAATTCTAGAACAGGGGTCCAAACCGTGCTCTGGATGTGGACCGACCCGCAAGATAATCTGGACCCAGCTGATAATGCTTATGGATCAATGGTTAACGGAAAAAGGCTTAACGTGGTACACGAAGTACAAAAATACAACACAGAACCACTAAACTTCGCATACGCATAACTCATCGTTCAATCAGTTAAAAGGTTCCCATTTTTGTTACATATCAAAGGCTATTCTTAATTCATTAAAGTCCATGGAATGCTGTTTTGTTATTGAAAATTGTTCCGGACCACTGAGTCTGAACAAAAATCTGATGCGAACCTTTGATCAAAAAGTTTGAGAACCCCTGACCTAGAAATATACATAGTCTTATAAACTCTGGAAAGTTTAGATAAATTTTCACATGGTGTGTGTGTTTGTGGAATTCTGATTGCTGCTGTTGCTGAGTGTTGGGTAGCAGCGTGCAGCTGGCTTCCATCATGGCGGCTCTCGGGGCGTTTTTGAGGGGATGCGGTAATGAGGGGACTGGTCTCAGTCGCCAGGTGATTTGTTTTACATTAATTGGCAAAATAAATCACTTAATGATGATTCGGATACCTGACGGCTAAATGAACCATGGCTGTGCACCTGACCACTCCCCAGAATCCTCATTAGCAGACGAGGCGACGCCCCCCCCAGTGCTGTGCGGAGGCCGCAGAGCGGTGATGGCGGCCCCGCGCTCACGGCAACGCGCTCTTAACATCCCATTAAGCGGCCTCATCTTCCCCGCGAGCTTTGGCCCGCTATAAGCACCATTAGCCGCTTAGCTGTGCTTCACCTGCATTTTCTGTGTGTGTGTGTGTGTGTGTGTGTGTGTGTGTGTGTGTGTGTTTGTTTGACGTTGACAAAGATTTGTGAATGCAATCAAAAAACAAAAAATTTTATTTGGTTATTTATGGTTAAGGTTAGGGATGGGTAGAGGTTAAGGTCGTCATGTTGGCATTAGGATTAGTCCATAGAAATGAACACAAAGATATAATTGCAAACCTGTGTGTGTGTGTGTGTGTGTGTCTTTTTTATGACTCATTTAATATATATGCCATGATGAGGATCATAATGGTGATTATATTTATCTTATGGCTGAGATGCTCCCAGATGGAGAGTCATTAGAGTAACTCGACATTAACAGCCACGTGACTCCTCCTGTGTGCCGCTCAGCGCTTCATGCCGTTGGATTTAATTAGGACAATGTACTGTATGATTCCAAATCATGACAAAATTAGCATCCAAAATACCTGAAATGTCATGCCGTTGGTTAGCATAACACTGCTGCTCCTGCACTGACGGAGCTGAGGAGATGCTAATGAGAGCTGGAGGAAGCATTTTAAAAGTCTTTTCCAGGAAGTACTTGCTGTTCATTTTGTGGCATGTTATAAAGATTACGCTGTTAATTCTTTCAAGAGTATTTCAAAGCAAAGTTTAAGTAAACTGTAGATCAAGGGGATTGCTGGGATCTCATGATGCCTGCCTGTAATGCAGCACTCAGAAGAGCAGAGGAGCTATAGCACTGGCTGCCTATAAGATATCACGCTTTCAGTATCATTACTCTTATCATACAATAAATGTATGCAGTGGTGTTTGTAAATTAAGAAATGTAAAATGAGTAGGTTTTAGATGCGCTCAATGATTACAGTAAAGTACAGAGTAATGCTTGAAATAATTACAGAATTTGGTAGCACTGGAAATGTAAATAAAAACACATTTTCTGCAGCTGTTATCTTGCTTAGCCTGAGTGTTTTTTAATTGAAAATTAAAGTCCATGTTGCATTCAGAAATTGAAAATCTTATCATCATGTTTACAGTGACACAGTTAAATAGCGAGAACGGAGAATTTGCCTGCAACATCTTTTAAAGAACTACCTTGATGTACTTATAATTTTAATAACCTCGGCACACTTGTGGTTCTGCTGTCGGAAGTTTTGTACCCAGCTGTGAGTGATATCCAGTGCGGGATCTATTCCATAGGGGACCTTTCACGACAGGGACGGATTCAGTCGATTCAGCTGATCTTTACCCGTCGACGAGACATTGAATACCAACGATTTCTGACGTCACCGCCGGGTCCGGCTGTGCCGGTTTATCAGCCCTCTCCAGCGTGCCACAGAACGGTCTGCGTTCTCCACCATGAGGCGCTGGTGATGCAGAGCCTGTGTCCTGCGATGTGTGGGGTAGTGGGAGACGCGCCACACCGACCCCGCCTTGGGCTTGGGGGGGAGGGGATGTGGCTGTACCAGTCTGTTGCAGTGTCCTTCGGGGTGGGAGCAAGAATGCGGAGGTGGGGGGAGGCAAAAGTGTATTAGCAGTCTCTGGCAGATCCAAGGCTATACCTGCAATCTCCTGATATTTAACCCTGGACTTAATTTAAGCTTTACAGTGATTACAGGCTGTCCCAAGGGACATCGATTGTCCTGCTCTTCTCAGGCAGCCCCCACAATGCTGACGAATGAACTTGTAGCCTTGCCAGGTCCAATTAATGGCCAGCGCCACATTGACACCCTCCTCCGTTTTTGTTTGGAGTAAAGTTGAAAATGAACTTTTAATCCCATTTCCTCATAAGCCTCAGGGACGCGCTGTCTGATGTGGTTTCCTGTTTACTCTTTTCTCGTCTGCAGCCGCGTAGTAGTTCCGGTCACGACGTGTGTCCCCTGTCTCGGTGCATTGTGGGTAGATAAATGATACCAAAGTAGATTATGGGATGTTCACCCAACCCATTATTCACTCTATATTTTAGTCTAACTTTCTTGCATTAACTGTCCTGGTAAAGGAGGCTCCGTAGATTGGTTAGTGTGTCTGAGGCTCAGTAGATTGGTTAGTGTGTCTGAGGCTCAGTAGATTGGTTAGTGTGTCTGAGGCTCAGTAGATTGGTTTGTGTATCTGAGGCTCAGGACTCTGTGCCCGTTGTCGGAAATTTGCCATTTTTTTAAATCCCACAACTGGCAGAACGATCATATCACTGTTGGACCTGGAAAGTGCTGCAGGGTGCTGGACAAAGAGGTGACCCTGCACTCCGACCCCAGACGCCACTCTCACCTGTATATGTGCGTCGAGTGGGAGAGGAAGGTGGGATATGGAAGAACTAAAGAATTCCTAGGCACCTGTACAAATTGAAAAATAAAAAAGCAACCACTATCATTATCACAAAATACATGTATTACAACTCATTTAGTTTTCTTGTTTCTTAATGACTTGAGAGTATTGTAGCTACTTAAATGGTTTAAAAGACACGCAGTCCTTTGCTCGCTCGCATCCGCAGCAGTAATTCATCGCAAACACACCGAGATCACACTCCTAAAAACAGGAAGTCCTAGCAGATAAGGCTTGTCTGCTACTTCCGTTAAATCCATTCGACCTGCCGATCAATAGGGACTCGCTTCAGATCCTGAGTGTGCAGCTTATTGCAGCAAGGCCAGATCGTCTCCGCCAGCCACCTCACCAGCTCCCCAAGGTCGAGATAAACAACTCTATTTTCTCCCTGTTTGATTGCACGAATGCAGACATTAAAAGCCAATTAACTAAATTCAAGACTTTGCCACGGAGGGAAAAAAAAGAAGAGAACATAGACATGATTGAATCAGCAGGGTTTAATAAAGGGAGAAACACTAAGAGTCTGAAAAGGGCATCAGACAGAAAGGATTAAAGGTTACTTAAAGGAACGGTAATCGCACTCTGATTTGCTCACTATAATGTTCTGCAAAACCATGACCAGCCCTAATTGCAAATTTTAATGTCAGCTAGGAACCATCTAAAATTATATGTAATATCCAGCTCTTCCTATGTGTCTCATTTTGTGGAATAATAAAATTATTCTATTTGTAATGTTTTATTTAAAACCTGGGTGCCGCATACTGTAGATTTCCAAGTTTAGTCACTGACATTTACTGTAGGATGAGAAAAATGCAGTGAAATTGTATTGTATTAGTATTCAGACCTTTGAACTCAATATTTAATGGAATCTCCAGTGGCAACAATTATTGCTGTAAAGTTGTTGCCCAAAATATCAGCAGAAGATCACACAGGGCTTTTGAAATGTTTAAGTTATAAGGTTTTCACTCCAATGTGTCATACTCATATTTCGTGAGCAGCGCTCCAGGTCATCTCTGTATTGCATTTGAGTAGCTGTAATAGTGGTGTTTTCTCCTGCATTTCTGTCTTTTAATTGACAGAGCTTTTCCCTCCTAATTCCACCTCTCCCCAAGTCATTGAGATTTTGTGTCAGACCGCTGATTCGCCCACAAAGCCGCAGCTTCCGCTCTCCCTCGCGCGGCTCATTTCCTGGCTGCGCGTTCAGATCCCGTCGCTGTCTGTCAGGGGGAAGCTGACATGTGATGTCGTGGCTTTCACACTCACTCTTGTATACCGTTGACTTCACAGTGACTTTGAAAATCCACGGGAATAATTCATGGGCCCCGTGACTTTAGAGGACCACGGGAGAGATAAACTGCACTCAAAACTCAGAATTCCTTGGATGATTTGTACCCCAGGATTAGTCTTGATTTTTTAATGCTTTTTTTTGAGGCCAGCTTGCTGACCACAGGAGGAAGTGCGGCTCTCCGGAGAGGTGATCTTGTGGCAGAATCCGATTGATTGCAGGATCCGGCCCCATTCAATCTGAAACTTTTCTCCTCTCTCTGGTGCCTGATGACCCTCCAGTGAGGTCTGCTCGCTGCAGCAGGCTGCAGATTCTCCCTTTGTAATACAGACAGAAAGCTCTCTGTGGAGAGATATCACTGCATAGTGGCCACAGCTTTAGGCTAATGCTGCTTATGAGGCACACCTGAGGTCATTTTATTTACCGGAGCCCCTCTGCTACCTCTTATTCCCCTTCCAACATGTCCACTGGCCTAGGGATCACAAGGTGGGCCTCAGGCTTGTCGCCTTTCCTGACAGAGTGCGGCTGGGAAGACAGCCACCTGCACAGAGAAATAAACATTCTGCGAGATTTATCTCCTTCCAAAGTAAATTTGCATAATGTGGGATCATTAAAAGGCAATTACTATGTGGTGTATTCACTGAAAGGCACATCAGTAAGGATAACAAAGGTGGGAAAGCCTCTTAGACAAAACCTCTGCAGAAATACCATTTGCACATTTTTTTAAATATAATTATTGTACTTAAGGGCAGGATTTCCTTTGTGCCGCAGTGTTTGCCTCAGTGCACAAACAAAATAAAACAAGCGTTACATAATAACATTGTTATTCATAATGGAAAAGGGAGAGAGCAACTTTAATGTTAATGTTAGAAAAGCGGCCTTATTTTCAGCGGACGCCTGTGGCCGTCCCCCCACTTCCCCCGATGCCCGCAGCCGTGCGGCATCCAAGAAACACACCGCCGGATCTTGGGGTTGATCCAGTTCATGGTTTTCCACCATGCGCCATGACAGCATCTGGCCGTCCCTCGGCCGGTCCCACCCTTCCCGGTTCCGCCAGAGGATGGCGGGTGAGCGGGCCGGAGCTGGGGCTGCCCTGTTAAGAGCCATTTCCACTGCACCCCACCATGGCTGCCCCCTTGCAGGAGAGGCTGGGAGAGCGGGTATGGATGGAGGCCCATCTCCGTTCCCCTCTCACATCCCTGCCAGGGCTCAGCAGATGTAAGCGGCGGGATCCTTGGCAGTCCTTGAGATGGCAGTGAGAGGAGAGCCTCCAGCTGTCGTGGGGCTGTAGGGCTGGACGTGGGACGCGGGGCACGCTGCCACTGACCCTGTCTTGGCTGCCAGCCATGGAGCCCTCCTGTCTCCTCACGCGCCTTTAAAAAGGAGGCGGGGCTTCATAACACCACACTAGCATAAGCAGAAGCAGCTCCTAATGCTTTCATTAGGCATTCTCAGCTATGCTTGTCTTAGCCGTTGTCCTCAGTTGGACTACCATTCACACCCCTGTCAGCTCCCTCCCCCCCTCCCTACAGCATGCCCAGTGCATCTAAATTCTGAGTTGCTGTGGACGTGATGGATACATGGAACAAGCCACTCAGATTTTCGGCTAATTAACACGTCGGCAAGCAGCAAGAAGCACTCCTTGTGAAAGGGTCAGAACATATAAAAATGTACCCTAAAGTTTCACATGTAATAGGAGGTTTTAATCATCTGGATTGTAAAATGTATAATCATAGTGATAGCACCATTCATTCAATCACCACACTTCAATCACACTTGAACTGCAACTTCAAAAGCATGCTATACTTAGGCAAACAAAACCTCATGCATGTGTTGAACTGCGTTTGTGGCATATGCTGCCCCCTGCTGGCAGCCTACATTCCGTGATGCGCGCGCTCTATGCAGCGTTCTCCCTTTTGACACCTTTGGGTGATGATAAGCTCATTCACGAGGAGCATGTGGGAACTTCCCCGATCCTCTGGGGGTGAATTCTCTCATCAGGTGGGGCTTTAACGGGATTTCAGGTTTGGACCTCGATCCCATGCTCAGGCTGTGTTCACCACTGAAAATAATGGTGGCACATGCGTATCACTCCAGAGCGCCGATCGATACCAGCTGCCTCCTCATTGACCTGCCGCTGCCTTATGGCGAAATTTGCTGCATCCTAATTAGAATTATAAATTGAAAATAGGAAATCAATGGGTGCAAATGAAGTGCAGCACAAGTACACTTTATTCGGTTGACATTGGTTGTGAAACGGCGGCCGACAGTGGTGAGTGACCCGCTCGGTTAATTTGTTTATCTCCTCGGCCGGCCGGCGGAAAGGTTTATTTACATCTGTCTGCGCGTCGTTTCTGGGGATCCGTTGTACAGCCTTTTGTCGCCGTGGTCGTCGTCGCCTTGTGTTTCTGAGAGTGAATTATTTATGGAGCAAGGCAGCAGGCTGTGACAATGTGCTGATGAAGACAGTTTGAGACGGCGCAGGAGTTGTGAATAAGCCAGTTTGCTGCACCGTGTGCTCCTCAGGCTTCACTCTCCTACTGCAGGACCCGATTTTTGCTTAAGTAAAGTTAGACCGTGAAGGTGCTCCGAGTAAGTGGTCGGAGCTAAAAGCGACCCGGTCCGGTCCGGCTCATTAACTCCGCGATTAATGCGGTGCTGCCGGGGCGCGATTCCAGTCCCGCTGCATGGCTACCCCCCCTTATGTTTTGGCTGTGTGTTTATCCAGCTGCCAGTCCCAAACAGAAGCCGGAGGACGAGTCTGCCTGAATACACTAATAAACAGCCGCGTCTTACCGCCAGCCCTTCGCTGAAAGTTGCCTGCAAAGTGATACAGAGAGGGAATTTAAATTGTGTGTGTGTGTGTGTGGAATGAAGGGAATTTAATCCATCACAATGATAGTGTTTACAGCCAAAATAAACACAAACGCGAGAGAAACACTCTGGGCGCTGTTTGTGCCATCTTTAACTTAAAAACTTCCTCAGCAGTTTAACCAGCCGTTCCCCCCTACACTCAAACACCTCTCTAAGAAGTTCACCATGAGAAATGAGGAGTCGAAGCTTCAGCAGCTGCCATCTGTGAGCTAAGAGCACCTCCAGAGAGCCTCCCGCCGGCTCATTTGAGGAGCAGCAGCACACTGGGGCTTGTCCAAGAGGAATTATACAAGGACAAATTGACACACCTTGTGATGCGGGGGCGGGGCTGAGTGGGATTCACTGTGCCCTTTCTGTGTCAACATGTGTGCAGATCTCTGAGGCCCCCGTGTTTGTACTAATTTTCCTAACCTTACTGGGGAATAGCACCAGCTGTGGTTAGTAAACATACTAACTGACTGCAAGGCCCTCCTCGGGTTAAATGAATGTCTTTTAAATTAGACTGTATAACAAAGCAGGAACAATTGTTTATTATTAAATTTCTCGTGTTTTTAAATTTTGTTTAGGTGAAATTGGAAATTCTATATTGTGTTGAAGTGGGATTAAAAATCAAATCAATGATAGGCTTGTGAGTGTGTCTGAGGATCTGTTTGTATCTGTTCTGGAAGAACATCCGTCAGCCTCTGAATGACGCACGATTAGTGTTTTCCTGTAGCCATGGTGCCGTTAGTGCAGCAGTAATAAGCTGCAGCCGCTCCAGGACCCGTACAGTGCCGCTCTCCTTCATGGCAGCCGCTCTAAAGAGGCCACCGGCATTTATCCTCCGTCACCGCGACTCAGATTTGCAGAGCACTGTGATCCTCGCCTTCGCTCCAATGCAGAGTAGCAGTGGTGCTGCGCTTGGAGGAAGCATGCTTGTCTCCATGTGAGTTACGAGATTGCAGGAACTTCTCGTGATAGAAAAACTGCACTGTAAATACACATGCAGTACTGTGCGAAAGTCTTAGGCAGTTGATAAAATTGTTTAAAGCTATTTATCTGGGTAATATTTGCTCAGGAAAAAAAACACAAACTTTAAAATAAAAAAAAAAAAATTATTCACTATGCAATTAGGATCAATCTTGGTTTATTTTAATAGTATAACATATGCAAATTAACAGTAACACAATAAAAAATAAACAAGAACTACTCCTGTTCTCCAAAACTTTACTCATGTCTTGTTGGATGGCTAGATGAACGCTGCTTTGGTTCCCAAACCTCTCCTCAGGGGCACCGCAGCCATTCCATGAATTTAATTGTTGCTACAAAAACTGTTCTGACTTAAGCAGAGGTTTTGAAACGACTAAACTGACACATTTTTACAAACGCAATACAGTTTTGCACCAACATGAAAATCATTCAAACATTTTCCTTGTCCAAGAACTTTGCACTGTATGACTCTGCGATTATCCACCCGTCTCCTATAACTGCTTAAGCCATACAGGGCTGGTCAGCTTGTGGCCCAGGAAGCACAGGACGAATGACAGGGGATACCTGTCCACTGCTGAGCACATAAACTCACACACATTCTCACAGGTCAGGGAGATGCCACTTTGCTATCTCCATGTTTTTGACTAAGGCAGGGAGCCCCTGCAGGCACGCCGAGATGGGGGCAGGATACAGACGCCCCCCCTGGGGGTGGGAGGCACAGCGATTTCCTATCCATAATCATTCACAGTCCCATATTTAACTACCTCAGATTAATAAACCAGAAATACAGTCTCATCAACCTGACAGCTATTTATTGTAAACCGATGCATCTGTTTCTAATCAGGTCACAGATCTCGCTTAAGGGCACCATGAAAAATCACTCGTTTGGTTGTTGTAGCTTTGTGTTTTTCTTTTTGCTTAGTCAATTAATTGCTGAAGTTTTCCTCTTTGCCCTTTGAAATCTATCGATTGCTGAACACGTAGAGCCCTATTATTCAAATCACGGTCCTCAAGGCCCGAGCACTGCTGTTTTTCCAGTTTTCCTTTACCTGAGAGCCAGGTGTGAAGCCTCTGACCAATCAGAATTAGTAATTATTAAACTAACTACCTGGGAGAACTGAAAATACAGCCTGGATTTGGAACGGAGGTCCAGATTTGAAGAACTCTGATGTAGGGCATTAGCCTGTATCCAGGGGGGGCTGGCCGATTCCTTGTAGAGTGGTCCGTGGCGTCCACATGTCAGCCCGGGGTCCTGAACGAACAAAGCCACTGCTCTCACTGCGCGCCCGGAAACTGTCGCTGGCCGAGAAGGAAACTGGCAGACATTAAACACTTAGACAGAAATGTATTGTGTTTGATGTCCTCCCTGGGGTGGGGGGGGGGGAGAGGGGTGAAGATGGGGGGGGATCTCTCATATCACCGGGCTCTTAATTAAAAAGTGGGAACCTGCGTTTGATGAAGTGAATCTTCTGCTAGATTTAAGGGGGCGGGGGGGGGGAGACGGGGAGGGTGGCTGCAGCCTGGTACTTTATCATTCAACGTGCATCAATACTTTTTCCTTTCATCCTGGCCTCTCCGTAAGACCTTGTGCTGACACGTGTAGCACTTGGAAACTCGGTGGCCGCGGCCTGGAGTGACCCATCCGTCATCTATGGCGATCCAGCCGTAATCACAGCCAGTGCATTGATTACACACTGCCAGCTGGCCTAAAAGAATTCCACCAATCAGGAGACGTGTCCCTCTTAACTGAGAAGTATTTGGGAATAGAACTGAGTAGCATCTCAGAAACAAATGGGCTGTTTGCTGCTTCACTGTATACGGCAGTAGAGTGGCTTGGTGCTGCGTAAGACCAGCGATTGTGGTGACAGATAAACCATTTCTGTGTGAAGCCCTGAACAATATCTTACTCCCACAGGAAAATAAATGCCTAGCAGAGTATGGGACTTGCTGATGGTCCTGCACTTAACTGTTTTAGTCACACTTGAAACCTGTACTTTAGCTTAATCGCACTCTTTAGTCCACGTCAGGTTTTTTTTTCCCTCTTTGTTGAGTGTTGCTGTTGGCACTCAAGAATTCATCTCATTTCATCCTATTGTATCACATTATGAACCCCCCCACCCCATTTGCTGGTTCCAGCGGTGTCTGAAGGAGTTTGACATTGGGGCAGACGGAATTTGTCCCAGGAGTGGTGGGGGGGGTGATGTACAGTTCACAAAAAAAAATAACTGACACGGCACTGCGTTCCTCGTTAGGTCGGTTTCATGTTTATGCTCTGCATGCTGCCCTCTGACACACAGACCCAGAATGAAGAACATGCTACTATTTGTTTATTTATGATTGAGGAGGGTCTGCCGATATTGGGGGTATGCTCCCCCACCCCCATTACCTGGCAGTGAGTCTCGCCAGCCGTCCATCACGTGTGCTGTGACTTTCACGGCAGTGCCGGACGCTCGATGCAGAATGCGGCTGTGGTTCTGTTCACTTGCAGTTGTGAGAGCCTCAGCGCTGACGCGCGTCGCTCCCCTGGGTCCCTGCCGGCCGCCTGCCGCTCTCCCAGCGCACTCGTTCCAGCCATTTCCCTTCTGCGTCCTCTCAGCTGTTCCGGACTTGAGAGTTGTTTTACTAAAAATGTGTGACAGCCATGGTTGTGGGAAGCACAGCACAAACAGGGGCTGTAAATCAGCGACGAGGGGGAGCGCGCGGTTAGGGAGCCCCCCCCGACTGCAGCAAAACAGACGGAGAGAAAATACACTTTGCTCAGTGTGCTGAAGCAGCTAATTGCTGGCTAAAGAAGCCTTAGGGTTCAGTGGGATCTCTTGTCAAGCAGAGGAGAACCGGAACCAGCTGCAAATTGACATAGTCTTCCACCTCTTTTGTCTGCCATTTATTTAGTGGTTGTACTTTTTGTTTATATATCGTTACTCTTTCTGGCGTCATGTGGGGTGGATTATCTCCTTAACACGAGAAACCTCCAGGGTCCTCTTGGTGATGTCTTTTAACCCCCCCCCACCCATGTCCTATGAAGAGGGAATGTGGCTAATGAACAGCAGCTAGTGTAACCTTATGTAAACTGCCAAAATAAGACACT
Organism: Mormyrus hasselquistii; assembly: GCA_026779605.1. Classification (NCBI taxonomy): domain Eukaryota; kingdom Metazoa; phylum Chordata; class Actinopteri; order Osteoglossiformes; family Mormyridae; genus Mormyrus; species Mormyrus hasselquistii. The sequence continues at coordinate 9,523,257 of JAODKE010000007.1, read as the reverse complement.
GCTGGATTACACAGGGTTTTTCCTGTTTTTACTGTTGCCTTCCCACTGCTGCCGAGTTAAATGAGCAAGGGGGTGTCGAGTGGGCGCGGGGGGGGGGGGCTGGGTGCTTTCGCAGGGCCCCTCCAAACCAGGCTCAACAGACACATTCAATCAATTAACGCCACCTGGGTCCACATGACAGTCTGCCAGCTTCCTTGCTAGAAACCCCATGAAGCCGGATTTTCCTCCTAGACGTTTAAGTCACGTAGCTGGTGTCTGTGCAGAGGGCGGGATAAACACCTTCTCCTTAGCGGTTTTAACGACGTGACTGGAGCTCATTCCCCCGGCCGGCTCTGGCCTCGGAGTGCGGGGTGAGCTGGGGACAGTACACGGTGTCTTCAGGTGGGTCCCAATAAACCGTGATGTGGGAATCAATACCTGATTACTTCACTTGCTAGAGCAAGCACATGCTGGCACCCTGCTCCATGAGTCTGTTTTGCAGTTCAGGGCCACTCAGAAAAGCCACTGCAGTAACTGGACCGCTTGAGCGGAAGAGGCCACGCTCCATCAGGGGGAAACAGCATTGTGCTTTTTATGTGGCAAGCTGGTGCCCTTCTCAGAACAAGGGAAATCGGCTTTATATCAATCAATAAATCAGTCAGATTGCATTTGGTATGAAGCGCTTCCACAACAAAGTGACCACAAAGCTTTTTACTGAGATTCCCCATGGGGAATTTAAAACGTAAAAAAAACAGCTCCAAAAAATCTGTCCCCAGTGAATCTGTGGTTTGTCATGCTTTCCTGAGTTGACCGGAGATCATGCTGTGCTGGGGAGGGGGGGGGCAGGGGTTCTGCCTCAGAGCGTGGATGAAAGGCAGGTGGAACGGAAAGCCGAGGTAGAATACCAATGTGAGAGAATGAATTTGAACGGACTTGCAATGGAATTGCGCGACTGACCGGCATCAGCAGAGATAAACTGTGATGGGATAACGAGAAGATGTCATGTAGCCCTTGAGGGTGACAGAAAAGCAGAGAAGTAGCATAGAGCTTGGCAAGGCCGAACCGACAAAGAGCAGAGGCAGTGCTTAGCCAGCGAAGGCCAGCGGCCGGAGAGCTGCAGTCTCCACGGCCAACGCTCACCCAACCACCGCTTTATATTCCAGGTGTAGAAACAGCCGGAGGGACATAAGGTCAACACATTTAGTCGTTCCTGATCCCAGTAGGACCTATTCAACTGGTCCGTTTGTGTAGCAGAGGACCACAGGGGGTCGGGGAAGCATTTCGTTTGTATATGTATATTACTGTAGTTCAGGGGGGTTCAACATCTTTATAAAGCTGGGACCCCCAAATCAAAACAGACCTGGGCTAGGGACCCCCCACCACAGCACAACCACACACGTAACTCAGCACCAAGTGCCAGGCAAGGCTTCCCACTTGAACCGTTTATACTCTGGGGGGGGTTTGGTCATTAACACTCAGGTAATAATATCAACATTTCATCAATTTATGGTACATCTCTGAGGGTCCCTGTTGGGAAAAACTCCACCTTTGTAATATAATTCCAAGAGATTTCACAATATTAATACTTTGTTTGGGATGTTTGATTGTATCTTCTCTCATCAGAACATTATGATTACAAGCTATTTACACAAAGAAATGGATGTTTAGGTGTGTGAATTTTTCTGTCTCGCAGCCATGAAATCCTCCATGCCGATGTGTATTTTGAAAGTCCCAGTCATCTGAAATTTTGATGCGTTAGATTTACATTTCGGCCAGGAATGCAATTCCCCCCACTCAGCATTTTCAATTTTAATTTGCCGAACCCGAGCTATGATGTATTCCTGCAGGGACAGTCGATAAGAGTAAATGTGTCGTATGCGTGTTTCTCGGCGGCGCTGCTTGACCGGGTGGCGGAATCTCTGACCCAGACGTCCTTGGGCGCGTGCTGCCATATCCCCAGGCTGCGAGAGTGGCCACTGGGGCCCCCACTGCAGCAACCGCTGCCAGTGCCAGAACGGCGCCCTGTGCAACCCCATCACAGGGGCGTGCGTCTGCACCGACGGCTACCAGGGCTGGCGCTGCGAGGAACCATGCGAGCCCAACTACTACGGAAAAGGCTGCCAGCTGCCGTGCCAGTGCCTCAACGGCGCCACCTGCCACCACGAGACGGGCGAGTGTCTCTGCGCCCCCGGCTACACCGGCGTCTTGTGAGTCCCCGCGGCCGCCGGACCCCAGTCTATGTGTCTCAGCTCTTGAAAGTTTAATTGTAATCAAGATCCTCTATTTAACTTTTTTCTAATTTTTATTGTTTCTGAGGGACACGTGCGATGGTAGCGAAGCATTCAGACTCCGGGCGTTACGTTATCATCTAAAAATAAAGGGGGGATCAGTGAGTCATGCTCCAATGTGAACGCGAATTAAATGCTTACCTTTAAAGAGCAAAACTGCATTATACGTTGCATTTTACACTCGTAGAAGTCATCATAGATTATTATGATCCGTGTAGATTTCTAATTAATCACTTAAAGCGCCTGGCGAAGGCCTTGCTCCCGGCTTCCTTTCACTCTCTGAGCGCCCGTGTGCGTATCCTCGGCAGCTGCGAAAAGCGGTGTCCCCCCGGCAGCCACGGCGCCCAGTGCGAGCAGCGCTGCCCCTGCCAGAACGGGGGCACGTGCCATCACGTCACGGGGGACTGCTCGTGCCCCGCCGGCTGGACGGTAAGACCCCACGTCCGTTTACCGTGACTCTCACCACATTGTGAAGGTAGCAGTCGCGCCGATAGTTAACATTCTCTGTTTGTTGTTATTGCACTTAAGGTTTAAATGTTTAAAGGGGCGATTTATTGACAGTATTAAATATATTTATATACGCGCGTTGGTGCAGCTTGTTCGCACTGATTGTCAGCCGGAGACTCCTGCTTGGCCTCCTCCTCCTGCGCCTGAACGCGCATTCGCTGCCGTGTGTGTGTGCGTGTGTCTGTGCGTGTTTCCCTGCAGGGCTCTGTCTGCGCACAGCCGTGCCCGTTAGGCCGGTTCGGCATTAACTGCAGCCAGGAGTGTCCTTGCCGAAACAGCGGGATGTGTGACCACATCACCGGCCTGTGCCAGTGTACAGCGGGCTACAGCGGCGAGAGGTACGAGTGACTGCTTGTCACCCAGCCCAATGTCTCGGTCATTCGCTGGCCAGGGTGTTGCAATGCTGCCGTCATCTAAGAGTGCGCCAAACTTTTGCATAAAGAGTACCGTATATAAATATACAGAGGTGCATATTTTTAATATTCAGTTAAGAACCTGACCCAGTCTATTGATCTACCTTGTTTTTAAAGATTTTTTTTTTTTTTTTAACTTTTTTAACTCTTTGGGTATTGGTTTATTATTAGGCAGTTCAAACACTGACAGGTAAATTTAACTGTGCAGGAAGCTGTAACTCCCCTCCCTGAGATAAGCCTGATGTCATTTAGCATGAAACACAGCTTGTCTGTTTTATGATTTCATTGAGTAGTTATCGGTGTTGAATGCCTTTGTAGGACGTTTCAGATTAATATATACCCTGTCAGGATGTATTTGTCAGTTCTTTTGCCTTTTTTCACTTTTTAGTTTTAACTTTTTTTTCTGATTACACTGAGTCTGGTTTGTGAAGGACTGGCTTCACGTTTATTTCTGTCTCTGATCTCTTCCTTTGATTTCTGAGCGAGATTAGAAATCTGCTTCTACACGTGACCATTGACCGTTTCTGCTTGCACCTTACAGCTTGTGAGGCTTCTCTGTAAAAAAAAAAAAAAAAAAAAATGGATGAAAGAGTGGGGATGGAGTATTTTTTTGGGTTTGGTTCCGTCCTGCCCGGCCTGGGCTGCAGGTAACACTGCGGCGTCTTCGTCCGTGTCTCCAGGTGCCAGGAGGAGTGCCCAATGGGAACCTACGGTCCTCAGTGCGCTCTCAAGTGTGACTGTCACAATGGTGCCAGATGCTACCACATCAACGGGGCATGCATGTGCGACGTTGGCTTCAAGGGGGCCCACTGCCAGGAGCGCTTCTGTCCCCCCGGACTCTACGGCTTAATCTGCGACAAATACTGCCCCTGCAACGCCACCAATACCCTCAGGTGGGGGCAGGTTTGGTGGTGGGTTCCTCCTGGGAGCTCTGCCCCCCCCCCCTTCTGACATGTTTGGCGTCATTCTTCAAACAGCGTCTTCATTTATAGAGTGACGGGAACTGTGCGCCTCTCAGAATTTCTGCAGGGTTTACTGGGATTATCATGCTGCCTGCTAATGGGGGGGGTGGCCTTACGAGATAATCCCCCTCCCACATTGTTTGGAGGTCTCTTGTAAAGCGTTCGGCTGTCCCATGTTACTTGCAGACACATCTGGGCACGTGGGGACCCCTGGTCCACCTGCATTGTGCTGGACTGTGTGTTGTGTTGTCACATTCGGTCAAGGCACACAGACACATTTTGCTGTTCTACGTTTCTTCATTTAATTCCTTGTTTTAAACTTCTCCTGAAGTTGTTCAGAGTCTAATGAACACCAGCAGTGATCATTTGGACCCCCACTTACTGGATTTGGGAAGCTGTTTCCCTTAATCATAGCAGTCTCCCTGAATGCCACAGGCAAACGACACGCTGAATTGCAGGCTTTTAGTCTCCCCAGCTGCTGGAAATTAGTATCCAATCCGCCTCGTTCATTAAGCGCCCGGCTGCAGCCACTCACCCCTGCTCCTCTCCCCCACGCCCAGCTGCCACCCTCTGTCCGGCGAGTGCACCTGCGCGGCCGGCTGGACAGGTCTGTACTGCAACGTCACCTGCCTGTCTGGTTACCATGGCGAGGACTGCAGCCAGCCATGCGAATGTGGCAACGGGGCGGACTGCGACAGCGTCACTGGTGCCTGTATCTGCGCTCCGGGATTCATGGTGAGTCTCGCCCAGGTTCTTAGAAACCAGTCAGTCAGACGGCACGGACGTTAATCCGGCCGAGGCTGGCAAGCTCTCTGCCCACTGCCGGCACTTTTATTGGTCCTCAAGGGCTGTAGAACTTCCTGGACCCCACAGCACTCAGCTCCACTAATTACCGTGTTCAGTGTGGCACTCGGGGACTCAGCTGCTTCATGGCGGCGGTTGAGGTCCCTGCCATCCCTTTACGGGTGAATTCACGTCGCATTGGCGGTAAAAGCGCTGGGAGGCCTTCCTGCAGACACACATCCTCGGATCTCCGTCCAGGCGTGTCCATTGGCACGCCCCGTGCCTGCCCTGGCGAGGATGAGTGGGTGATGAATATGGATGGAGGAATGACTTGATGGATGGATGATCAGACTTGCATGATTTTTTTGGAATATTAACTAAAGTCCTGTGGCACATTGGTGCGCTGACGTTTGTCTTGGGCTGAAAAATGTGATGTTGATGACTGTCGGTGGGAGACATAAAATGGCGACCTTGCCTGTCATCGGCCTGTGATGTCAGAGTGCCCTGCAATTGTGGGCATGCTGATGCGGGTGAGAGAAGATGCCTGAGCTTGCAAACGACATTCCTCACAGATTGGACCCTTCGCTTCTCCTACTGGTGATAAAATGTGTTTGAGTGTGGCTGGTGTTGCGAATAGAGATGCAACGATCGATCAGTTAGGGACCAAAATTGCCCGATTTTCAGCGTTTTGACCGGCCAGTCAGTCTCGTGCATTTCCAAAACTGAACTGGTCTGTTTTACACACGTGCCACACGTCATATACACACAGCGGCACAGGCAATAGCCTCACAGCTGCGTGCACGCTCACAGCCACGGGCACGCTCACGGCCGCGTGCACGCTCACAGCTGCACGCTAGCATATCATTATTGTGGAAGTTCTTCACTGTGAGTGAAGACGACACAGAGCTTGGAATCTGTAATAGATGTAAAGCCAAAGTAAAGCACGGCGGAACCACTAGGAAAACGTGGTGAAACATCAGAGGTAAACTTTAAACTGATTATTAAACATATACTAGATAATCCTGAAAAGGAATAATCATTAAAATTGCAAAGCTAGCTAAAGCTATTTAAGGTATTTACTATGACAGAGAAAAAATGTTTTAGTGAAACTTTAACCCCCTGCGCTATAATGTCCATACATTATAAAGGTACGAAAAAGGCTGATCTTAATCTAGCTCGCTAGTAATGTAAGAATTGTATGCACCTGCACTTATTATTTGGAAGAGTATAGTACACTATATTATTTGGAGGTTTGTAACCTATGGACTTTTTTAAACGATTAAAAAAAACATTGGAAAATTATGTAACTGACATTTGTTTTGTCATTTAAATCTGTTGCACCTGATCTTGTTTGGTAAAGTAAAATATGTCAGATAAAGTTTGATGTACAGCAGCATTTTCACTTAATTGTTATTTGTGCCTCTTTCCAGCCACAGAGCATTTTATTTTAGAAGTGAGAGAAAATCCTGTAACTTACTGTAGTTTGAGGAAAATTGTAAAGTTTAACATTTAATTTCATTATGAAAAATTTGCATTGAAGAAAAGCTGATTATTGTTTGTATATGCTGTCAATTATATTTCTTAGAAAGTAAATCAGAATTGGCAAAACTCTGTATTGCCTGGTCACACTTGCAAAAAAAAAATTAGAAATCGAAATCGGCCAAGAAAAGTGCAATTAGTGCAGGTACTGTGAGGCAGACGCCACGAGGCAGGTACTGTGAGGGAGACGCCGTGAAGAAGGTACTGTGAGGCAGACGTCGCTAGTCAGGTACTGTGAGGCAAACGCCGCGAGGCAGGTACTGTGAGGCAGACACCGCGAGTCAGGTACTGTGAGGCAGGCCTCGGGAGGCAGGTACTGTCAGGCAAACGCCGCGAGGCAGGTACTGTAAGGCAAATGCCACAAGGCAGGTACTGTGAGGCGGACGCCGCGAGTCAGGTACTGTGAGGCTGGCATTTACGTTGCACTCCCAGGCTGTCAGTTGACCCTCTGCCTGTGGCTTTTAGATGCAGCCTGGAGCTAATGAGACAAAAAAAGGTCCTAACCCCCCTGCTCCGCCCCCAATGGGGCTGGGGAGCGACTCCTACTCTCTAAGCCTACTGCCAAATCCTGCTCACTGGCGGCCATGGCAATCTGAGCTACCTGGTGGGGGGGGTGGGGGGGGTGTTAGGTCTCAGCTGGTCTCGGCCCTAATTTTCTCCACCTGCTTGTCGCCGCGCCGCTCAAGTAGGGGTCACAGCAGAGGCACGGGTGCGAGCCAGAGTCATTAAGCAGGCCCCGAGGGCCAAAAGACGCCCGCTAGCAGGCCAGACGAGCTGCGAGAGGCACGGGCAGAGGCCAGGGCCGCTCTGAAAACAAGAAATACAGAGGAGATTAGAGCGCTTCGCTGGAATGCAGCCTCTCGCCTCGGTGACGATCGAGGCCAAAGCTTAGCGACAGGAAATCCATCCACTGAGTGGAGTTGAAGGGCCCAGACTGCGTGGGGTTCAGCAGCCACGGCTGATCCTGGGTCAGCTGAGCAGTGGGGGTCTTCTTTTCAGGGGAGGGAGATTTCCACCTGAGGACAAGGCACAGCTCAAAGGGAGGTTGGGATAGGCTGATGGAATAGCTGGTCAGGGTTGCGGTGTGCCTGCTCTGATTTGCATAGAGTAGCCCGGAGGAGTCCATCAGTGATGTTGGAGGGGGGAGCGAGGGCAGCCTCTCGTTGCAGTGTGTTTCAGCTGCTTCGTGTTTTTCCTGTCAGTCCCCCATCTTTCAGGCCTTGTCACTAATTGTCCTTCCTTGCACTGGTTCTTGATTCGTACAGCTGGGTTTCACAGCCGCCCCACACAAACACACACACACACACACACTCTCTCACACACACACACACACACACACAGCCTCGCTTGTGTCCCGCAAGCAAAAATCAGTTCATACAGAGGTTGATTGTAAATGTGCAGTGACAACAACAATGTCATTTCTGCAAGCACATTTCAGGAAGTGGATGGGAAGGCCTTTTGTACAGTGTATGATCAAATATATGACAAATAAAACATGAATAAAGACATTTTATACGGCTGGAGACCCTGCTGGTGATGGACAGGGATGGAGCCCTCATCTCATGTCATTTATCCTGTAATAATAATAGATCTCTGATCACAGTGTCACAGAATTGTGGACCCTGACTGAAGGCTGCTGGATGGTTTGTTATTGAAGGACAAGTTACTTCCATCCATCCATTTTCCATAGTGCATGTCCAGGGCAGGGTCACGATCAGCCTGGAGTGGCAGACGCCCCCCCGGACGGAATGCTAGTCTGTCGCAGGACACACACATGCTATCTCTCACCTTGCTGCCTGTCTTTGGGAAAGCTGGGGCTGACAGGGCGCCCCCCGCATGCTAGGGGGGATACACACACTGTGCACCTCTTGGGCCAGGCTGGGAATCGAGCGGCAGCCCCACCCCCCTCAGCATATAATAAGTGGGAAGTCAGATGTGAGCTGTGCGTGTGTCTCCCCGCGGTAACCTGGCCTCCTCAGGAGTCTCACCCCAAACAGGTTCATTCAGCCGGCACCCGCTGCGTCCGGGGCCTCCAGCGCTGCGGCTTCATTCAGCCAATCCTCAATCAAGGCTCGGGATGGGGGGAGAGACCCAGGCGAATGCGTGGGCAGATCGGCGCCAGGAGATGCGGCGCGTGTGCAGCTCCACTCAGCGCAAATTAAGCGCCGTGAAATTCTAATGACCGCGGGCCCATCCACCGGGGGCCATATTTCTTTTATAGAATGGTTTATTCTGGTAGCTTCCAGCAGGGTGGGATTTGGGGGCAGCAAGTAGGGTCAGCAGCCTTCCCATATTTGGCTTATTAAGAGAAGCAGTGGGCAGTTGAGCGTCCCCCACCTCCATCTCCCTGCCAGGGCATGACACCTGGTGATAGCACACATGTCCCTCCACTGAGGATGGAAGCGGGGAGAGGAAGGAGGTGCTCTGTCCAGGGACAGGAAGGAGGTATGCAGTCTGGTGAGGGAAGGAGGTGCTCTGTCCAAGGGCGGGAAGGAGGTGCTCTGTCCAGGGACAGGAAGGAGGTGCTCTGTCCAAGGGTGGGAAGGAGGTGCTCTGTCCAGGGACAGGAAGGAGGTATGCAGTCTGGTGAGGGAAGGAGGTGCTCTGTCCAAGGGC
>JAODKE010000007.1:9471047-9484850 GCA_026779605.1 Mormyrus hasselquistii | reverse complement strand
AACAAGGCATAAGAGATGGTCAACATCAGTGGTCGCCAACCGGTCAGCAAGCTATACAATCGTGATTTCGTTGCTCGCCAGAGTATTTCTTTTGTAAAACTAGCTCTTATTTTAAAGTACGTTGGTGACCACTGGTCTGCAGAGTGCAGGGGTGAACATGTCAGTTTTCACCATTGGCAGAAGATTTCAAAGAAAGAAACATATAAGCTACATTGCAAGATGCAAGCCTTTCATCAGGACATGGGAAGGGGAAAGTGTGGATGAAGACACGGACTGAAAGCATGGAGGAGTCAATGTCACAGTGTGGGCATTCAAGGATTCTTCTGGAACTGCCCCCCTTGTCTTTACTGATGATGTAACTGGAGATGGTAGTAGAATGAATTCTGAAGATTACAGAAACATCTTATCTTCCCATGTGCAAGCAAATGCCTCAGAATTCATTGGACGAAATTTCAAAACGCAGCAAGGCAGTGACCCAAAACAGACTACGCACTTATCAGAAAAACGGGGCAGAGTTATATACAGGACTTAACCCAATTAAGCATGAAACTGAAGTGATAAACGCCCCAAATGAAAGGGGCTGCATTAAAGGTGAGGCAAAGCTCTCAGATCATGTGGTTAGAATGTCACAGACTTACATGTAAAGAACTGGGATCAAATACTAACTTTGGACAAATAAATGTTACTTTAAGTCCCAGTATTTAAGCTCAGACGACACTGTAGTAAACATAACATTTTTTCAATATAATTCATGCTGTTTGCAAGTTGCTGATAATCAAACATAAAAGCCGACATTTTGTACTTTAGTGTCACTCTGACTATTTCGCCTGGAGTATAAATTTCACAAAAATATAACAAAATTAAACAATTTCAGCAGCCTGTCACAGTATTTTTACTTCTTACTGTATATATTTATGTGCATTAGAGCAGATGCAAATCCAAAGGGCCACATTACTGCTCTACTATCACAAGGTAAAATACATTACATTGCATGTTACATGTACATGAGGCATAAGCCAAGGCACAAAAACACACTTAGTGGTTGGTTATTCTTCTGGGATCCAGGCCAGAACTGCTGCAGATCTGAAGAGAAATTTGACCAATAAAGACTCAAAAGCAAAATGCCACAAGCGTCAAACAGATGTGCCAGGGGATGAAGACAATACAAAGGCAGGCAGAAATGCTGATGGTCACATGCAGCAATCAGACACGGAAACTCCTTTTGAACAGTGATTTTATTAAATTAGAAGCTTAAAAAAACAGACGCTGCAGACACTGACTTGTCAACATCCATTTTCCATTAATACTTTAAAGCAAATTCTTTGAAACGTTAGCGAAGGGGGGCATTTGTAAAGCCAATTCTTAAGCTCATGTAAGGTGACTAAGTTCATTCAGTATGTATGTCATTCCCTCCCCTTATTATAAACATAGAGTTATTCATGCACAAAACAGAGATTTTCCATAATTCACAAAAAATCCATATCCCTGCATCATTTATGAAACCCTACCAAGTCTGCCACGTTGCGAGCTACGTCAGGTCTACGTCAGGTCTTAGTAACATCGCATTCCATTCTGCTGACAGTTAAGAGGTTCTTAATGTGCATTTTACCCCAGCGCACCATATTTCTATTTTCAGAAATTTATAAGTAGTGTCTATTTAGGAAAAATAAATAGAACAGGCTCAAGGAAAAAAAAACAGCATCAGGTTTAAATTTGGCAAAAGAAGTTCATGTGAAGATATTGAATAATTAAGAAATTCCATCCGCATGGGGGAAAAATTGATCACAAGGAAAGAAAAAAGTAGACATTTTGAATTAATTTGCATAGAACAAATTTAATTCCACATAATCGCAGGTCCCAGAGTAGCACTGTCAGGTTTTCTGTCACAGGTCATTTCTAAAAGGATTAAAACTGAATTTGAAAATAATGCTGCTCAACAAAATGTAATCGTCTGCAGACATCGCATCTTCTCTCCGGGGAAGTTGTATTCAAAATATAAACTTCAAATTAAGGATTATTTTATTTTGGGGGGAGCATGAATATGTAGATGAGTGTTGTATTTGTTGACCAGGACACAGAACCACAGAGATCAGATTGTTTTCTCTCTTTCGGGCCCTTGAAGTTGTAACACGTTTCATTTTCCCCAGGATGGCACTGAACAGCATCAAGTCGTGCTGCACATCAGAGGGTCTCAGGAAAAGGGCTGAAGGGCAGCAGGGCAGCCGCCGTCACATGAAATCCTCATAGTCTTGGGTATAGCCCCCATCAAAGTGGCCGTAGTCATCCAGGTCGTCCTTCAGATTGGCTTTCAGACCTCCGGCAGGCACCACCCCTTTCTTCTTCTTCTTCGCTTTGCTCTGCTGTGAATAGAAAACAAAAAGGCATGTTTTTGCCCCCCCCATAAAGCACAAACCAAGTCTCAGAAGTAGTGCTGGGCAATCTTGGGTTGCCCCCTACTGAACAAAAGAAGAACTGCAGGCAATCACAATAATTGTCAGTATTAAAGGCCTGCTACATTCTAGCTGTTTTATAATGTAATTTTAAGTAGTACCTTTTCTTGCTTTTGTTTTTCACTGAGCAGCACTGTCAGGGAGTTGCTGATTTTCTTTAAGTCCTCTACCTCAACTGTGTGAATTACATGAGAAATACAGTAGAAGCATGTAGAGAAAGCAACTTTGTCCAAAGCCATGAATAATAAATACCTTGTAGACACACCAGTTCAAAATTAAACTAACACTGCCATGGAGGAAGGGAGACTCACGTGAAATACAAAGATCACGAAACAAAGAATCCAAAAGGTTGGAATAATGCACAGACTTCTCATACTGAGATATCTTCTCCTTTAGTAACCTCCCAAATTCTGTAAAGTCTTCTTTAGATGATGGGCTCATGGAATCTATTCCTGCAACATTATTAGATACACCTGCAAAAATGTACATTATATTAAAAACAAGCAGGGGAATTCTGCAACACACTCTTTTTGTTTACTAGAGTATGATTATACCACCACTTTGAACACAACATAAGGCGAACTCAGTGATTACTTAGTTATGAATAGCAAACTATTATAACAGTTTAAAAATATGACGGGTGGGATTATCACATATTAGTGACTGAGTGATTTTGCCTACTTTGCCATTGGTCTGACTGGCGAGGAGTGAAACCACTGTGACTGAGAGGGAACTGTAGTCCCGCCCACTGGCCACTCCTTCCCTAAGAGGAGAAGAGCAGAAAGGTACCAAAGGCCTCCTTGGCCAGCTCCAGGTCCGCTTCCTCCTGCAGCTTCTTCACTCGCAGCTTTTCTTCCAGCTGTTCTTCAGGCGTGAGCGCCGTGATCTCCTCCGACTCCAACTAGCCGTGGACCACAGAAAATACAGCAGACACCGTCATTCAAGGGCACGTTCACTTACTTCATGCTTGGAAGCGTTCCACCGCATCATCATTACGGTCACGCCATTTAGAAATGATCCTCATGGGCATGCGGCTAAACGAAACTCGCTCTGATTTAGACAAAGATTAATTACACAACAGAATTAAAGCATTAGCCCACTGTTTAAATCCACTTTCTCAATGCCTGCAGTTATTAATCTCAAACAAAGAATGTGTTCCCTGCACACTGCGATCCAAGACTATAATTGATTGTTTATTAAATTTACAAAAGGCTTAGTCAGACAAGCCTCATGATAGGCGTAAATCACCAGCTATTAAACTGCCATTTAGCTGTTGCAATAACAGAAAAAATATCAATAAATATTTGGTCGCTGATAATCTACAATCAACAGCTATATTGCTCTATACAGAATATTGCTACTTATGATGGAATGAAGATAAGAGAAACTGAAACCATGAGGATGCCATTCACCAAACGTGTAAATAATTAATGTTTACGAAAGTAAAAATGAATTAAAAATGAACTGGTTCACACACATTAAAGTTGTAGATAGAACACTGAGAAACCTGGCTTCAAGTATTTAAAAACCAAATTGCTCCCACCAACCAGGCAGGTCAGCATACTGAGCAAAGGCAGCTACGGACTAAGAAATCAGAGGAATCTCACTGGAAAAAAACACTGGCTTTAAAAATCAGCTCCAGCTCAATTAAGAAGGGAAGGAAAAAGCTTCATTGATTCTCAATGGAGAGTCACCGCTGCATAACTACTCCTAGCAGAGACATACAATCCTAATGTTTTAATTAAAGCCATTAATCAAACCTCAAGCACAACAATTCCAATACCCACCTTATTCTCCAACTCCTCTTTTTTCTTCCTTTGCTGACTTTCTTTTTCTTTGATTTTTTCACTTAATTTCTTCTTATCTGAAACTTTAACTTCTGGAAAGAAAAGAGAGTTGAATATTCAGTACAGAAACAGCAGCTAGAATTTTGAGGCCTGAAGAATGCCCCCCCCACCCCCCCCAGACGCATGACTCCTGCTTTCTTACTACTTTATTTCTGCACCTGTTTTTTTCTCTTCCTCTTTCTTCTTCTCCTCCTCCTCCTCATCATCCCAGTTATCCTACAGAAGGAGAGAAACAGAGAGCAGGGGCTTGTCACTTACACACATTGCTTTAGCCGAATTGTTCACAATGTCAATTGCTTGCATTGCATTGGTGTGTTGAGTTTACACCTACAAACACCTTTGGATTAAGCTACATACAGACAGATTTGGTGGTTCTTGTTAAATGGATCGATATCTGCATCACACATTGTTATATTTCTGGTATATCAAATTCAAACAAACTTTGGAAAGTTAATAAGTAGTAGTAAAATTACATTCCTAAAATCATCAGACCACCTCTATTTTGTAAATCCCACTTTTGTAAATGTCATCACTGCAATGACAAGATACAAAAGCTTAGACGACAGAATACAGTTGTATGAATATGAAACTTGCAGCCATAAAACAGATATAAAAAACAAGACATGAAAAGGCTAGTTTCTCCCCTTTAATGCTCTTTAATGAAGATGAGACACAAACAAAATCACTATGGCAAGATGTCCTCCAATACCTTGCCTGGGGACCCTCACACAATATACCACCTTCCAATGACTCTCTCCTGTGTTGACCGCATCACTAAAAAGGTTAATTATGCTGTTGTAACGTTTGTGCTTTTTAAAATAAAATTATATTCACTCAGGTGTACAAGAGAAGCAGGAGTGAAAAAGCACATTACAGCTTAGCAGGCGGGATACAGAGGTGGGTCCCCTCTAGCCCCCAGTCCTGGGCGTTTTATTGTAAAACAGCACTACACAATAGACTACAAAGACCTTAAACAAAGAGCTCAGTATCCACTATCTGTCTGACCATTAACACCATTAGCATGCAAGAGGAATAAAGCAAAGTCGGTAATTTCAGTTTGACCCCAAACATTTGAGACATGGAAGCTTCCAGACTGGAAGAAACAGAAGAGGCACTAAACCAGAGGTATAACGGGAGGGGGGGGGGGGGTTAGAGAGCACACAGAGAGCGAATTGTAGAAATACACTGTGACACAGATCAGCTGGCCAAAGCTTATCTGTGAGGGGCACGTAATTCTGTCTAAATTAACTAAATAGTAGTTATTGAAGATATTAATCGATACTAAGCAAGTTGATTCTGTGATTCTGGAGGACGTTTTCTGACTCACTTCAGTTATCCGATACTGTGATGACTGTACAGACATGTGCTTGTAAGTACTGCGACATTCAGTCAACCAGATGGCAGTAAAAACACGACAGATCAGTACACGCACGTCGAAACCATACGGTACACGTGTCTCTATCTGTCAGACTTATTTTAAAGACAAAGACTAGCGCCGATCGGCATAGTTTAAATGCCGACTGGCGACTCCTGTGCAGTTTTTTAAGGTTCACGCAGCGAAGCAGACTGTCATAACCAAAGTCGCACTGAGTCACTTCGTAGACGGGAGACGCGTCAGTGCGGCCGCACATCCGGCGACAGGCCAACACTTCACCGGTCTGCACCGCCACCACAGGCGGCGATCCAGTTAAATCCGGTGCCGTTAAACAAAACCGAGGCCGCTAAAAATGCCCTCTTGACACTGGACCGCCAGGCCTGCCCGCCGCTACATGTGACACCAGTTCCGCTCACACATGCTCGACCGGCCTGACAGCGGGCCACCCGGCCGCAGCTAGCTCGCTGGGGATTTTAATGCCAATAAAACATAGCTAATAAGTCAACTTCTTTTAAACTGCGGCATCTAGCGGTTTTCAACCCGAAACACAAACTTAGGCGGCGGGGTATATCCAGCCTTCTCAGATGGATGACGACGCACCGCAATCAAGTGTATAAACCTGCCGCTTTCAAGCTGTGCGCCCTGTCAGAGGCGGACTGCACTCAGCCGGCCGGACACCGGTGGCCTGTCGCCTGTCGCGCCCCAGCTCCGGCTGCCTGGCAGCCCCCAAGCCTGGCCGGCGAGCACTCTGTACCTTCACGTCTTCTTCCTCGTCTTCGCCTTCCCATTTGTCCAGCACCGCCGCCTTTTTGATCGGCTCGTCCGGCTCGAAGTTGTCAGCGTCTACGAAAGCGCAAAAAGACAAAAATGAACAGCAAAAAACGACATATACATCCGACGCATAACGCATAACTACTTCTTCGTCACATCTCCATGCACTTCAGACCGTGTAATAAACGTTATGAAGAAATCACTCTCAAACTTAGAAGTCTCACCCCAAGAATCGAGGTCAGCCATCTTGTCTGTGTGTGTTGTGTCTGAACGTGGGAGCGCGCAGAAAGCGAACGAGCAAGCAGCGTGCCCCGCACCGCTGAGGATGATGGGATGCGGGAGGACCGCGTGCTATTTGGGCGCGTGTTCAGGGAGAGCTCGCGCGCCCTCTATCCCTGCAGGCTCCGCAGTGCGTGGCATCAGTCTTGTTGACAGTACTGTTACTTTCTCAGTACGCGTCAGAAGAGGCTGAGCTGCGTTTTGATTTTGCAATTTTTTTTTATTGAATTATCGTTTCCATGCCATTGTTTAATGCAACACCACAGAACTCACAACAAGTATGTTCATATGAACTTCTTACATAAACTGCATGCAGATAACACACCGAAGCACTTTCTTAAACATCACTTGCGCTTCCAAATAAATGATAGATTTCTCTTTAAAAGTTACCAAAATATACACAAACAAGAAAAACCTGTTTTCCATTTATTCACTCTTTATGACTGTGGATTGCCATAAAATTTTAGCAGCTCTGTTCAATTCCATTTCATTGTTATAATATACTAGGGATAATTTTCACACTGAAACATAAGTAATACACTTAAAGCGTTAATGAGTTTAGCAAAAATAAAAGTATTTTTGTGAGAAAGTGTTCTCTAACTCTTAGGAAACACAAATGGGGGGGGGGGGGCTGTGGTTATATCTTGGTAACAGCTAATGATTTCTTAATGAGAGCTCAGTAGGTTGCATTGCAGCAGAGGATTTTAAATTCAAACGTCATTGCATCATGTTTACTTAGTACTTTTTCAAATCTATATACAAAACAACTTAGACCTAAATAAATGTATTTTGGAAATTATACGTTTTGCACCAATAACTCCTCAGATGGCTGCTTATTAATTTTCATCGTCATATTCATCACAGAATCCTTATAATATTGTGGTTCACATAATCAATACTAATTCGTAATAATAACGTGAGTCCTATTGATGCGATTATATAGTATCTAATAAAAGCCAGTAATTTAGCGATTGCTCAGCAGCCCTTGGGTCTCCAGCCAGAAGGCTATGTTGGGTGGAGCGGGTGGGGCGGGTGGGGCGGTAACACAGTAGATGCTGGGTGTCCTTCAGGATGGAGGCCAGAACATTATTAGGAGCATCAGCAGCTCAAGAAAGATGGAGCAATTACAAGGGCGTAGCATGGTGGTGGATGACCTGCCTGCGGAGACAAACAGCTGGATTACAAGTAGGATCCATCTTGCAATAACACTAAACAAGACTTTGTGATGAACAATTTCTCTCATTAACAGAAAAACAATGAATACACTGCGCAACTAAAGAGGGTCGCTCCAAGCGAGAATGCAGGTGTTACCTATGTTTAGAAGAAGGGGACTGTAAACTTGACAGGTTATGAATGAAATTACCACGGAAGTCAACTGGTTTGTCCTCCCAAGGGGTCAGAACCATGGCCAGGGCGGTCTGCTGCACTGTGGTCAGGGCAGACCGCTGAGCATCGGTCACCGCGATGGCCTGTTCGTAGGAGAACATGCGGATTTGGGCCTGGTCAAAGACCACCTGGAAGGGAGGAGTGGATAGTGACATTTATATGATGGGGGATTCTCTGTCTCATACCCACACAAAGAAATGTTTATATTATCTTGTGTAAATTACCTCAAGTTAATTCAGTAAATCATTTCTCACCCAAGCAATCCATCTCGCCGCACACAGATATAAATAACTAATCAAACGGCCGTTTATATTACCACTGTCTGCTACGCTGAGGTTAGGCCTAACAGTCTAATACTGCGTTTGAAGGAGATGCTTAGGTAATCTTTCACAGATGACAAACAAATGAGTTTATGAGTGAAATCAATCTTATGAAATGTAAAGAGACATTCTCACAGCAAATTTTTGGTCAGGAATGAGAGAGACAGCCAGTGGGGTGATGCCCTCTATCTGGTCCTTCACCAGTGCTGACATGGCCATGTCTGGGAGGCCAGCTGGGGTGAGCAGGACAGGAAATGGTGGAAGACAGAAAACAAACATGGATGACTCACTCACAGTCGGAGAACTGCAGAAGGGTTATGGCCGACTACAGAGTGACAGCTAGGACAACCAGGCCTCGTACCTGCGAAAGCTCCAATCTCAATGAAGACCTCAGGACCCCAAGAGCTGATTGGTCCAAAGGCCAGACTGTGGCTCAAGAGCGACACCAGGACCTGGAGCTGCTCCTCTGAGCAGGACAACCTGAGACTCCCCAACCACAGCACCGCCTTACTAAGGGTGAAGTAGAAGAAGGAAACAAGGGATGGAACATTAGTGGGCTTGAAAAAAAAAAAAAAAAAAAAAATCAGAAAATGACACATCCACAACATGCAAGGCCCATACATGCAGATAAAGAGATAGGAAATAGATCCATAACCATGGAAGTGTAAGGCTAAAATACTAACCACTGAGCCATTTTGCTGTCCTTACAGCATAATTTAAACCAGTCATCATCTTTAGCAACTATTCATAATTACAGTACAGATACCGCCGTATAATGAGAAACAACAAGTAACTTTATGGTGGATTGCATGTTTAGATGGCTACCTAAGGACGTCCTTTAGGCCCATTCCTATGCTAACTAATCACATTATTTCAGATGTTTTTTTATATAGTTTTACAAAATAGCCATATAAAACCAACACATCAGAACATGTGTGAGGATATATAACGCTAGATAGAGGCAGGGATGCTCTTCCGGCGTGGCTCTCTACCCGAACTCCACCGCATTCAGGTTCCGCATGTCCGAGGTCTTGATCCCACACACTATGTGGCCCAGGGCCACCAGGGTACTGGAGTCCAGCTGGCTGGGGGTCAGTCTGGTCGAGTTCAGCACCGATGAGAAGAGGACAGACAGCTGCGAGAGGACAGGTCACCATGGATAACTTCAGTCACTTCAATCAAAACAAAATGCAGCGTTACAGCTAGTTCACCTTCATATAAAGTCCTGGGAACGTTCCCTATTAGCTGGGTAAGAAGATCTCTTCAGTCTCAGGGAAAGATGAGTAAGGAGAACCATTATACAAAGTATTACAAATATTCAAAACAAGTGGGTTATTTTAAAATGAGGTTCCATATTGGATCTAGCTGGACGCTAGTTTAGATCAGAAAAGAAAATATTATTTCACACCGGGTTTTGTAGATGTTTCCAATAAACTGCCAGTTAGCATAATGGATACACAATCTTAGGATTAGAATAAACTCAAGCAAGATGAGTAGTTGAGGCAGCGAGTTCACATAGACCCCAACCTGTCTGGTGCTCCAGTCACCAACGGCCCCAAGCGCAGAGATGGAGCTCAGCTCCGGCAGGCTGAGCAAAACAAGCTCCTCCTCCGTCAGCCGCAAAGCCAAGCGCCCAAGCTGAGAAACCACCGAGGTAGAGAAGGAGGATGCTGGTCCATAGATCTGCACAAGAGGGAGGAGCAGCATACAAACACCATGAAGTGCAGTTAAAACTCTCATCTCTCTCAGTCATCATGCACGAAAAGCTCAAAAACGCAAGTTACAACATTAAAAATGTAACTTATAACGACCAAGTACATCTTTCGTTTTACACCTTTTGGGAAGTTCTAACTTTCTATAAAAATGATTGCACCTTTTTGACTTTGCTTAGGAGCTGCGTCAGTTCATAGGGCCTGAGGAAAGGGTCCCGGCCAATCAGCTCCAGGCAGCTGCTGAAGGCTCCTGCGGACATGCCCAGCAGGCTGTCCAGACTCCAGGCCGAGGGCGGCACCGCGTGCAGGTTCTCGCAGCTGGGAATGAGCATCGCCGCTGTACAGCATGACGAGAGAGAGACAGCGAGAGGGACACACTATAGTCGGGTAATGGGGCCAAGGGGCACTGGCTCCGGAAATGTGACATTAAGATGCCCACAGAGGGTTGGGCAGCTGTCTTCCCTCCAAAATGAGTATTCATTTCTTCTCCTCCATTGCCTTCGGGTTTTTTTTCTTCATCACGTAGATGTTTAATAGTCAGCTCCTGTTTATGGATATCTACTACTGTCTTGATTGCAACATCTCAATGGAGCAACTATATTGACAAATAAATACTAAACTTAAATTTATTTAAGTGGGATTTATCCATAAAGCTCACACAGCCATTGTTCTAAGGCAGGGGTGGCCAATCTTACCCGCAAAGGGTTGGTGTGTATCCAGGTTTTTGGAATAACCTTTAGGTCAGCTGTTCAAACCCAGGTGTGAGGACTCTTCAGCCAATCAGTCCTCTAATTAGTAATCTAATTAGGGAGTTGCAGCGAAAACCCACACACACCGGCCCTTTGCGAATAATTGTTCCAAGCATAAGGCCTTCAGAAGTCCAACGTTGTAAAAACATCTGTAAGGTTACAGTGTAGTAAGGGTACAGGTTGCAGTGTAGACAAAGAGAGAATATTCTGGTAGCGTGTGATGCAGCACGGCACTCACACGCACGGCCTGTCCTCAGGAAGCCCAGGAAGAACTGGAGCACAAACTGCTGCCTCTCGAACATCTTCTGCAGCTCAGTCTGAACACTGGCCTGCCTACAGAGGCGGCCCACCGGGCCGCTCTCCCACCGCTGCTGGTTCAGGAACAGGCGCTCTATGCGCTCCAGGGTCACCAGCCCCTGCAGACAGACAGATACTTTATTGATCCTGAAGGAAAGGGGAGGTGTCTGGGGTGCCCTTGTGTGGGGGGGAGCAGAGATGAGGACTCGAGTCTGACACTCGGACCACAGCCGCAGATTTCAAATCATCACGGACCATGGCGACGGCAAGTTCACCTGGAGCTGTGCCATCTGTTATTGCATTTGGTTATAAAGCCTTCACACAGACAGCTAACAAGCGAACGGCCACTTGCAAAGTGCGTGGCGTCAGGATAAATGATGCCGGCTGAACTACGTCCAGCTTCATCAGGCACCTCAAAACGCACAAGGACAGGTCAGTCACTTGGTTAGGTGAAAGGGAAACTTAGTGTACAGATAACGTTACCGCTAGCAAATTAATCAAACCACAGTTGTAGGCTATACAGACTACATGCAGATTACAGCTTTATTGTTCCCCACCCGTTTTATTTGATTGACATCTCACTACGTTCAAGCCGAGGCTACCAGCAAGCAGCAGGCCAATAGAAGCCCTACACTCCGCTACCAGTTACCAGATGGTAATATTTAATATTGCTAATATTGCTGTAATATTTTGATCCTGTAGTGTATAATAATAGATGACAGTACAGTAACATGGACAGCATCTGATGAGAGAACGTTCATTTCAGTCATTTGAAACTTGACTTGGAAAAAATGACTTGTGAACATCTCTGGTGGGGTGGGTTAACCATGAACCCATCAGGGTACTGATCAACTGAAAGCAGCAGAGAGCAAATACCGAGGGGATCAGCTGGATGACCTCTTTGGGCAGGAAGAAGATGAACCTGTCAACCTGGTCCAAGGTCTGAGACTTCCAGTTCCTCACTGACCTGGGAGGAGAAAAGGACGTGCATTAACAAGTTTATACGTTATAAGACATGCATGCAGGAACCACTATGCATTATCAGGCTTCATTACGTAAAGCTAAGATCTTCCTACACACTGGCAATTTAAGAATTTCCATTACAGTACACAACTAAACACTGAGGTATGCTTTGAGGATACTAAGCTGCGTTTCGGTGATTACAGTTTGACAGGGCTGAGACCCCCCTACCCGAAGGTGCTGGGCTCCTGCAGGAAACGCGCCACCATGTCCCGCTTGCTCCTGCTGTAGCAGAACCCTCTGAGGAACTCCAGGTTCTCAACAAAGAAGCTGCGGTCCAGCTGTGCAAAGAGCTCATCCACCACAAATGTCGCCATGATGCCCAGCGAGCGGAACTCCTCCTCCGAGTACTGGCCCGTATACATACGCTAAGGGAATGGGGGGGGGGAGACAGACAAAGGGATCATACAGTCGAACCTTCAACTGTCGACCCAACATCGTGGAGGTTAGGGGCACCGCCTGAAAAAGCCCACCGATCTGGAAAAGCTGTGCAAAGATTTTTGGTTCCCATGAGAAGTGGAGCGGAGCAAAGAGAAAGGATATGAGAAATGCAAGATAGAAAGACGACTATGAGATTTTGCGCGAGAGGCTGCCGTAAACACGCTTGCCGTCCTCCAGACCCCAACACTGTATAAATATTTAATGCATTTCTGAGTTACTCAACTTCTTGTCTGTCATCTGCAGTTTTTCGCAAGACTCCTGAAAAAATCCCATTTAATTTCTAATGCCATATATTGAGCAAAGAGGAAAGTCGTGATGCAGGAGGATCACTATTTTACTATTGTAGTAACAATGACTGAGGATGCAGACAGAGGCGTAAAGGCGTAAAGAAAGATGGAGACCCACCAGCCTCTGTGTCATCTTGTCCACCAGCAGCGCCTGCTTGATACTGGGAAGGCGGAGGAAGGGATACGGGTCCCGTACAACCATTTCTCTCAAAGTATCCATCATGTCCACTGAAAACTTCTTAATGGTGCTCATCCTGCACAAAAACATGTCCAAATACTATATTAATAAAACTGCCAGTGAGACTAAGGTGTGAGTTCGTACTGAATAGCTGATAACATTGGTTACAAGACGGCTACTCACGAGAGCTCAACTGCGATCTGAGAGCCCAGCTCTCCCAGGAGCTCTGAGAAGAAGTCAAACTGATAGAGCTCCTCAATAATGCACTTTTTCTGTCGAGGGGAAGACGCAGGGCATCAGCAAACCGTCCTCTTTGACCTCCGTCAATCAGTCCAAGAGTCAGACCCCAACAGCAACACCGGCATTTTCACACACAGATTTATTATTAAATTTTAATACGACACACAGCAGCTTATTACGATAAAGATTCACCCACTTATACACCTGGATACTTTGACCGAAACAGTTCTAGATAAGCAGAGAACAAGGGTACAGCACCAGTAGGTCCTGAATTAATAACCTCTGGACACTATATCTGACCGCAACCTGCTGCTCCTTGATCAGGGACTGTCCAGTACAGATATGGAGAGATGGCTGAGGGAATGGAGAATGAGGAAAGAGCAGAAGGGCCATAATTATGTCTACATATCTGTTAAATACTGTTAAGATATACTTTTGCAAATTTGCACTC
>JAODKE010000007.1:9457341-9470947 GCA_026779605.1 Mormyrus hasselquistii | reverse complement strand
GCGGGGGGGAATGAGGAGGGAGCAACGCGGGGGGGAATGAGGAGGGAGCAGCATGGCGTTAGGCACCAGGGAGGTGTGGAGCAGGACCGGCTGCTGTCGCAGGTAGGCGAGGACACTGCGCATGGCGGAGGACGATGGCTGGGCCAGGACAAGCTGCCGCAGGGTCCTACAGTCCACACCCTGAGCCACCGTCCCCAGAGCTCTGAAAGACACAGGGGGGTATTCACAGGTTACACAGTGTTAATACTCCGTCTAATGCATAGCCCCCACTTCCGCCACACTACTTTTTATCTCTTTTAAATTTAATTTAAAAATGGCATTTTTCTAACCCTCCCAACTCCCCAAATTTTATCATCGAAGACCCTGGGGAGCAAAAACCCTAAAGGTCAAATCCTAGATTCTCCACCATTATAATGACTGATACTGTTACACACACACAGACACTCACACACAGACACACACCTGTACTCACATATTTATTTCCTTGGAAAACATGGCACCCTTACCCCCCACCCAGCCCTCAACCTAACCAAAAGTAACCAAACAAAATACAAGACTTTTGGCATTTTTACGTTTTTGACTGCAGTCACAGATATCTCTAACATTAAAGTTATTCTTATGGGGACCGAGAAAATGTGGGAAAATCTTGATCCCACAATGTAATCCTGAGAACCGCACAAAAACACACACACACACACACACACACACACACACACACACACACACACACACAAAATGGTCACCATGACAATGACGTCAACTGATCACACAGACAATATGTACAAAAAAAATTATATACAGTGCGCAAGAAGCTCAAGTCGTCCACCAAGCATTAGTGTGTTCAGCTTAGAGAGGGTGGCAGAGGTGGCTCAGTGAAACATGTTCATTCCCATTTTGCGAAAACGGTTCATTCCAGGAAAGGGGCTGGATTTGCCATTTGTTTGATGTTTTGTCGTAGGGTGAAAATGAGCAGACACTTGCCCTGTCTGTGCTCATAACTGACCGGTAAGTCATGTACTTACAGAAAGTCCACCGTGGAAAGCTTAGCTGTGCGCTGTGCTGCTTCCTTGAACAGAACTTTAGCCTGAAACAGAAAATAACACAATGGGGGTTAGAACTGATCCTGGTCCAGTTGCGCAGCAGAGATACACTTTGAGCCGGAGCTGAGGTTCTGTGGGGAATGTTTGTGTAGGTTCTGCTTTGGGGTCATCGGCACTGCACTGCCGTTTGCGTGGGCAGCCAGAGGAAGGAAGAAGCATGAACTGCCCCATCAGGCTACGGGGGGGCAGGTGGCCGCTTCAGTGCCCCAGGGGGCGGCTCGGCTTGTGGGGGCAGTAAGAAGCCACCTGACACGGTCCTACGGTGTTCCCTCGCTACCTAGAACCGGCCTACTGGCTTCGCACTCGCCTGGAGTTCGGCTTAGACGTTACACAACAAAGGAAAGCTAAATAATTGATCATTTAATTAAGAAGATGCCGCACACTCCCCGAAGGAAAGAAAGACAGGCAGAAACGCACATGTAGCCACACCCCAAAGACACGGCAGCCCGTCCGAACGTGTCATGTGACCATCAGCTCGACACTGTCAGAGCTGCTGGACAAAGGACCCCCTCCAGGGAAAACCTCTGGTAGGATTTGGGATGGGAGACGTGGGAACAGCAGTAAAAGGTTAATTATTTGTTTATTGGTCCAGATTTCGTTCCATTTTTTCTCCATGTTCCTGATTCCTCTGCACACCTAGATTTTGAAATATGGACCCCCCACATTTATGGACTGGCAGCTGTAACTAACCCCATGCTGTTCAGGCTTTTCTCTCAATACATCCATGCAGATCACAAACTCATACTGATTTCAGTATTTATTTTATAAGCTTCACCCTGAAATGTGCAAACACTCCGTCTCTTTCCAGTTTCCCCATTTTACAGGCACATGTCTGATCACGTCACCGTAAGATCAGCCAAACTGTTCATTTCTGAATTGATTGAGAGAAATTTCCACGGAAGGGCTGCTTGTCTGCCGGAGAGGGTGGTGGGAGGGATCAGGTCCTACCTGCTGTGTGTTCCAAGGACGCTTCTGCGCCATGGTCTTGTTGCTGAGCAGTAGAGTCACCCTGGGAATGACACAGAGCAGCGGCGTCCTGGGGAGCAGAGGCTCCACTTTGTCCAGCCACCTGGGCACCTCCAAGGAGCCCTGGCCTCACACACACGGGGCAGCAACATCAGAAGTGGGCGGTCCAGGTCCAGAGGGGAAAAGTTCAGACCAAGATTTTGTTTCAACCAACCAATTCAGTACTCTGTGATTGTGACTATTTATACATAACCAGTTGGCTGAAACAAAATCTTGTTCTGGACTTTTCCTCTCTGGACCCGAGTTAACCACCCCTGAGCACCATCTACATAGCGACTATAGAGGCGTCACACAGGCGGGACATGCAGGTTCGCTCTGCGTTTGTGTGAATTTCCCCCAGGGGAGTCCGTTTCTCTAATAGCCCAGAAACAATTTGGCTGGATTAGTACCTTTAAACTGCTCAGGGGCACAGCAGAGGTGGGAGGAGTTACAGTCATTCTGAGGGCCTTTAAATGACAGGGGCCTTAAGAACTGGCAACATTATTGCATTGGTCTGAGTTGGGGGCCCAATATAAAATGCTGTCATGGGGCCCCAAATCTGTGTGTGCCCTGTGATAGACAGGAATGCCCCCCACGACGCATGACGTCTCCTGCCTTGTTCCCCGTGTTGAGATAAGCTGCACATTTACTGGCACCCGACACCCAGCGACCTTTATGCAAAATGAAGTGTGTGTCTAAAGGGTTAACCTTGAGCAAAGCAGCCGGTGTTTATTTTACCTGAATGGGAAATGGAAAGTGATTAGTCGTCATTACTGACACACCATAGCACAACAACAGAATGTGGCCTCCCCATATGTGACATGGCAGGGGGCAGTTCATTCAGCGCCCAGTGCTTGGGGGTGGTACCTTGCTCAGGGATTCATACCCAGAGCTTGGTGGCAATAGCATTGGCCTGCGGGTCGCTGAGGTGGCGAAGGGCAATGTCGGGCAGGGTGGCGAGCAGGGAGTCGGAGGGCAGGGCCCAGATGGTCTCCACCTTCAGGCCACTGACCAGCCCACCAAGGCTCAGCAGCTGCCCTGGTACCTCCCACTGGGACAGAGGAGGAGGAGGAGGAGGAGGTGGGGGAGGGAGCATAAATGGAAGTAAAAGGAAAAAGGAGACGTGAAGGAGATATGAAAAAAGACACAGGGAATGAGGAATGTGGAATGGCGCTTTTCCACTGCCACCAAGAACCGAGCCAAACTTGTGCCATACCTGAACTGTACCCACGCCATACTCGAACCGTACCCAAACCGTACCCACGTCGTACCCGAACCGTATCCACGCTGTGCCCACGCTGTACCCGAACCACCCAAGCCATACCTTAGCCATACCTGCGCTGACACGGTCCTGCTTACTAACTGCCCCAAAAGTGCGACCAAACTGAGGTGGTTGTGTCACCATTTGATTGGTCGAAATGTAAGGAGATACCAGTGTTCTGCGCATGGATTATCTGAAGGAGAAAAGGCTGTATTCTATATATTATTCATTATCAGTAGTACCACACATCACAATGTATCAATGCATTCCTAAAAACTCCAAACTTAAAAACAGTACCACAGAAGAGTTGAATGTAATGGGGTTTGTGATGCAAATTTATGCAAGCAAATACCAATTCCGCAAGCGTCTGATGCTAACATAACACGGCGATTCTCACAGACTGCCTCACGGATATTAGCGCACAGTAAATGACGACATACACGGTGTGAACAGTAAATAAGCATCTCTTCTGTTTTATGTTACTGCCTCTCCCCAAACCCTGCAGCACCTTTTATCGAGCCGACCCTTCTGCAGTGGAAAACCGATGCCAGCTGGAACCTAGTCTCTCTTTGCAGAACAGCGCGGGTGCGGCTCGGTTCCTGTATGCCAGTGGAAAAGCGCCAAGAGACAGAGAAACTGCAAGAGGAGAACCAAAGCAAAAGAGGCTTTCTGGCCGATTCATCATGCAATATTGTAATGAAATACCTTTCGCTTACATGTAAAATGTGATCTATCTATCAAGCACAATGAAACTTGATGTTCCCATTAAGTGTTAGTAATATGTTGTACGTCGCTCTTAGCCACACAATCTCAGGCGCAGCCATAAATCTTCCTCGTGCGGCCTGCTGTGCACGAGTGAGCTGGGCTGGAGTCCATCTGGGACTTTGCGGCACATCAGTGTGTTTCCCAACAGTTTCCTGCTGTCGAACTGTGACTTGATATTTCAGAACTAGCAGGCTCTATATGACAAGACTTACACTCTTATTAGACAGCACCTTGTCCACGATTTCTCGCGCCTAGGAGGAAGAGAGAGAATCGATTTTATGAGTGTGGAGTAAACGGTGAGGACTCTCTAGCTATCTGTAAGCTTAATGAGGCCGGGGGGCAGTCAGACCACCAGGCTATCAATCAAAAGACGATATTCCCTGACGGCATATGGGGGCATTCAGCTGAGCTAGGAGAAGAGGGGGAGATGGGGTCAGTCACGCTGCTTTAATCAAAGGGTTCCTGCAGCTTTTACTCTCACGTTAGCCCTCTGTGTCATGTTTCCCCTCCATCACACAAGCTTCCCACCTGACATGGCCTGAAGGCCTCCCCCTCAGCCATATAACATCTGTCTTACGAACCCCGACCCCCCCCCCAATCCTCTCATGCTGCCGGGAAGCCGGACAGCTGAACCGCACCGCTAAGCGTGCCGCACATGTGGACTGCACATACAGGTACGGAGTCAATGCTGGACACCTGTACAGGCGTGAAGGGCACAGCAGCCAGCTCAGGCAGCACAGGGTAGAGCTGCGAGGGGCTGAGCTGCCTGAGGAAGCCGGGACCCAGCCAGGGCAGGAAGACGGCCAGCTGCCTGATGCGCTCAGGACTCAGAGAAGCCGGCTCCTGCAGCTCAGTGCTGTTCAGGAATAAGCCAGAGACCTACAGAGAAAGAAATGCACCAACACAGGTGCCGTTACACATATGTGAAGTAAAAGCAACAGCATTTAACCACCTGCAAAATGTGGAGCCAAAGCAAAATGGGAAAGTCAGACGTACGACTGAAATCTAGAAAAAGATCCTGCATTTGTGTGTCTGAGTGTGTTCTAAACAATGCTCACATTGTTATTTTGCTTTTTGTAAAATCTGGAACTTCAGCAATGATGATACTTTGATACTTCAGGTTATTTAGATTATAAAATAAAATAAAAACTACAATGTCTGGAATAGCCTCTTCTGAAAACATTCTGCTTTTGGATTTCAAGAATTCTAGACTTTTCTGAAGACCAAAGCACTGCTTGTACTTTACAGCCCCAGTCCAGTAGTTTAAAGAACCTTTTTAGTAAAACCCCTTTATGTTAATGAAGCACAACATTAGCATATTAATTCATTAACACATTAATATTGAAGCTACAGAACTGCTCCACGGCAGCAACGTTAGGCAAACCACACGATAAAAGATGACATGTCCCAAACGCCTCATGCTTAGCGCCTGGTTACTCCAAAGCTCACCATGTCACTGGGCACTTTGAGTCCCTGGCTCACACATCTCCACACGTTCTCCTGGATCACCCCGAAGGCCTGCGAGTTCCTGTATGCCAGCAGGTCCTTCGGGCATGCGAGACACGTCAGGTTCCCCAACCTGGGAAACACATCATGAAGCAACTCGGTGTAACTCGCAGTGAAGACAGATGCTCTGAACTCCCAGCTTAGTTCATTAAATATTTCACAGTCTAGTCACAGAGAATACATGCGAGTCACTACAGAGAAAACACACAAGTCACTATAGAGAATACATGCGAGTCACTACAGAGAAAACACGCAAGTCATTACAGAAGAAAACATGGAGGAGGGGAGAAAAAAAAAAAAAAAAAAAAAAAAATCGGGGTCAAACCCATTTTGGACTAAGCAGGATGACACACCAACCTTCGGAAGTCGTCTGCTGTTAGGTTTGTGAACATCCCTAAAATGGTCTGAGCCACAAATTGCTCCTGAAGGGGGCTCAGTGGGTTTGTCAGTAAGATGTCCAACCCATCCAGCAGCTGAATATTGGACCCAGAACCAAACCCCAGCAAATCCATTAGTTATTAACTCCGAGAGAGGGACAGTGTGTTAATGAAAATCTACAGTGTATTCACTGTGCATCCTTTGCGCAGTGACATTTTAATATACAGTTTCAATCTCTGATGAAAGAACTAGGCTTTGTCGCTGTTTGTTTATTGAACATGTGGCGAGGATGCAGCCTTAACAATAGATCCGTTTGACTGCTAAGAGCCTTTGCTCTCGGTCGTTCAGAGAGTGTTCAGTTTCCCCAGGAGGTGTTGTAGCTGTTACCTGAGCAGGTGAGAGGTGCTGGAAGCTGGAGAATGGCAGGTAGGTTATCAGGTTACCGATGTCCGTGATGAGAGACGTGCCCGCGGCTGTCATGTTCAGGAAGCTGAGAGATTGACTAAACCACTTTCCGAATGCCCGGCGCTGCTCCAGGGAGAGCCTGCCGATCTGGGTGTTGATCGTCTGCAGCCTGGACATTTTCACCAGGAGAGCCAAGAATAGCTTGAGCTCATGAGAACAAAACGATTAAGCATTTGTGGTCTTTCATAATAACTTGCAAAGTCATGAGTTGTTCTGTGATGGTTAATTAAACCATCACTAGCTTTGATGAGCAAGAAGTTTAGAGACATTTGGGAGAACCACCTTAATCAGCAGCCAATGTCAGTTGCCAATTATTTATCTAGTAAGCAACACCAAAATTAATTAGGTGTTGCTTTACTGCAGACGTCAGTATCATTAATTAATATTTAACTCAGCCCAGCATTTCCTTTTTTGTCTAACATGCCTGGGTCCTGCTTGGGAGTTACTGAACTCACACGTTCGCCTTCTCCTGCAGCGCCGGCAGAGCGAGGATGTCCACAGGTCTGGCTGCGTCCAGCAGGGGCACCAGGTCAGGGAAAAGGCTTGGGTCTCCGGCCAGATGAGTCTGGAAGAAGATGGAGACCATGCTCTGCAGGTAGTCTGTGGAGGCCTGGGGTAGAGTGAGAGGCAGCCGGGGAGAGAAACCCGTGAGACACTTTCTGCAGGGCAGGAAACCTGGGAGGATTTTGAATGAACATTCAGCTCACCTGCAGAGTGTCCTGGTTCCTGCTGTAGTACAGCAGGATCTGCCTGACTGTCATGACATCCACAGCGCTGAGCACAGCTCTCAGACTGGCCGGGGGAATGCGGAAATACTCCTGGAAATAAACACGCTACGTCACACATAGAGGGAATAGAAGGTAAAACTAGCAAGAACTGATGAACAATGAGCACAGGAACCAGAACAGGAACCTTTCGGTGTGGGAAGAGACTGGCAGCTTTTCTGACCTTGATATGAAAGTAGTCATCAGTAGTCACATCTCTGCCAGTCTGTATGAGGCTGGTCAGCACCCTCTGTGTCACACACACACACACACCATAAACACAGCAAATCATTAAAACCAGCAAAGTGACAATACAAATTTCAATAATACAGAGGCATCAAATGAATCATGACTAATGACATGGGCTGCTGTGAGCTGCACCACTGTAATCCTGAAATCATAAAGGCAATGGGATTATATGCTTATAATGACTGAAACTGGCATCAATCAGCTCTGTATGCAGTCAATGGTAATTATAATTCATCTAGTTTGTTTTGTATGCTTTTAACACATATATGCTGGCTAAAAAGTGTGTGCTTGGTTTCTCAGCTCTCAATAAATTCATCTGATCTGCAGTAATTTTGAGTGAAGGAGTGAATGAGTTGATGTGACCGAATAGCTCGTCACCCCAAAGCACTGAAGCAGCACTCTCTTGTTGTTAAAGTCCATTTCGCGGTCCAGGTAGCGGACGACAGACTGCAGCACGCTGAGCCGGACGTTTTCGGTGATGTGCAGTGAGGTCATCTGCCTCTCCTCCAGGGCTAGCAGCAGGAGAACCAACTGTGTGGTGGCCTGAGCCACCAAAGAGGAAATCTCCTCGGTCAAGAGTTTGTTCAGCTGTGGCCGCAGGGCCTCCACGCCACAGCGCAGCACCAGCTGCAGGCCCAGGGCCTGGGCAGCCCCCGGGCGACAGGCCGCAGCGAAGTCTGTGCTGCAGGACCAGTTCAGCCGCTTGACAAAGTCCCTGGCCAGGCAGGAGCTGGAGGCTGTGCCGTTACCGTTGGTGTTATTTGTGTAAGTGGGGCAGATTGTGGCAACCCACACACTGTACGGCTCCTGGCTCAGCTGGGAGAGCAACATGGTGTTACTGCAGATGGTGGACACAAAGTTGGCCTGGTCGTAATCCCAGCAAAGGGCCAGTATGGCTGCATCTGGGAGAGCCACGGTCCAGCTGTGGTACTGACACTGCTCAGCGGGCCGGAACCCTAGCAGGTCTTCCCTGGCACCAGTTGGACCGTTCCCGCCCGAGTGGTTGCTGCAGTGTTGCAGCAGCCAGGTATTATCCAGGTTGGCCAGCAGATTCCTCAGTACGGTGGCGTTGGCGCAAACTCTTTGAGTGAAGTTCTGGGAATCAAGTTCCGCGCAGAGGGCCAGGTCAGTCATGTCCACTATCGTCGGGGTGCCCCAGTCATCATAGCGGCAAACCTGCGGCAACACATCCACCATCTCAAGGTCAGAGCACACCGACGTCAGCCACTCATTTCCCGACACAAGAATGAGCTTCTCGTAAATGGGCATGATGCAGCACACGTTTTTGTGGAAGCCGATCTGGTCATACTGCCAGCAGAAGCCGACCACTGAGGGGTCCACCGCTTTCACTGTCCACTCTCGGTAGTTGCACCAGTCTTTGATGCCCAGGACAGTGGGGGAATTCATGATCACGGAGCTAAGAGCCACCTTGCAGAGATCCCCCACCCATGAGTTCATGTCATTTTGCAGCAGCTTTGTCAGGAAAGTGGAATTTGAGCATATGGCTTGGACAAAGCCTAGCTCATCGTGTTGGACACACAACTGGAGCACATCTCCAGGTACCAGGGCTGGTTTTCTCCAATCTGAGTAGCGACAGGTCCCAGCCACTAGGGCGGCAATGTCCATTGATATGGGTGGCTCCAGATTTTCACAGCTGAGGGACAGCCAGGCGTTCTGCGTCTCAGAGAAAAACCGCATGTAAAAATCCACATCGTCGCAGAGCAGCCTCTCCAGTCGTTGCCGGTCCATGTTCCAGCAGAACGAAACAAGGGAGACATCTACCATATTTAGCCGCCAGGTCTCATAGGTACAGTAAAGTTTTATGACACTGGCATCTGAAAAGTTGGAACAGAAATTCCATACCCAGGCGTTGTTAGTGTCTACAACCAGAAGATGCATCAGGCTGACAGTGTGGCACACCACACGGATAAATTCTGTCCTGTCATTGTCACTGCACAAGGTCACCAAGGCTGGGTCCACACGATTCAAACCGGTCCAGTTCTTGTAATCACATAACAGCTGGCTCAGGCTGAGGGGTGACCTGACTCCATGTGACTGGAAGGGGACAGCTGCAACACAAGCAGACCCGTTCAGAAAGGGTGACAGCAGCGAGCGAATTAAGCGACACCCGTTCCTCCAGAGCCGGTCCATCTGGGTGGCGTTGAGCACGCTCATAGCCTTACAGAAGGAGAGGAGCACAGTCGGCTTCTGCAGTCCCAGGGAGAGGAACCCCGAGCAGAAAGTCTCATTGAGGTTGGAGATGTGATGGTGGTCACAGTCCAGTAGGGTAGCGGGGACCTCGCTGACCAGCGTCCGTGCTGAAGGCGAGGTAGGTGCACCATGGCATCCGAAGCTCATGTAGCTGCAAGGTGCTGGTTCCGGTGTCAGGAAAATATCCAGGACTGACTCGCCAAAGGACCAGCTCACGTTGTGATTCATCCCCCTGAATAAAACATATAGTTCACTCAGTGACCAAGTGATAAAGCAGAAAAACAATCAAAAGATAAACTGCTTCTGACACATAGTAGCAACATATTATTTTAAAATAAAATAATAAAAAAAACATATACTCAAATTGCTGTTTGGAATATTTAATCACAGTTAGCTGTATCATAATTTCCAGTTAAAGAAAATTTTGATACACAATGTAATGTTTTGAGAATATGGTAGGTGTTACTATATTACGTTAAATGTAAGAAATCCACCGCAGAATGTCACAATAAATGTTTTACAAGGTTTGTAACTGTTATAACTGCACGCAGTAACCTAGATATAAGCAAACACTCACCACATTATTAGCTGCTTCAAATCCCCTGAATACAAAAAGAAGAAAATAAGCATACAGGCCACAGTTGACCTAACTTTGGTAACAAAAAACATATAATCACAATATGACAAAGTACCAGTGTTAAGTATTTCACCATTATTATACTTTGCATACATAAGACACGATTAACGTACCTTGATAACATTGTCCACTTTGGTTTAAAACAGGGATTTTAATGAAGAACTGCAATCCGATTTTTACATAGTCTATAGGAGTTTGGACATATTTCACGACGACGCCGGAAAGGTATTTGACTAAAGGGGGGAAGGTCAGGTCAGTGAAGACACGCCAGCCGGCCAGCAGGTACTCGGACAGGTATTTGGGCATGTAAACCAAAGAGGACATGAAGAACTCCTGAATAGAGACTAACTGTGTCATTGCCGAAGCTCCGATCTGAAAGACACTTTGAAAGCCTGATGTATATGAATTCCTGTCGCTGGAGGATGAGGACTGACATGTGTGGCTTTTCAGCGACGAGAGGAGCGAGCGCACGTGGGTCTCCATCTGTGCCATGAAACTTTTCGCGGACTCGGCTTCCACGCCGCAGTCCTCCCTACCTGATAAAAGGCACACCAGCGTTTTCGGTAACTCATCCAGGAAATCTTTCGTTAAAAACCCTCCATAAAAGGCTAATAAGCCGTTCAAGGCGTCGTAATAAACGGACAGATCGGTGATGTCCAGCACGTTATCCGACCGCAGCTGGGATGCCGTTTGATCTTGGTGGTTAGCGCCTGATGGCGTCCCTCCTCCGCCACTATCGGATAAAAGTACCATTTTCTTTGCACACTCTTGGAGACTTCCTTCATGGTCACTTTTATCCGGGCCGCTCGTGTTAGTGCTCCTGGTCCCTGTAACGGGACTGGAAGCGCTGCGGGACTCGGACTGACTGCACACAATTCCTGGACGAAGGCAGACAGACAATCGGAAAGAGCATTTATTTTCAAGAAGCATAAAACCACGAACCACGTAAGAAGCACAAGCTAATATAAAAATGAAAACACTATCAAATACTAGGGCTGTGATAATACATCATATGATGGACATATCAAGAATAAACCAAGAATAAAATCGCAAAAATTATGAAAACTTAACGTTACGTTATTTAATTGCTGACAGGTGAAACTGAGGTGAACTGTGGAAAAATATACTTACCAAAAATAGTGTTCAGCGTAAAAAGTACAGAAAATATTCTTTGTGGCATTCTACCCTCTAAACAAAAAAAAATGTACGATAAATGTCAAATTATACTTCTATTTAGACATGAATTTATGCGGTGTAATATAACCTAACCGAGCCAGTCATTCAAAATATGCATTAAAGCAAAAAAGCAGTAAATGCCGGAATTCTCCTTCGGTAAGCATTACTGAGGCTAAAACGACGACCCCACTGACAAACAGCGTTAAGCGGCCAGAGCATCTCCGCCCGCCCGGCCGCACATCGTATCCGCCGCGGCTAAAGTGTCCGCCGGCCACTCTATCCCATGGCAACAACCTAATTAAGAGCAGTGGCAGAAAATGGGTACGAATGAGGAGCTGTGAAATACACAGAACGGATTTCGCCAACAAACACGGCCGCCGTGCCTGAAAAATTTATGCGTCGCTCTGGTTCCTCGGTGCCCTGACGGTAACTTACACCCCGCTAATCAGAAACACTAACGGGAGCGCGGGGTTGCGCCAAAACGGGACCCTGAGCCAGATGCGGCCGCTTCTCCGGCGGCTCAGTTCCTACAACCAATTACACAGGTTCAGTTCTTCCGTGATCCAGCCGGCAATAAAAAAGTTATTTTATTTGCAGCAATGGTCCACAAACTAAATTCTGTTTCACATAGTTTTTCAGTTCCTAGAATGATTATTAAAGAAATTTTAAGATAAAATTCAGGCCAAAAAAATTGCCTAGTAGGGGGACTAAAAGCAGGTAAAGGAGCATAATGGACCCTTGTAGCCAGATGGCCAATGGTTCAGATCTCCTACATGAGAGGGGCTTTACCACAGTAAGGCACCAGCTGCACAAAACAGACAAAATAACCTTCAATAAAAGATCCACACCAAGTTGGAAATTTAAGTTTAGTGGGGGACACAACCAACACCTTTGCAGTTGTTACATTGTCTAGGCCAGGGGTGCCCAACTCCAGTCCTGGGGGGCCAGAGCCCTGCACATTTTTGGGTTTCCCCTCATTTAACACACCTGATTCAACTCCTTGTGCTAATTACCACATAGCTCTTAAGATTAATTATTTGTGGTGGAACAGAGAAATAACCAAGACACACAGGGCTCTGCCCCCCCAGGACTGGAGTCAGGCAGCCCGGATTTGGGCCTACCCCCACGGTGCTTCTGGAAATGTAAAGAAACAAATGCAGTTACTTTTCTTTAATGACGTATATGTCTGACTCAGATGATGCTTATTTTGAAGGTTTATGTGATATAAATGCAGTTTCCCATGACCTGATGAGCACATCTACATCATGACTTCTGTTAAACTATTTGCCACTGTCTGGGATTAATTCTGTATGAAAATACATTTTGATTTATCACATTAATTCCAAATATTTTAGCCAGTTCAGCAGTTATATTTGTTTGCGCAGACAACGTCAACCTTGATGACAGGCTCACTTTTACCTTGACATTCATGCCTCTGGTGACTCTTCCTATGAAATCAGTAGATGGACTGGGAGAGGATGGGGGGGTCATGAGGTCACTGGAAAGGGGTGTGTGGTGCTTCCAATAGCTTTGTAAGAGGACAAAGGTCCAGGTCTTTAGAGTCCTGGTGCTCCCTGTCTTGCTGTATGGCTGTGAGACATGGACACTATCCAGTGAGCTGAGACGAAGACTGAACTACTGTGTCTCTTTGGAGAATCCTTGGATACCACTGAATTGACTTTATGTTGAATGAGTGGTTGCTAGGGGAGTCCTGAATGAGGCACATTACCTGCATCATGGGGGAGCGTCAGTTACGGCGCTACGGCCATGTGGCGCAATTCCCTGAGGGTGATCCGGCTCGCAGGATCCTCATTGCTGAGGACCCCAATGGCTGGACCAGGCCAAGGGGACGCCCACGTAACACCTGAATGCTGCGGGGGGAACCCGAGGAATTTACCAGTGCAAGCTCCACAAGTAGACCTGACCCAACCCTAAAGGCAATTACTTGAGGCAAGTGTAACAAAGAAATAAAAATATGGGCTGTGTCCGAAATCGCGCACTTGCGCACTTTCAGTGCGCGATTTTAGGGCGTAGTGCGTTCACACTGGTAACTAAGCTAAAATTCAGTGCACTGAAAGTACCCGGATGG
>JAODKE010000007.1:9423471-9437178 GCA_026779605.1 Mormyrus hasselquistii | reverse complement strand
GGACGCGGCAGGGGGCGGGCTGAAGGGAGAAGCAGCCTGGGGGGGAGGGGGGGGGGTGAATGTGAGACGCGGCCTGAGGGGGGCGGGGACGCGGCAGGCGGATGGGACATGCGCCGTGTCTGCCCCCCAAAAAAAGGACACAGAAGGGGGGAGGAGGGGGGGGGCAGACACTCACTGCATGGCCTACAACGTCCATCACCGCAACCAGGATGCAGCCCGAATTATGATGTGATGAATCGGTCACATGCACTCAAACACACCCCCACCCAGAGAAATGAGGGGGCCCAGACAGGGAAGAAGTGGCACTCACTCTGACGGTGGCGGACGGGCTCCGCTGGGGGGGACTCCCTGCCCTGCAGCTGCGGGTCAATGGGATTGGGCATTGCCTGGACAGCATTGGGGGGTAGAGCATGCCAGCCTCCCCTCAGATCCCGGCCATCGCCCTGCACGCCGTCAGGAGCTGGGAGGAGAGCAGGGGGTGAGGTCTCATCGAGGCGCACCATGCACGTCACCTCTGCATGGGCCGCAGGTCAGCGTCTAACCACTGAACTGATTAGGGTGCAAATTAATCAAGCTGTTCACATCCAACAATGTCAGAGGCCAAATAGCCCGGAAGTATCCAGCGTTATTTTCATCTCATAAAAAAAAATAACTATAATAAGCGCACAGAGAATCTCCCGGGTAATTGCAGGGTAGGAGGGTTTTTGTGGGGCGTCTGTAGGATGCAGCCCCTGGCCTCTGTCAGATGCACTACCGCTATTTCACACTTATTGTGCCGGTTGTGCGTGTCACAAAGAGAGTGTTCACCATCATCAATCTGCAAGCACATGTAATGATTAAGAACTGCAGCATTCAAAAAACAGCCATAACCAAAAACAAGCCAGATTCAGAAGTACTACCTAAATTAAAAATAGCATGCACTGTGGGTTTACAAACAGGTAAAGCACCGGATTTATTAACGACAATGTATCGTTGTATCGTTACCTGCAGAGTGCAGCAAAGCAAGAGCTATACACTGCAAACACAAAGCGCCTTTGTTAGGTCTGGTTACGTCTACAAGTGATTCAGCAGGAAATGCTGCCTTCGAAGAGGAAGATTCATACATAAAAGAATGTTTAACGCACGTTCTAGGCAGCTTTCAGGCACAATCAAACATTAAAGGCACACGATATATTTCTCACTAATTAATTCCACTAAAGCTAATAACCGAGTGGGTTTCACCATCTTCATCCACTCTGCTGTGCTTCTAGTAGAGTTAATTATATACATCCACACATAAATTATATAAACCACCTACCAGTAATAAAATTCCAAATAAAGTGCTTTACACTGGATTCTGTTAAATCTACAAGTGCCTCTTGTTTACCCCCTAGTAAAAACATCGTGCAAAGTCGTGTCTAATAGAAATAAGAGGACTGATATATAAAAACGTGCTTCAGTGACAAAGGACTTTGACTTTGATCGGGGGGGGGTCCTCCCCTGTGAGGAAGGTAACGTGCAGAAGCGAAGCATGACCAGGTACGCAAATCGGGTCCCAATGCATTTTAAAACTGACTGCTGCTCCATCAGCAATGACTGGAAAGTGTGACAATTATAATTTTACCATATTTTCATGAATATACTTTTAGCAAAGGTTTGTATGGCTTATTATTATTATTATTATTATTATTATTAGTGACCATGTCTGCCTCTTCATTTCCAGACACCTCAAGGACCCGGGACACAACAAAAAAAATATATTTAAATCCTGCTCATGAAGGATAACTAGTTTGGTTACAATATTTACAGCCACATGGTGACCTGTTTTTAAGGCTGTGAGCGCTTGTACGTAACATTTTGAGTCACTGGAAATTAAAGAGGCCTTCTGCTGCTGACTTGCAATAGAGCGCCCCCTGGCTGCTGTCCTAAAACAGCGCATTCCCTAAGGCCGTGACAGCCCGGCTGTCAGTCTGGATGAAGTGCAGCTTCCCAGTCAGAGGCTGCTCACTGCTGCGTCATTTTCAGGTACAGAGTTCTGCATTCGACTTTTATCTACGCCGGATGAAGGCAGACGGGGCACCGGCTTGCTGCCGTCTGCTCGACAAAGGATACAGACAGGACACCTAGAGGGCGTCAGAGCAGGGCGCCTGCAGTCGTACCCTTGATCTGCCCGCGGTGCTCCCCCAGCTCATCTGCGTGGACGGACGCCTTGTTATCCTGGTCGAACACAACCGGCTGGTCAGCCACAGCCTGCAGAGGCTGGAGGCCAACGCCTGCATCTCCGGGGCTGCGCTGCGCCAAGGCTGCCTGCGCGTCCAGCTCCAGCGCGTTGTCACCCGGGTGATCGTGACGGTCCTGGGATACATCCCGGGCGGCCTCGCCCCCCTCCCCCACATCGGCCCCCACCTCGCTCATGGGGATCTGTTTCTGGGTGATGGCTGGCTTCTTTGGGGCTGGGGAGGGAACCATTGGTGTAATATGTTACCTATGAGGGTGCACAGACACCGTCCAGGAGGCGGTAATAAGCAAACTGACGTCTTACCAAAATCCAAATTTTCCGCTTTTCCAACTTCGCTGTCCTCGATGCCAGGCATGCCAGCGTCGCTGCCAGGTTTACCCATGTCGCCTGAGGTATGAGCAGGTAATTAGCAGCTAGCCAATAACTAATCATCACCACAGATATTTTTTTGTATTTTCAAAAGAATTAAGTTTCAGACTGATTTGTGCCAGGTAATTTTAAATATTGAATTTACTTTGCAGTGGTTTAAACACCACAGGTGACTAGCCTAATAAATCCTGACAAAATGACCCTTGTCCGACACACAAAGTGTGAGAATCACGTCACCAAGGGAAGTGTGTGTCTTGGTTAGTGAAGCCTCGCCCTCAGTTGTGGTTTGGTCAGCAGGGCGATCGTCACGGTTACCTTTCATCGCTGCCTCTTCATGCCGGTTTCCGGTGGCCGCCCCCTCATCCTCCCGGGCCGAAAGCTTCCCCGTTTCATGATTCTCCAGCAGGCTCTGAAAAGAGGAGAGAAACAAACAGATATGAGGCAATGAGGAGGTCCGATTCCCAGAGCCAAGGCATCAGTCTGATTCATGCTCTGGGCTCAGGACTCTCACCGGGAGGCCGAGCTAACGTCAGCCGTGTGCCAAGAACCAGACAGGTTACTGGTAGAGATGGCACAGATCCGATACCCACTATCAGTACCGGGCCGATAAAGGCAAAAAATCCTGGATCGGACATTGGGGGGGGGGGGGGGATTTTTATTAATTTATTTTTTAAAATCAGAGATAGCTTTACACTGAAAGATCGTGAAAATTCTTGTAGCCTTAGCGCGATATACCGTCAACAGATCTGAGGGTCAGGTGATGCTTAGCCGTCTAGCGAAGCGGGTGCTGTCATGTCGGCTGTGTGGAAACAGAGTAACCCCGTCACATTCGCGTCATTTGACATTCGGGGTTTCGGTTATTCGCGAGTTGGCTGTCAACGATAAAATGGGAATATTTTTGGAGCTTGCTGAAAGATCGCAGAATCTCGTGTAAATCAAAAACAATACCAAGATGGGATCACATTAAATCATACAATACATGAATATTAGTATACATAAAAGTACACACTACATCTTTAATGTTAAGTTTTGGCTTGGGTATGGCACTCATCTGTCTCGGTAAGCAGCTTCACGCACGTGTTAGCGGTCACATTGTAGTGCTGTTAATTTTGCATTTTTAATAATGGGCTCTAAGTGTACTGCTCCCAGTGCATACAGTAGTAACCATACAAACAGGGGCATAATTTAGATGACTTTTATATTATATAAAACTGTCTTGATAGTAAATAATGTAATTTGATATGGGTTGAGGTTAAGGGTACCCAAGTATTTTTACATATTTTGACAATGGCGGCGAACTGCCACCCCTAAGCCTCGTGAATGTAAAGGGGGGGGGGGCTGGAGGCGAATAAAAGCAGATCTGCAGAGTGCAGTGCAAGTCAGACCAGTGCTGATTTTTGAACAGTTTAAACACATAAAAATTTTGACTAAAAATGGTTAGTTGGGGTAGGCCTATGCAGTGACTTTGGTTCGAATTTGGCAGCAGACTGCACAATTTGCACTTTACGAACTATTTCTATTCTTTTTTTGTGAACGTTGTTACACAGACTTGTGTAAACCTTGCTGGCCGTGGATTTGGTTCTGTAGCTCAGAGACATGGCGTTTGTTTGAGCCACATAACCATTACATTTTCCTAATCTTAGCACACTCAAAGTGCCGCTACAACACATAGATGTAAGTAGTCTGCCATGTTAAATAAAATGTATTTACACAAATATCTCATTTACTGCTTAGGAGTTAATTAAGTGGAAAAAATATTGTTATCAGTATCGGTAGATATTCAAAATTTTTATATTGGGATCTGACTAGAAAAAAAATGATATTGTGCCTTCTCTAGTTACCAGTTCACCGTCATGTTTGCTGAACTTTTTCAGACAACTACCACCAGAGATCAAGAGGAGTTGTAGTATTTTTTTTTTTTTTTTACTAGAATAAACACAGACCCACAAAAGCCTGTACAAAACATCTTGATATGACAACATAAATGGGGAACCACAAGGGGGCAGCACAATCCCAAACAAAAAACTAAGCCCATTCTTTGCAGCCACTGCAGCCAACGGTATGGAAAAGCATTAAGTATTAAAGGTTGGATTATACCCAGTCACACGCCACATCCATTTAGAATACAGGCAGAACCCTGTGGAGCAGGGAGCCCCCTGCTGGGTAAAACTGTGCAATGCTGACCCGTCTCAGCTTTGCAGCCTCCTCTTCCAGGATCTTTATCCTCTCCTCGTATTCCTCTTTCAGCTGTGCGATTTGGCGGCCACACTGGAAACTGTCACACGCACAGACACAGACACAAACAAGCTGTGTAATTCGGCAGTGCGGACATGGAGACACGCTGATCGTAAAGCTGCAGTAGGTCACGAACTGGGGCTGCCACTCATGACTATTTTACCTATCGGTTGTCTAATCTAAACGACTGATTTACTTCCTGAAAAAAAAAAAAACTGACCATTTCATTGATTTGTTCTTGTCAAAATAAAATTGTGTTATTTACTTCAGATAATAGACATCATTTATATCCAGAATTCGATAAGCAGATTAGTAATGTGCCTAAGATGTTAATGAGAGGTGCACTGTGATGCCCAAAAGTTATACTAATCTGTGTGAATTCGGGGGATCCATAGGCTTATTAAATTCGGTTAGCGGAGCCTCGTGCTACTCTTTCGGTAAATCATGGAAGCGATAAGCAGTGAAGTGGCGGTGAAGAAAGGGGCGGCTTAGAAACCACAGCATCTTTTAAAAGGGGGGGTATAGTGGGTAAATAAGGTAAAAGCATGAGGGTGGTGTGGAGCTACTTTTTGCATTTTAAAGTCCAAAATGTAAGTTTCGTTTTTATTTAATTTTTTTAAATTTAGCGTCCGTTTTCATTTCAACTTTAGTTTACAATAACAACACTGGTCCCAAGAAGCCCAGCAAGTACAAATACGCACGCTGGCACTGTCAATCAATCTAGAATAAACCCAGATTGTAGCATAAACGTTTTCAACAACTTTTTTAAAAATTTAACTTTTTTTTTTTTAATTTAATGGAGATTCTAAGGTGGCAGGCAGACAACTGTATGGCTTTAATGATGAGTGTATTTAGTAGCTATGAGGACAAAAGATATTATAAAGGTCTCTGTACTAATGCTAATTTAATAAACATGAATAGACAGTATTTAGGGTGGTTTTGCTTATTCTGGCAGCCCAGAACAGCGGCTGTGTGTTTGCCCTTCAGGTGTTCGTGCCCCAGTTTAATGCCACTGAACCCTGCACAGTGTAAAACCACCTCTTTCTTTGTGATACTCTGAAGTACTTCTGTAATTATGCAGTGATATTAAAGCAAAATGTTACTTAGAAATCAAAAATGTAGTTTTATTATAAGGATTTCAAAAAACGATGCGTCTATTTAAGATAATGATGTAAATGTGTCATTAAATACGTCGACGAATGGCTGCAGCCCTTGTGGAAACGCTTCCTGCTGCGTCCCCTGAAATCTGGAGCCACGGTCTGACCTCAAAAGGCCTGAACGTCTCTCAGACACCATCATACACTCCGGCTGAACTGGATCTGCTTTATTCCCAGCACACATCAGTTCCCAGTACACGCCAGCTCCCCGACGCTCACCTCTCGTACTCCAACCTTTTCTCCAGTTGCGTGCTGTTCCTCTTCGTCTCATGCAACTGCTCCTCTTGCTTCTGGAACTCCTGCTGCAAGTCCCTCAGCTGATCTGAGAACAGGGTGACACAAAAGCTTAGTTTGCTTGCCAATCATGGGAAATCACGAATCACCCGGCTCAGACTCACGCAGCGATGTTTGAACAACAAACAGGAGGAGTCCAGATCTCTACTACACAGTTTTGACCTTCTTTATAAAAATGACTCAGAATCCACCCCCCCGTGTCTTTCACAGCACATCCGGTGTCATTTAAAAACTGCTTTCGCAGCTGCTCTTACCTCTCAGCCTCTGCATCTCTGTAGCCTGAATTGCACCATCATTCTGGAGCTTCATCTGAAGGACAACGGGAGAAGACCATCTCATCAAGGTACACCCTGTGAGCCTCAGAAGTACCGTACTGTAATCATGTCGTTCACAAAGACACACAGGCTAAGTCCAAAGAGAAAGTGTTTAATGTCACTGTGTTTACTTTCTGGAATTGTGTATCCATATGTAGAACTGCCGGTTCTAGTTCCCTAGGATGAACAGCACATACAGTGGAACACATATGAGAACACAACTTACGGTGAACAAAGAACTCACAATTAAAGAAAATAGAAAACCAGAGGGAAAGAAAGATTCACTTGACGTGGACTGGATACGACATCCTCAAAGTGCATTCTGGGTAGCAGAGCACAGTCCAATCACGTCACCGAACAGCTAGAGAACCGAGCAGACAGCATAGCATGACATAACATAACACGGCATAAATACTGGGTGGAAAAACATCCGTTCCAGGAACTGGTTTGGCAGGATGCCAGCGTACAAAGAAATGGTTCTGTGCAAAGTCTACACCACAAATTGTACGGCTACTGGGAAGCAAAAAATCTCACCTCAGTCATTCATGACCGGGGAGCAATTCAAAGGCAGTCATTTCAACTGCTGATTTTCCCAGTCAAGGCAATTCCAACTGGCCAAACACCAGAATCAGAAATGCACCGAGCGATCGGCCAGGAACCTCAATCGGCCGGTTATCAGCATGCTCGAACCTGGACCGGAGATGGCTGGCCAGTCTCATGTATTATTATACTGAACCGGTCCGTTTTACACGTGTCACACTGCATAGATTTTTGAATGGATTTACGGTATTTTGAGGGCGCTGAATTCAAAAATCACATTACGCTTGCTGAATTGGTTCTAGTTTTTGAGATAATTGACATTCATGAAAATAATGCATTCCACCAATGTGACTTATGTGTGATAAATGCAACAGCTTTTGGTCTGTTTTTTGACTCTTTAACAGTGTCTTAGGTAATGAAATGAATGATGAAGCATTGAAGTAGAGTCTGAAAATAAAATTAGAGTTAAGTTCACTTGTGCGTGTTTTTCGTTTCATGTTCATTTATTGCTGTTGTTACTGTGGTGGTGAAGTCATTGCAAAAGAAGGGCATCATGGGAACACCTGTCTGGTATTTGAAATGCTTGTGACAGGGCCATCAAAAAATGTAGTTTGGCCAGGAGGAGGGGATTCATTCGGGTTTCACAAATGCAGACAAAGGAAGAGGTCCCTGGGGTTTTTCCATCTTTTTTGACTTCACCAAGTCCACATAGAGGGCCAGACTTCCAATGCTCATTCGACAGCTGGCAAATCTGACCCACTGATGGCCACAGAAAGGTAGAGGGAATCTTAAGGATGATGTTGCGGCTGTGAAGTCCTCTCTTCTGGCTGGTGCAGAGTGGAAAAGAAAATGTAGTGCTTTGAGCATTTTCTCCACCATCCACACTGCAGAACAGTCTTGAATGAGTTGTGAAGGGTATCTAGGCCACAACTTCCTACAATTACTATCTGTGTCCCAGCAAATTGCTCACCATAGTGTGAATGTCATCAGTGGACGTATAGGAGTGATGTCGGCAAACCATTTGCGAAGCCCATAGCACTTCTGCTTTCAGTGTGTCGGTGAGGAGAATGTACTGAAGGCATTGCTTGTTGTGGGATCCGGAGTCACTACCAAAGCGTGTGTAGGTCTATCTGTAGAAGTTGTGGAGCCTTGCAGGACTGGCAAACAACTGAATGGGGACTGTTGTTGTCCGACTTTTGACAAAACGCTTGTGCTTCTCTCCCCTGATATGTGAGTCGATGACTTTAGAGCCCATTGTTGACAGTTTGATGATTTTAAAAAAAAAAAAAAAAAAAAAAAGGTTGCATCGCGCTTCATAGAAATTGGTTTTTTTTTT
This sequence comes from Mormyrus hasselquistii, assembly GCA_026779605.1. Classification (NCBI taxonomy): domain Eukaryota; kingdom Metazoa; phylum Chordata; class Actinopteri; order Osteoglossiformes; family Mormyridae; genus Mormyrus; species Mormyrus hasselquistii. Next base: position 9,428,715 of record JAODKE010000007.1, on the reverse strand, counting down.
CAACCAGCCACGGTACTTTTTTTGAAGCATTGACATTAATAACAATTAATATTGTAATAATTAATCAAATCATACATAACTTTTTCTTGTCACTGTTTTTAATTTTTAATTTCTTTTTGTATGATGTTAGACTGTTTCCTTACTAGTAATATTGAAATATTTTTTCAATTCTAAATGCTTTTCAAATGTGTTGCGTTAATTAACTATTAAATATCTCAGGAACTGGAGCCAATCTTGCAAAACCAAAGTCACATTCTTAAATCAGCATAAATATAAAGCCATTCAGACATCATTGGCGCCAAAAATCACTGTATACCATTGTTATGATTTGGAAGAACTTCAGTTTCATTTGGAGGCTTGTAACCTATGCACTTTTTTTTTTTTTAAAGACAATTTTAAAAATAACATTGGAAAATGATGTAACTGACATTTGTTTTGTTATTCAAATCCGTTGCACCTGATTTTGTTTGGTAACGTAAAATATGTCAGATAAAGTTTGGTGTACAGCAGCTCATTTTCACTTAATTGTTATTTTGAGACTAAATTGAGAGAAAATTCTGTAAAATTAGTGCAGTTTAGGGAAAACTGTGAAGTTTAACTTTACTTTTACTAATTTCTTTTACTATGGCAAAAAAATGCACTGTGGTTATTCTTTTCCTGGACCTTGCAGGAGGTCTTCCGCTGTGTACATATCTGCCAGTACTTGGCATGGCCTTAGAATGCAGAATAGTGGCTAATCTGTGTACATCTATACTGTTTGGGTTTGCGATAAAGACGGAGAAGGAGAACAGTCCAGACAAGAGAGTGCGCAAATTGCAATTGGTGCATCTCTAACCAAAACATCACCCTAAATCCTTCAGTCAGCTAGATCCTTTCTGATGCTCAGACAGGAGTCAAAAAAACAGCAGGATCAGGCATCAATTTCAATTTTAAATTAAAAAAAAAAAATGGGGGAAGAATGGAGAGAACCGGCCAGCATGTCTGTGTGCGCGTGGAGAGCGTGTGTGGCTCAGCTCAGCAGGCTGCTTGCAGTGCATGCTATCCTTTGTCTTACTGCCTTTGCCCTACTCCTCAATGTGTGGGTGCTGCACACATTCTGCCAGCAGAATACAAATGTGGACTCTTAAGAATGACGTAATGCCCAGACCATAGTTTTGATTTTGGGTTGGAGGAGTCGGCCAGGGAATAAGGCCCTACTGCAGCGGCTGCTCGCCTGAACTGCACCGCTGCTCCCCTGGATGGCACACTGACCAGCGTGTGCAGAGAGAAGCCTGGCCACTCTACTCTCCTTTGTCCTGTTATTCTCTACCCCTCACTTTTCTCCTCTATGTGACCACTGGTGGCCTGCAGGGGGAGCCACATCATGTGTTGGATAAATTATAGCTTTTCCTGAACCCGCACGAGTACCCATTTTATGTGCATCTGCGCTGATATGACAAGAAATTATCCTGCATTTTAACTTAATTCGTACTTCATTTGCGATATAGAAGTTAAAATGTACGATAATTTCTTGTCATATTAGAAATGCACATAAAATACGTAGGCATCTGCACCGTCACAGCAATCGATTGCTGCACGTATCACTTTTAAAGGGGAATGTGTACTTGCGCACCAGTTATCTGCAGCCCTGGCTATTGCTTTAATATTTTAATATAATAAATACTAGAAACATACATAACGTACTGTTCCACCTCATTTGTACATCTTGTTCCAAGTGTTTTTGAGGCATTTGTAGTTCAATCTGAATCTTTTCCAAAAGAGAGCACACACGTGGCAACTGCTTAAAATGCCCCACAGTTTTTCCTCCCATAGACAACAGCGTCACTTACACTTCGCTGTGATCGCAGCCCCTCGTGCATCACAAGCTGCAGCAAATGTGCAAAGCCGCCCAGCCCGCGACTCCTAAATCATCCTTTGCTTATTCACATCACTCACGCTGCCTCGCAAAATTGCGTGTGCTTTATTTAATTGGGTTTCCCAGTAAACGCTACTTCCACCTCTCAAAATGTGCAAATAAAAGACAGCAAGCCGCTGTGCTATTAGTTGATGTTAAAAGTGTAAAATACTCCCAGACCGTCACACTCTTATCTGATGTTCTTATGCTCCTCGTACAGCCAAGGGTATGCATGTGACGTCACAGCGGTCAGTAGTCACTATGCTCACACTGGCTGAGCGCAGCGATAGTGTTCAGCTTGAATGCTGAAAAACACAAATCTAAATTGGAAAAGAGCTGTCGTGTGACTGATTGTACAAATCGAATCACGAAAAACAGGAGCTGTCTTTTTACAGACTGCCAAAAACTAAACAAGCAAGTATAGGATGTGGATTGGCCACATATGGCCGATACCCGATCCGTCAAAAATGTCTGGATCGGCGCCAATACTGATCCGAATATCAGATCAGTGCATTACTAATAATCTAAGGTGATCTATAAAGGCTAACCCTCACAGAGTAATAAAACCTATATATTTTATTAAACTGTTCAAGAAAGCCCACAGTGAACACTGACAGCTAATTGCCTGCCTTATGAAATGATGTATGATCACACAGTGGTTTCTTGTGATGAGACAATGGACCAAGCAAAAAAATCATTACTGAACAACAAAGGTAGCTTTTGACCTTTATGTGATACTGTACTGCATTACTGGTGCGCACTCTTGTCTGGACTGTTCTCCTTCTCCGTCTTTATCGCGAACCCAAACAGAATAGATGTACACAGATTAGCCACTAAACTCCATTCTAAGGCCATGCCAAGTACTGGCAGACACGTACAAAGCGGAAGACCTCCTGCAAGGTCCAGGAAAAAAACAGCAGTTACTGACACATCCCCGCATCATGGTCGCCCCCTCCGGAGCGCGTCGCACTGAAGACAGCGACGTGAGCATGAGCTACCGCCATCTCCGACGCCCCAACAAAAGCCACCTGTTAGGCGCATCGTCGAGGATCAAACCCTCTCTGCTATTGCGCGAGTCCCACATTGGAACAGGAAGTAGCAGGGCTGTCAAACCTGACGTCGCTCTCCTTTGGGAAGCGGGATAAAGCATGCGGGTGACAAGAAAAACACGCCTAAGAGACGGGCAATCACTGTGCCCTTGAAGAAAACCGAGAACAGAAAGGTCTGAATGCATGGGTGTGCATTGACGGAGCTCTGAGGATACTCTGAAGCAACTCGCTCTGCACGGCGCTGACGCTTATCGCGCGACTCCAGTTAACCCTCAGTCGGCAAACCACAATACTTATTATTTACATTGTGTTTTTTTTTTTTTTTTTTTTAATAAATAAAAGAAACATGTCAAGCTGAGAGCTAAAGGAACAAAGAGGTCACGCTTGTACTCAGTGCCGTGCCTCACTGACAAAACACACAAGTTCCTGCCAGGCAGGAACTGCAAATTCCCCACATTCTGGTCAAACGAGGCGCATTTACACATTTGCAGTTAGTCCTGTTTAACTGACCTGTGAGCTGGCGGCCACTGAGGCTGCGACTTCGCCAGCAAGTTTCCCATCCAGTCCGTTTAGAAGTTAATCTAGCAAAACTTTAAGCTGTACATTGTTTTAGCAGCCTATTAACAGGGGGTTAAAAATCAATTACAGGTTGCTGCCTCGGAATGGCTAAAAGGGGACATGATCTTCATAATTCCGCAACGAAATTCTGTTTTCCAAGATCCCTGAGACAGAAACGGTTCAAATCATGCCTAGTGGTCTACAATAAGGGTTTTACAGACAATACCACTGCACAAACATAGCACTCACCAAACTATAGTGTGAGCCGAAAAAAAGGATCAACGGGAGAACAGATTAGTTAGGAAGGAAGTGACACTTGGCAGAGCTACACTGACTGGCTACACTGACTGGCCCCAGGTCTTTGGACTGAGAGCAGATGGTTGAGCAGACACACAGGCCACATCTGGGGCCAACCAGGAGCAAGAGGACAGGGAGCCAGGAGCTGCCAGGCTGGGGATGACAAATCACGCTTAAAAATGCATATTTATCACACTTATTAGTAATTCAGAGATGACGACAATATGCAGCTGAGAATGAGGGGGTCACTAAAAATCGATGGGATGAATTCATGAATATCAGAGTCAAAGAGGGTAGCTGCAGGGGCACCAGCAGAATACATTTATGCAAATGCGGTGTAAACGAGAAGCGGATATACGCGGCATCCTCCAGTTCCCTGCCGCAACTGGTAAAGCGACTCCGGTGACATTGAGCTGCTGGGGAGCCCTGGCTGCACGCGCTGCTGCCATGGAAACAGGCGAAACTTCGGGGCGCCGCCGGAGCCGCGGAACGCGGCGCTTTGCCGCATGCATGCGGGAATAAGCCTCGACTCCAGTTGTTTTATTCAAGGGACAGTTCAATAATAATAATAAAAAAAGTGTTCGGGGAAGAAAAAGCAAACTGTCCCTAAGCCCTCACCTTCACGCCAGCTAGCGCGACATTTTATGCACTCGGAGCCAGAGGCAAAATTGAGGCTGCTGTGAGCTGGAAAAACAACATACAATCTCTCAAAATTATGTCTTTTGAAAGTACTCTGACATCTGGCACATTTTTTAATGACGGGCCAATGAGTCCCCAGAATATAATTTCAAAAGATGACGATTAAAAGAACCCTGTTTAGACAATTAAAACAAGGGGTGGAGATGAGGATACTTAATGTAGTATTGCAGTAATCGTCTTGGAAACAGGAACCATGGAAATTATGCTGAAACAAACCCCACTTCCCAACACGCTCCCCGTGGTTCTAACAGGTTCAACTGCCTGTAGATAGTATAATGTAACATTATCATTCAAATCCCTAACTGATTCAACAAGTAGACAACTTCGTTATACTTTTGGTGGATATGTACTGCTTCTATAGCAGAGCCCATGGCAAACCAGAGTGCGTGAGATCTGAGCTACTGCCCCAGCGCATCGTGAATTCAAGAGCTGTACAAATACATCAGGCTCTTTATTCGTCAATGTTCTGCTGCTATTCGGGGCGCAGCGGGTACCTTCTCATCGGCGCACTTCTTGACCTGCGCGTCGCGGGTCTGCAGTTTGCCCTCCAGCGCACTCACGTCCACCTCCTTCTGGTCGATCTGCTTCCGATGCGTGTCCACCTGCGCCATCAGCTCCGAGTTGCGCTTCTCCAGGCGACTGCGCGCCGCATCCGTGCGCTTCACCTGCGTCTGCACTTCGGCCAGCTCGTCCAGAAGGCGGCCGTGCTTGCTGGACACGGCCCAGTAGTTGAACGACAGGATGAAG
>JAODKE010000007.1:9393926-9404800 GCA_026779605.1 Mormyrus hasselquistii | reverse complement strand
GGAACGATCAGCCCAGAACCAGGACAGAAACGGCGCTCTAAGGGTGACCCTTATTTAAATGACTGGATCAGACCCCAAGCCTGTAACTTTGGCCATTAAAAGAACAAATTAAAATATAATGAATGAATAAATAATCCGTTGGCTGTTAAAGTATATTTTTTCATGGCATAATAAAAATTGTTGTCTGCTATAGGATCACTTTATTCACTATTTAGGCTATGGGTCAAAATTTATCTTACTGGCAAAGGCATTAGATAATTACCTTAGATTAACCAATGTCATCCTTAAACATGATTGATGCGGCTAGTGGGGGAAGCTACTAGCAGACTTTATGAACTCCTGTGAGAATACATTTCTCCTAATACTGATACCGGCTGTGAAATGAATTTGCAGTAACCTTTTTTCATGACAAACCTCAAACTGCAATTAAAAATAAATGCCTGAAATAGGCCGCATTATGACCTTTTACCTGAAATGGATGGCAATGTGGTTAAACAGAATTTAATATCTATATTAAATGTAAATAGAACATGCATTTAAAAAATCCTATTGTGATTATGTGTGAAAATGATTTTATTAAAAGGATTTCAAATTCCCCACAAATGAGAAGGGTATGTGTGATTGGTATTTCTGTGGGATGTTGCATTTCCCAGGTCAAATTCCCGCACACGCAAGGCTCCTCAGTCACAACACAAAAACTGTGAAAAATAGTGAACTCCAGAGCACTTTGGTGCAGTGACACTGCCTTTTGTTGCACTTGTACACAGAAAAGAGAAAAATCTCACCGAGAGAGATTTAGCATGGAAAATGAGGAGGCGCACTCCTGATCGCCTCCTCCCTGAAAGGCGCTCAACTCAACACTGCTGCTCAAACAAGCAAATGGAGAGAAGCACAGGCATGGGAGGGCGTGGGGTAAAACCGAATGAACCATCCGCTATAAACTTATTTTGTTAACGACCTCACCGTTAATGCTGATAAAAAAGACGCAGTCATACAGGTGTCACCTTGCTGAGGTTACCGCTGGTTCCCTTTGTTCGTTTCCTTAATTTTATTCATTAGCAGTGGGTAGCGGTGACCAGAACTCACATTTTGTTGTGTGTTTATTTCATTAGTTCTACCTAAAAGCCTGACGGTACAGCCACCTCCTTCACGGGAGAGTGCACACTGTTCTCAATGTACCAAACAACCCACAGGCCAGTAAGGCCAGAAGCCATCAGGTACTCTGTACATGGCTAAACGTTTTATCCGTCCATATCGATTTGCGCCTTAGTGGGATCTCTATAACTTCACTTAACTAAATAAATAATTTTTCTATTTATTATTTTGACATCAATCACATCTCCCACATGCATCTAGCATTCATCCCTTATCATTATTTACTGTAACCTGCTAAATCAGGCTTGTAGCTCGTAATACTGGCATGGAATTTGGGTGTTTTTCCATAATGCAAATGTGTAAAACCCGCATACAACTATTTATGAATATGTGCTTTGGCAATATGGTCCACATGAGCCAAACCAATAACTGCAGACCTACATAATTAATAAGCAACCGCTGTGCTGCTCTGTCTCATGTACAACAAAAACAGAGTCTGAACTGCCAGCCTTCCCATTACCTTTTCTTAATCTTCGGTTAAAGCCCATTTCATGCCGATGCATCTGTCAGGCACATGTGCGCAGATCTAGTACGCTGTGTGACTGACATTTACATATTGACCCAAAAAACCACACCAAGGTTATTCCTGTAATAATACCTTCGATATGGAAGGGCATGGATACCCAGAGGCGTAGGAGCCGGGGGGGTGGGGGGCATGCAACCACCGATATTTAATTTATCTTCATTCGTCCACCCCCCAATTAATAGACCTTTACATTTAAATTATTAAGCTGGGTCCTCCCCAATATCAAATTCTCTCTTACACTCCTGGGTACCCCAACAATTACCTCGTCATGGTCAGTCAAAGACAGTACTGGGACTCTGAGCACACTGAGGAATAACTGGCACCTCCTTCAGTTTTCCATTTCAGTTCGGTTCAGCTGCAGTATCATTACAGTATGATGGTTTACAGTCACGCCCCCGTAGGTGATCCTGAAGCTGTCGCGTACCGTTGACCTGGCTCTCCAGACACTCAGCAGCACTGATAAAGTTCAGCTAGAGGCAGGCCAAGCGACGCAGGAAGGCAGAAGCCCAGTCCTCTCCATGTGACGCGCATAGGGCCTCATGCTCATGTCCTCCAACACACAAGCTGTGAGCAGAAAGCAGCTTATGCTAAATTAGCTCTTGCAAATGTGCTTTTCAATTTAGCTTTTCTGTATATAATTCTTTTTAACAGTACAGCAACACAGAGCACAACAATGCCAGGGACGACTACGTTGGCAGGCTTCTAGCAATCGGGCAGAATATGGACATGCCTCTTATAGCCTGTTTTTCAATCCAAACCCGTGGTTACAAATGCATTTACTTCCCAAGGTTCTGAGTGCGTTACCGCTGGGTACTGCTACAGGTTCCTAGGTGGTCATAGAGGGAACCCTCCTGAACCCATTAGATTTAACAGCTTAAAAACAGAATTCTGTCTGCTAGACACAACTATAAATGATTTTCAGTGAATGATCTGGGTTTAAGCCTTCAAACATGACTCATATAAATAATAAATAATAAATCATAAAAACTCAGCTGATTAAACAAACGTAATCGATATGAACAGCCTTTTTCTGATGAGCATCGTTCAGACCAGAACAGAGATGCGTCATTCCATTGCTGCGTGTCAGAGACTAGAGTCTGACAACAGAGCCGCTTCCCCAGGCCACCCGACTCGACGCACCACAGCTAGGAAGGTGGCATGCGCTGCGGCAGCGTGTCCAAAAGGGCGCACTGCCAGGTCAGCCGGATAACCAACCCCCCCTCCACTCCCCGCTTAGTAAAGCCAGCTTCTTGGACTATAACCATCTCCAAAACCTGCAGAATCAGGTCCCCCCCACCCCTCTCAGCTCCTTTTAATCAGTGGCCAGGCTTACCAGAGACTCATAACTCAGCTCTCCAGGTTGGGAGCAAACAGCCTTTTTACATAACTTTACGCCTTAATGCTCCAACTCTCAATGACTCCTTCACTTCTGACTTAGCCTGGAGACTGCACCATTTCCCTGAGGACGTCCTCGGTGCACAGGGAGGACCTGAACGAAGCGCCTGAGGGATGACGTGTGGCGAGAGAACAAGCTGGCAGCCGGGGCCGGCGGATGCTGGTTCCTGAAGGGTCCCTGGCTGCTCATTACAGTAGCTGCTCTGTACAGTGACACAAAGCCCAGCCGTTTCTCAAAGAGGTAACAAAGGAGTGCGGACTACCCATAGATCCTCACTATATAGTCAAAGACACATAAGCACAAAGCATGGATGAATACGCTATTGTATACGAACAGATATGTACACAGGAGCACTTGTTGTTCCCCACATCTGCACAGGAACAAGACAGAAACACACAAAGGCGAACACACACCAGCAGACGCACAGACTGAATGAATACACGATCGCATGCTGGCAGATACATTTACTTAGAAACACTTATCCCTCCACACGCCCACAGATGGCGCTGTCACACACACCCACACGAGACACACCTTGAGACGCAGGCGAATGGTGTTGCAGTCCCTCAGGGGGTTGAGCTTCAGCGTCTCGCCCAGGTTGTTGCAGCCGGAGCTCTGGTGCTGCAGCTCGCAACACTCACACACTCCGTCACTGTCAAACTTGATCTGAGACAGAGGGGAGAGCACAGGGATGAGAGAAGCACAAGTACGCGAAAGCACAGAGAGCACAGAACAGGGAGAACACAGGGCAGGGAGAACACAGGGCGGGGAAAACCACAAGTATGCAAAGACACAGAGAACACAAGACAGGGAGAACACAGGGCAGGGAGAACCACAAATATGCAAAGGCACAGAGAGCACAAGAGGAGTAACCTAGAAATAAAATTACATCTAAGCACAGCAGATTTACAGACATCGCTTGCAGGGGGTTCCCCTGGCAGGGTCGGGGTTCCAGGTGCCCATCCATCCATTTTCCCAAATCACTTGTCCTATACGGCCCCAGAGGTGAGAGCCAATAGTGCTAACCAATGCACAACTATGCCACCCAGCGTAAGGTACCCTTAGATCCTGAACACGGTAAGCAGTTAGAAGATATATAAATCGATGATTTCTGGTCCCACTCACACAAGCTCTAGTGAAAACCTCAGTCTTCCAGCAGAGTGATATTTAATCTTACCCTGAAAGCACAGAAATTAAACAACACCGCCTCTGATTTACTTATTTAGTATGATTGGTTATTTCATCTGGTCTTAATACAGTCATAAATTAAACACTTAAAATACACAATTAAGAACTCATGGAGGATACGGCGGTGTCTCTTGTCACAGTCGGCCTGGGACAGAAGGCGAGCTGTACGCACTCGCGTCTTGTGGAGGATACGGCGGTCTGTCCTGTCAGAGTCGACCTGGGACAGAAGGCGAGCTGTAACGGTCTTGTCTCATGTGACTGATCAGAAAAGTGCATGGGGGCATCACTTAACCCAGACTGAACAAAAGCAGGACAGGCACCTTACAAGCAGGGTTTAATTACATCAGGGAAATTACTGCATTAATATTTCAGTCATGGTGGGTATGGTCTCCAAGGAGATGCATAGCAGAGTAACAGATAATGATGGTTAATTGTATATGCTAATATTTCAGTCATACCCTGTATAGGGGATAAAAAACAAATATTCCTGCCCTCCTCCTAGTCGGCCTATCGTGACAGGCTCCAAATCAGCTCTGCTGAAGACAAAGAGCCCCCCTCCCCCACTACTATGTGTCTGCAGGAGTCCTCTGGGAAAAAAGCCTCTTCTGTCACTCAGTGTCTGGGATTTTCAGGCCCTGCAGGTATTCTGCAGAATCGCGGTCACCTCGGCACAGGACGGCCCTTTAGGGTTACCAAGGCAACAGATAATTATCTATTTAGCCAATTAGCTGACGCCTTATCATCCAAAGTGACTTACATAATTCAGTTCTCACCGCTAATCCATTTGCACGCTCCCTAAATGGCACAGTTCAGGTTGAATACCTTGCTCGATGGGACGACAGCAGAGTCCTCTGTGACTCACGCCTCCGACCACTTGGATCGGATCCTTATCCTGTGAGCTTCCCGTTTTATGTAGGTAGGACCTCGACAGGCAGCCGGCTTACCTCAGCGGCAAGGGCTCTTTCGAGCAGCTTGTGTGGAAATTTGCAGATTAAGTCTATCTGGGTTTGGTTTGCCAGAAGTGTTGCGGCACCACCATCCTGCTAAATGCTGTTGGCCGTCGTCTTTGGGGTGCTTTGGGGAAACTGCTCCTGCCCTTGGCTCAGAACTCCAAGCTCCAGTGTGACTGGAGATGCGCAGGCCCACGGATGTCGTGGTGTCCCAGGCTCTCCATGAGTCTGATTACATGCCATATAACCCTTCCCCCCATGTGCAGAAGCCCCCATTGGGGGGGGGGGGGAATTCCATGCCTGAGCATGGCCCTAGCAAGGCTCTCTGGGTTCAAACACAACCTCTCTCTGCGCTCTCAAACCAAATGCCTGGATAAAGACGAGATGAGCGGCAATCGGGACGGGATAAAGTGTCAGAGAGAGCAAATGTGTAGGAGACAGCATCAGGGGACTGGATACCAGGAGCCGCGGGAAAAGCAGGGGTCACAGAGGGATGCAGGATATCAGATTACAAATGTTAGAGTACCCAGGCAGTGAGGCCCACGTCCATTTGAATCGATTCACAGACCCCTGATTCCTTGACAAGCATTGCTGCTGGCATACGCCCTCAGGGGATTAAGCCATCGCAGAAAATCATATAATTGACGGGGAGAAACAAACACGAACTGTGAGTAGCATTGCAGAGCCTCAGAGAAGTGGAGCAGACAGGTCAGGTGGGTCAGCTGGAGCAGCCTGAGCAGGCGCAGGAGCAAAGCAGGCCAATCAGACCAAACAGGCGGGAAAGCAGAGACTGAGCAGACTGAGTAGCTGCAAGTGGAGCAGGCGGAGCAGCCTGAGCAGGCTAAGCAGCTGGAACAGGTAGAGGAGCACAGCAAGTGGAGCGGGCCGAACAATGGTAACAGGTAAAGCAGGCAGAGCAGGCTGAGCAGGTGGAGTAAGTGGAGCAGACGGAGGAGCAAGGCAGGTAAAGCAGGCAGAGCAGACAGAGCAGGTGGAGGGCAGAGAAGATGGAGGAGCAGAGCAGGTGGAACAGCCTGAGCAGGTTGAGCAGCTGGAACAGGTGGAGCAGGTGGAGTAGGGAAAGTAGACAGAGGAGCGACGCAGGTAGAGCAAGCAGGGCAGACTGAGCATGTGGAGTAGGGGAAGTAGACGGAGGAGCAGAGCAGGTAGAGCAAGCAGAGCAGACTGAGCATGTGGAGTAGGGGAAGTAGACGGAGGAGCAGTAGGTAGAGCAAGCAGAGCAGACTGAGCAGGTGGAGTAGGGGAAGTAGATGGAGGAGCAGAGCAGGTAGTTCAAGCAAAGCAGACTGAACAGGTGGAGTAGGTGTAGTCCACACTGCTCAACTATTCAGGGGGCATTTTGCATGTCTATTATGCAGAATATAGCACTGTCACCACAACAATGGAAAACTGAGTATGATCCTCCTCCTTGTGCTCTCAGCTACCCCCCCGGTTTTAGCATACACTCCCCGGACAGCGCCATGGCTGCCAGCTGGGTGGGGGGGCTTGACGCAGCATGGCAATCCTGCCTTTGTCCATTTCTGATCCCACAAAACAAAAACAAATGAAAGAATGGTTTTCCAAAATAAAAGGCTAAATGCCACGTGTCCCGACCCCTGTGTCCCCCTCAAAGTCACGAGGATGCTTCCTGACAATCGCAGATAGTGGTCCCCCAAGGCACCTGTCTGCCTGCTTTAAATAGCGCAGCGGGCGGCCAGGTGCTCTGTTTTGGCTTGGGGGGGGGGGGAGGCTAGCAAAGTGACCGCTTGCAGTGCGTCATGATAGGCAATAACGGGACTTCCTGTTGGCCGAGGGGTTAAGGGTCCGGGCTGTGGGAAGCTGGGATTTCACTATTTATACATCAGGCAGAGGGCGGGCGGCAGGTAACACAGCTATTAAGGACACAGACTCATAACTGGTTTGGGTCCACAGAGCAGCTGCTGCCATGGCAGCCGGGAACAAGGTGCTATACATGATTAAAGCTGTAAAAACAGGCAAAAAAACTCCGGTCCCTTAGGGAAGGGCGTCAGCTGAGCAGCCGGATGTAACTGACGGTAAACGATTCAGCTCATGCCAGCGGGGCACACGCCTCGTACCAAACGCCATCTGCCCTCCCCCACGGACATCGATCGCCCGACCGCTCGTGCAGCTGAGGGCAATTTAGTGATGCCAATTCGCTTAATGGCATGTCTATTGACTGCGGGAGGAAAGCAGAGTTCCCAGAGGGAGCACACACAACTTGGGGGGGGGGGGGTAGGATTCAAACCCCGACCCTCGAGGTGAAACAGGGCAGCTACTCACACAGTCATTGCCTTTTCCCTAATGAGTACAATAACGCAAAACCTCGCACACACAGATAGCATGGGCAACATGGCGGTGGAATAAGGAGCAGAGCGCCCCCCGGTGTCTCACCAGCTGACAGGCCTCCAGAGAGTTGACCAGCTGGGCGTTCTGACAGGACAGGATGGATCCAGCCAGGTTGAGCATGACGCACACGGCAGACAGCAACATGAAGAAGGTGATCTGCAGGGAGAGACGAGATCCAGGGTGAGGTTATGGCGTGAGACAGCAAGGCGCTGAATGTGTGTGGCAGTCAGAGCAGGACAAAGGGGTGGCCCCAGCAGCGCCCCCCACCCAGGTCCCTCGGGCCTTGCGTTTTCTCTAACCAATCAGTGAATCCGGGTTATTTCTTTTTGTTCTCATGACCTCGTATGTTTCACATTCATGTAGCATGAAAAAAACATAAACAGAGCCACATGGCTGTCCTCTGCCAATGGCGTGGCATCTTCCCTGACACTCCCTCCCTTTTTCCGGCCCAGCCGCCTCATACACCAGATGACAGATGGGCAGGTGGAGGAACAATCTTCCCCCGCACAGCCCCCACCACCTCCCATTACTGCCGCTTCCCTGGGGATGCGAACCCTGGGCAACACAATAAATCTCGCTCCAGTGTCCCTGCTCTCCAGCCGCCGCCACCCCCCCCCGGTAAAAAATGCTCCCTTTTATTTCACAGCTGATGACATGGAGGGACATCGATCCCACTCGCAAGCAATGCGAGCGACGTTTCATTCCATCCGGACCGCGGCTGGCCAAACCCGGAGAGTTCCCCCCTCCCCCTGCAAAGTCTTCCTTACACAGCAAGATTTAGTACGGGCAGGAACATTAACCCACCCCCCCGATACCGTGGCATCCACAGGCAGGCAGCTGGGGGGAGATAAGGGGAGGACGGGGGGGCAGGTATTTGGCAACAGATGCAGAGATCAGATAAGTCTGACACATTTTTATTTTTTTGCAGCCCACACAACTGACAGATGTAAAAATTGATCAGGGGACTTTATAAGAGGGGCGGAGCTAAACAGCCTCCAATACAAGCCACTCAGTCACGTACAGAATCACAGAATGATACTGAAGGTGAGCCTGATATATGGGGGGTGTCGGCTTTCACCCGGTTTTAAAGTGTCATTTGTTGTTTTTAAAGCAGTCGATCCTTGTCCGCGTTCATTCAGTAGTATGTTAATCAGAAGAGGAGGGTGCAATGCAACATACGAACAAGAGGGGGTGCTGTCATGGGGCAAAAAAGCTAACAGAGGCTCCATTATGTGGATGCAATCAATCAGTCGAGAAAACCGGCAGCCAACCTGCCCCATGTAAACAAAATGCAAAAACGCAAAGTAACGGGCACCATAAAAGACGGCAAGCTGCAAGCCACAAAGTGACGGCTTTATTACCTGGAATGAAAAAGGAATCAGAGAATCACTTTGTCAGGAATGTGGTAATAAAATAAGAGTGAGTACGCTAGTGAGTATATGGGGACACAGGGCAGGGCGGGAGGCTCTAGCGGAGATGCAAAGCTCTCCCCCGTCTAAGCGATCCACAGGCCGCTCACTCAGCTTTTAAGCTACGCCAGCCGCATGGGGGGAGCCACCTGCTTTGGAGGGCTGGGCTCAAACCCTCTGCTGAGACCAGGCCAAAGCCGGACCACTGCCTGGCTTCAGGACGGCCCGCGGAGGGCTGGATTTCCCCGGTGGCGCTGAAAGGTTACTGCACATCTGATCAAGATGAGAAAACAATTCTAACTATACATAAACGCTATTTAAATTGACAAAAAATATATATGGAAAAAAGTGACAAGGGCAAGTTTGAGGTTAAGAAGAAAAGACCATAAATGGCAAATGTAGAATATCTAGCACAAATGGAAAGTCCTGCTTTACGTGTGTTTTAATAAGCTAATTGCTTTTCAAAGGCCTCTTTAACCAAAAAGCACAGTGCACAGGTGATGTAGTGGTTTAAGTGGACGAGCTGAGATGACAGCAGCGGGTTTAGCCTTGAGTTGGCTGCGTAAATGAACCTGCCACGCTTCAGTAAAATCTCCACTACAAAGGAGTAAAGCTGTATGATATGCAAGTGAGGTATGAATGAAAGCGTCTGCTAATTATCCGTCCATCATCCATCAGTATTCCATACTGATCTGCTCATTATAGGAAAATAATTTAGTGCCAGTTTATTATGGGCTTTATGGCCCCTTCTCCACATAGGTGTATGTTCTGGGTACAGAAATCAGGCATATGTGCAGGTCAACACACCACAGGATTATGAAAACCAGCTGCTGGGTCCCTATGTTTGCCTGGTCGCTCTCATTGCCAGTACGTCGCCCTCAATCCCAGTATGCTGTTTCCATTCCCAGTATGTCGTCATCCTCGCTCCCAGAACAGCGCTTTTGTTCCCAGTACCCCACTTTTGTTCTCAGTATGTTGAATTTACTTCCCAGTATGTCACCCTCGCTCCCAGTGTCTTGCCTTTGCAGGAAGAGTAAACAAGAATGGCATACCGTGGTTAATACTACAGTTAATACCGTGTTAATACCGTGTTAATACCGGCCTATGGCTTGGAAAACAGCTTGAATCAAAGGCTGCACAGGATAAGTCGGCTTTAAGAGCGAGAAATAAATAGTGTGTCCTCTCCTCCATTGGCCAAAGAGAAGAGGCGCTGCTTTGCGAAGCTCTTCGCGCTGCCCTCGACCCCTTACCGGCGCCATGCCGACACGTTTTAATTACACCACAGAATCAGATAGCGCCGCTCGACGGCGAGCCATTAATTACGGTCCGCATGCCAGTCTCACATTGGGGGCATATGGCCTTGCGATGGCACGTGCCAGTCACCGGCTTCGGGTATACTCAGCCATATGTCACACTCGCCGAGCACAGCTGACGTGGCGGCAGGCCGCCATTTTGTCCTTGCGCTGCGGCAGAGAGGAGGAGATGGCGGCGTCCTTTAAATGAACTCCGGGACAGCAAAGCTCCCCCAGGCAGGCAGGTAACAGGGGGGGGATTGGGGGGGTTGTGGGTTTGTACCAGGCAGTAGCATTATACAGGAGTGGCAATGGGAGTGTCAGACACCCAATGCAGCTCTGTATGTGCACACACCCATACGCACACACATGCATGCATGAACATGCACAGACATGAAGAAACACTCACACACACACATCTTTTTAGGGATTCCATTCATTTCTATACAAAAAACAAATCTCAACAATGACAACCTTAACCCCTACAAAGCCCTAACCTTAACCATAACCATGCAAGGTGCTCCATGTAGGGAGCAGAAATATAAAGTACAGGTATTTTATAGGTCCTAGTGAAATAAAGGTAGCTGATTA
>JAODKE010000007.1:9383095-9393304 GCA_026779605.1 Mormyrus hasselquistii | reverse complement strand
CTCCTGTGCTGCTGCCCGGCCCACATTTTCGCTCCCTCCTGTGCTGCTGCCCGGCCCACATTTTTGCTCCCTCCTGTGCTGCTGCCCAGCCCACATTAGCACTGCGGCTGGACCATGGGAGATTCATGCTGAGATCACCGTTCTGAGAACCTCTATCAAAGCTCCTCCGTTGGCCAAAAAGCGCACAAACCATGGGGTAATGCATTCACTGCACCTTCGTAACGCTTTTATATTGCATTCATAAAACGCCCAGTGCACCTTCATAATGTATATAGTAAGTATTCATACAACATTCATAAACATCATAACATCCCATAACAGCTGTAATATACATTAATAACAAACAAACACATTTGTATATTAAAGCTGTTAAGGGATGTTAGGATGTTAAGATGTACTTGCATGTTGCTTATGAATGTTCTATGAATGCATAATGAATGCATTATGAAGGTGCACTTAATGTAAAATGTATGCACAAAACCTATGTAAAATGCTCGCAAAACCCTTAGGATCTGAATAACATTTGGTTAAGTAATTATTCCCAATAATAGGTGCATCTTCTAACTAAATTTTACATAAATTCCAGTATGACCCAGGCTTCTTATACAGTAGTTACTGCTGGGTCCTTTTTTTTTAAACAGCATACAGCCCACTAATCGTATCTTCAGAGTGAGCAAACAATAAGACAGGAGTGAGACTTGTAAAAAACCCAGATGGAGCAGCCTGGGATGTTGAAAGGGAGAGATAAACTTAATTGAAATCTCTGAAACAACAAGGCATCGAGCCGCAGTCACTGCGGCAAAATCCCATTTGCGACGAAACACATGAATTCATCGGGACAAACAGGGTCCATGCGGACCCTGCGCCGCTTTCCCAGCATGCCGGGAGTGCCAGTGCAGTACAAGCAGCCCGGGGCAGATATACAGCATGTTTGCCACCAATAAAGGCAACAGATAAGAAAGCTGTAAGAAAACAACACCATAAAACCGGTGGCAGACAAAAATACGACTGAAAGCCTGGCAGCATCGCATGGCTTCATCGCAGCCGTCGCAATTCATCTGCACCACTGAAACCAGTGATTTTAAAGAGACCGATAAAGATGGGTGAAAAGCAAACATCCGCTTTATGGACTGCTGCTCCGGCCCATAGCGTTGACCCCAAGATGCCGGCGGTAACCAGGCAGACACCTGGAATCCCACACCTCGGCGAATATAGCACACTAATTACAACATGACAGACCATTATGCTATCAGCTAATTACAGGGCCACCAACAGCGGAGGGGCACGGCTGCACGTCGACTGCTAACGCAGGACGCAAAACAGATGAATGAAATGTAAACAGTGCAAATGGCGCCTGCCTCAGGGTGATACGAGGGCCCTGCGGACCCCGCGTGTAAGAAGAGGGGGCGCTGTAATCATGTGCAGGTCGCAAGTTGACATCCTGCGAGATATCGGCCTGGTCGACGCGTGGTTCCTCGGGCAGCTCATCGATGTTCCTGCGCGGTGCTAAGCTTGAGCGACAGCACAGAATGGATACAGATAAAGAGATAAATGAAGAACCAGACAGACAGACCTGGCTTGTGAGTAAAAACAAAACCCCTGTTAACTTTGGGATATAAAGCTACTTAAAGACGGTTGTTTTGTACAGCTACACAGTGTCTGCATTAGAGAAAGGGGAGCTCAGGAAAATGAGACAAACCTCACTACTGCAGCCCAAAATACAAAATTAATGAAAGCTCTCAGTGACGAGTCATCAGTCATTTGAGAGCAGCTGAGGGTTAGCGACCTGAGTCACAGCCCCTCTGGGGTCACACAGACACGTCTGGGGCTGTGAAAATGCCGCTCCGCTCCGCCAAAGCTGATCCAGCGGCCATCTCTGCCTTAAGGTGCGTTTCTGCCTCCAAAATCCTTCAGGCTACACGCCTGTGTTCTAACAATCCCGTACCTCTCCACATGACCTGTGTACACAACCTTGCCACCTCCTGCTCTCTGCCCCCCCAGCATTAGGGGGGTCCTGGTAGGGTGGTCAGGGATGGTCTTTTGTGCCGTCAGCATGGAGGGCAGGGGGCGCCACACCAACAGCAGCTGGTCTCAATATACCAGCAAAATAATTAACCCTTTCCCCGCCGGCATTGGCCTCGGTGCCCACTGGAAAGAGGATCGTGTTACAGACCCAAAAGGTCAGGTCTGTGCCCCCCCCCCCAGCACAGCAGGACTACTGGCACAGGTTCAGAGAATCTGGTCCAGCGTCAAACAGCCCAAAGGAAGCAATTTGCACATCTTGTGGGGTGAAACGACATGGGACCACAGGTTCCCCCCTGAACCCCCAGACAGCTGCTAATGGCTGCATTTTCCAGCAGTGAAGGGTCATGACAGGGAGCCCGAGCTGGTCTTGGGGGGTGAGGCGCTGGGGTCAGGTTGGGGGGCCAGAAAGGGGTTGTGCCAGATTAACAAGATCCTGATGCACCAGGATGGTGTTCCATCCCCCCTCCGAGGCTCCCACTCCTCCGTGGCCGACTGCCACCCCTCTTGGGTTGAAGGCCACCCATGTCCCGCACTGATCTTCCAGCCAATCGTGACCCAGCAGGTCCCTCATTCAGAGACGAGGCAGACGGTGAACATAACAGCTGAGATTACAGGTGAGGTAATTGAAAACCTAGAGGTACACAGACACTTATCTACCCATGTGTGAGCAACGAGGTGTAGATGTCTCAGGGCAGAGGGAGGCTGCTGACGGCCCTTTGCTCATGTGTGGCTGGCTTACTAACAAAACAAGACTTGTTTTCACTCCCTCATCTGAGTCAGCCCTCTCCAAACACAACGTCTACACGCGACTACACTGTCCTTGCATTCCTACGTTCCTCCCCCCTACAAAAGGTGAAATGGCTGTCTTTGCTCCTTGTTTCACCCCCCCCCCCCAAAAAAAAAACTCTCCGGCCCATCCTCCCTCTCACATATCACATGTCTTACGTCATACCTCAATTTTTTTTGTAATTTATTGTATAAGCTTCACCATCCACTCAGCTGTAATGCTGGTCGATCTCGAAACACAGAGTCCACATAAACACCCTGTCTGGCCGTACATTGGACCGTGCCATGTTCGCGGTATGGCCGAGCGAGAGACGGCGGAAAGACCGCCGACAGCAAGATGGCCGAAGACCAAAAACAGCAGAAGGCAGCTGGGATCGAGAAAAACGGGGACTGAGGAAGGGAGACAGAATCTTTGTGATTCTTTCACAAAGCCCACCCCCCACCCATGCCAGCCCCAGCAAAATCATGCAACGATGTCGTTTCTGTACACCTTGGGGCCCCTGCATAAGTGTTATCGGAGGACCGTGGAGGTTCTAGAGGTCGGCCCTATTGTCAACTTTGAATGCAGTTCACCCAGCGAAACACACAGGCTGGGATGCGAGTGGCTTCATTGAGAAGATCATATTGAGTTATACAGGGTAATAATAGCTAACTGAGGGACATCCGGGGGGGGGGGCTCAGCGAGAGGGGAGGGGGGGAGGATGAGGCAGATGGGGAGCCAGAGAGACAGACAGCCTGCAGCCATGGTGAAATCAGGAGGACCGGCAGGGTTACAGACAATATTATAAAGCTAGGGGGCGCTGTTACAACACTCCTCTGAGTAATGCAATAATATCCCGGAAACGTGCATTTCACCGCAACCCCCCTACTCCTCCATCCCAGCACGAGGCCGGTTCTGGAGATGGCATCACAGTCTGCACTGGGACACTCCCCTCGCCCCCCAGCTCTCGCAGCTCGCAGTATAAACAAGCGGGACGCCCCGGAGGCAGAGCAGATGGACTCCCCGTGGGCCAGTGCGTCGCTCATCATCGCAACCCTCGGCCATTTGCATGGAGGCACAAACATTCGTCCACTTACAGAAATAAATGAACCAACGCTAAGGAGAGCAGAAATATTCATATGTCATATGTGTCCGTCACCCAGCTGCTCGGTGAGCCCCTCCCTGGAACGACAGGCAACCTACCAGTCCGTCGCAGGGCATGCGACAGGTGATTTAGAGATCTAACTCACTTAAGTACATGTTCCAATCCATCCAAACATAATGAGAACATGTCTAGAGCCGGATGAAGGATTCGAACCTCTAACCCTAGAGGTCGTGGCACTAATCGCTAAGCCATTCAGGTACTAAAAACATCGGATGCCTGTTACATTTTTCCATTGCAGGCAGTTCACCAACTCACGCCTGATACATTTGCATGCCTCTGAGGCCACGCCCCCACCCCCTCGGCCTAGTAAAACACCATCAGCAAGCACTGCATTGTCTTTTCCTCCCTAATATGAAAGCGACATGATTAAGCACCACTGTGCTTTAACTGGAAGTCAGTATCATAGCCTGTGAGGAAGAGAGCAGCCCACAGACAATCAGAAAGGCCCTAATCAACCATCGGATGGAAATATAATTCACATTCTAATTAATACGGATACACAGGCGTCAGCCTGGGGGGAAATAACACATAAGCCTTATCTGAGCTGGGAGGATCCTCCATACTTCATCCTGCAAAAAAATCTAACTACACCCCCCCCCCCCCACACACACACACACACACACACACATCACTCCCATAACCCAACCCCCCCATTATGTGACAGGGCTCTGGAGCATGCTGTGCTGTTCTCGAATGGGATGATCCCTTGGTCCATAGCAAGCTGTGAGGCACAGCCTCTATTTCATACTCCCATTATATTCCCATTATACTCCCAATATACTCCCGTTATACTCCCACATTAGCCCTTCAACATCCAGCACTCGATCACATAAAATTCTGCAGCCCCTCCTCAGAAACGAGCTCTAAATTACCTTCCAGCAAGCTTCATTTTTGACAACCCCTCCCAGCCACACACTTTTTCAGGCCTATGATGCCATATTCTGGTGTCAAAACAATCAATAAAAAGTTTCGTCTCAAGGGTAAGAGCAGAGTCGGGAGCTGGCTGCAACAAAAAATGGATTTCCTTTGGCCAGAAACTCGACTCAGGTGTGGGATTTTCACGTCGTGCATAAAATTATGGCTCGAGGGGCTTTTGGCAAATTGGCCACATTTATTTGGATAGATTTCCATATTCCTGCTCACGCTCCAGCCTTTATCCCATGCTTGTTTGAATGATGACCTTTTGTCATTTTATTATCCCTGTTCTGAATTCTATGCTACATAATTCTCTGAAGCATATCTGTTCTAGCTTCATTACATCACTTCCTGTGGTGCCCACCTTTAGCCACCTACCCCCTGTGGGGTCAGCAGAAGGTGACGGGTTCCAGGCTAGTGACCAAACAGCAGTGTCTAATTACACAATGACACTTCATGGCCCTCTCACCCGGGGCCCTTTAAAGGAAGTAGCTTTGCTTCAAGGTTCATAAGCATCTCATTCTGTCGGTCAGGTTTCATTCTCCAAAGGCAGGATAAGAACTCGGGAGGGGGGGGAGGGGTCTCGTGTTCTGAGCCACACCCCCCACAGCCATGAATGGCGACATTGCTGGCGGCGAGCTTGGTCACAGGGGCTTGAGTCACAGCTCAAAGCAAAGCCTTGCCCAGAACCGGCTGTGACTCTCTTCTGCTGAACAAAAGCTGAATTCTTGTAGGTAAAAAGCCCAAGATTGCGGCACTATGAAGCCCATCAGACAGAGAGGAAACGCTTCCAGGGAACATGAACAAAACACAAACCTAAATGCCAGTTAAATTCCTGATGCGCTGCCACATTCTGTTAAAAACTTAATGAATGAACAATGCAAAATGCGAAGCCCACAGGTGAGGCAATAGAGCACGTTCAGTGATTTTATGGCCAAACACGGAGACGTCTCTGTGAAACGGCCTGGACTCCTGTCACTGTAGCCGTCTCCCAGTGCCTTAATCTAGGAAAAGAGCAGAATGAGATGCATGACTGTACACTGCAGCCATGCAGCATGCAATATCTGCAGCGATATGGAAACAGCCAAATTAAGAGCGCGGTGTATGGACTACAGAACCATCGAAACACTGAGAGACAGTAAACTCTCTGTCATACGCAGGAGGAATGACACAAACATGTCTAGATCGTTAGCCTTCATTCTGAAGAATTATTTCATTTCCAGTTGTCTTCATAGGCAGGGCTGAAAAGATGAATATGGTCTTGATATTTTTTTTATAGTGGTTGAAGTCGGACTATAGAACAGGCGGAGTGTACGCAACAGGGTGAGACCACTGACCCAGAGGGGGCAGATGTGGGGTCACCCACAGGTGGCACCTCCGAACCTATGACATCGTCCCAAAAATATCACACACCCTATTTTTTTCCAGTGAAAACTGTCAGTACCGACCAAAGACATCAGCAGAGCCAGCCTGCTGCGACTGTGCCTGCCCGCGAGATGAGAATGCGCCCCCCCCCTCCTCTTTTTGGAGGATTCCATCTGTAAAACAAAACACTACAAGAAAGCCCAAATGGAACCATTAGCAAATCCTCTGCGGGATGCACCGGAAGGATCACCTCAGCTCGTGATGGAGGTAAGCATTCAGCTGACCCCTCTTTTCAAGCAGGACGTGAGCGGGGAGCAGGCTTCGCCGTCGGGTCACGCACGACTGGTGGTGGAACCGTACCAGTCATCAAACCTGTGTGGTCGGCATACACAGCAGGCAGCACCCAGGACTGTCACTGTTATGTCTACGGCCAGTTCGCCCGCCTCATTTTTAAGCCTTTGTGAGGCGATTATCATCATTACCATAGTTCGGTTACTTATCGTGCGTTTTTATCTGAAACTGAGAAGTCAAGGCCACACAATTAGCTTAGGGCCACCCCCCCCTTCTCCCGGGACTCCTGCTCCCTTCCCCCCACTGCTGGGGTACCTGCAGTAATAGGGGTCCACATGCCCCCGTGTTCTGGCGTGTGTCAGCGAGCTGGCGGGGAGAGGAAGGGGGCGTCCTTTGGGACTGCATGGATCCTTCAAGGTCAGGCCAGAGGTCAGGCTGCACTAGCGGGTGGAAACAAAGCGGCATAAACTAACTACCAACGGTACGGATAACGTTTACTTCCCATTGCTTGATTTCTTTATGGACCTACTTCTATTTTACGAGCGATAGACAAATAAAGGCAGAATAGCGGAGGGAGACAGGAAACAGGCGCCCCTTTTCTAAGGCTCGAAGGTGTCATGTGACTGCATCATCTGACCCTTGAAAGCAACAAAGCAGCACCCGTCTGCTCTGGGCCCGGTAGGCGACACACTCTGCAGATCTGTCAGAACGTTTGCCGTTTTCTTTTTTACTCATAGCTGTAAAAAGCGATTTAGCCGGATCCATTCATCTATTCAAGGCTGTTAGAGATTTAAAGCTGCACACAGCGGCCTGAACAGATCAGGCTTGGGAGCCACAGGCACAAAGACACGTAAATCCCGATAACTGCAGAAAAACCAGGAAATTAAATACTTCCTATAGGAAGAAGAATGACAAACGCTCAGCATGTCCAGATGGAACTTCTAAATGTAGGTGTTTTCACGATTCTTTCATTGATTCTTTGTTAAATTGCCCAGACTCTTATCTGGGTTTTATTGTACTTCATTATTAAAAACCTGTTGTGTCATCTTTTTTACATTATGAAAGAAAAAAAAATGTTTTCACACTGATTCCATCAGAAATATAGGTGGCAACATCAAGCATTTGAGCTTTGATTTGGTTGATCTGGTAAAAAACAGAATCTTCTGCAATCTCTGTACTGAGGAGAATAACATTTACCAATGAGTAATAAATAATAGCATTAGTCTGATGTGTATTTTTTAAAACCAGGCCCCATAACGGCATCTACCGCTATGAAGTCTAGAGACTAAATGTGGATGATACTCTTGGTGACTTTTTAACAGTAACTAGAGGAGACAATGAAAACATTTGAAGTTTACAAACGAGAGGAGGCCATTCAGCCCATCAAGCTTGTTTGGGGAGAACTTAACTAATAACTCAGAGCTGTTAAAATCTTATCTAGCTCTGATTTAAAAGAACCCAGAGTTTTAGATTGCGCCACACTGACAGAAAGACTATTCCATACTCTAACTACATGCTGTGTAAAGATGTGCTTTCTCAAATGCAATTTAAAATGTTCTCCGACTAATTTCCATTTATGGCCACAAGTTCTGGTATTTAAACTAATATTGAAGTAACTATTTGGCTGAAAAGCATCCAGACCTGTTAGTATGTTATATACCTGGATCATGTCCCCCTTAATCTCCTTTGCATGAGGCTGAACAGATTCAGCTCAGCTAATCTCTCCTCATAAGACATTCCTCTAAGACCAGGAATTATTCTTGTATCCCTACGTTGAACCTATTCCAAGGCAGCAATGTCCTTTTTAAGAAAAGGACATAAGTACTAATGTCATAATGAATACAGTTGCATCCCAAGATGTCCCTCAGCTTTCCGATGGCCAACTATGACTTAATACTGTGTCTAAAGCCTTTAAACTGAAATGTTGTTCTCCTGTTGAGGCCAAGTATGGAGCAAAAACAGACTCCGGGCAGAGACCCTTAGGGGCAGCCATTGGTGAAAACAGTCATTGACGGGAAGGCAGTTTCTGCACACAGCCCACACCTCTTTGATCATCTGCGCCATGTCGTAGGTAGAGGGACACGTCCCACATGTCCCACACGTCCTAAATGTCCCACATGTTCAACATGTCCCACATGTCCTACACGTCCCACACGTCCCTATCCCACATGTCCCATGCATCCCACACTTCCCACACGTCCCACATGTCCGACTCATCTGACAAGTCCCACTTCCACAGGTCCTATGCGTCCCACACATACCACACATTCCACACGTTCCTAGCATTCCATATCTCCCACATGTCCGACAAGTCCCACATGTGCCCCGTGCATCCCACACCTCTGCCAGCACAGTGTGCCTGGGGGTGGGGAGGGGGGATAGCCTAACATCCTGTAGGGAGGCCGTGACGTTAAGATGGCCGCACTGAAATGAGTTAGTGCCTTGGGTCCAGCTGCTCGCCCTTCTGGCCGCCCCTCTCAGTTTGCTCCTCTCTCCTTCCACAGTGATTTTGTCATTCTAATGGCACGGCTCTAATACAACTGTCAGCACTTCCCTGCTCCACCAGCCTGGCCCCACATCCTTCAGCTCACCCAGTCAGTCGTGTTCAGGCCGGACTGCAGCGAGACTGCAGCCGTAACTCTGTCACACGAGCGCAAAGGAACACCAGCATGTGACACCAAGCCCAGCCGAGTGTCTGGACCACAGTCATTTTCCACAAGCTGTCCCAACGGAGAGGGACGGGCCCCCACCCTAATCTGAGTGCCCCTCCCGCCACTTATTTACTGAACGCTGACTTCCGGCACCTGGGCTGGTGCTGCGCTCGTCCCTGAACTCAGGCTCCTGTTACATTTAATTTCTCGTCCATTCTTCTGGGACGTCTTATCACCGGGCTGTTTGCCAAAGGGAGGGGGAGGAAAGGGAGGAGGGGGCAATCTCATCTTCAATAAAGAACACCCACTTAATCAATGGAATGCTGGGAGGGGGGAGCGCGGCTCTGTCTGGCCGCCGATGCCGAGCCCTGGGGCGTGTGCCGGCACGGCCGCCATTCCGGCTGCCGAGGAAATGAGCGATATCCTGATACCCAGCGGAGGAGCCGCATGGCGCCCGGTTCTTTGTTAGGGGACCAGCCCAATTTTATGTGCTAGGCGCCATTAGCACCACGAGCAGAAATGACAAGCAGCTGCCTGAAGGGAGCGCTGTTTTGCCGACACAGGAGTGGCATGGCACGGACACAAAGGACGTGAATCTGGTTGATGGCATCTGCCCTCCGCAGTGATGGTTCTGTACCTCTGTCATTTCCTCCAAAGCAAAACCAGGCTTAAGTCAGACTACATCCCCATCCGTCTGGGGGTGACTCTACCTCAAGAGCTTGTCAGCCACCTCTATGGAATCCCTAATGATACCAGAGATTTCTTTCTTTCCCTGCCACATACCAGACCCATCCTCATTTTGTTAACCCCCCCCAAACCCTAACGAAGCCCTGCTTTTGCACCGTGTGGACCTTTCTGACGTCCTAGATTAACTCAACCCCTTTTCACATCCTTGATGAAACATCCCCCCCCCCCCCACCCCACACGAGATACGTGTGCAGAGTGATTCGCCGAGCGCCGGAGCGCAAGGCCGCGGCAGCAGGATGCGTGCTGAGTTATGAGCCGATCATCCCCCTTCAGACAGCAGGGGG
>JAODKE010000007.1:9309164-9349768 GCA_026779605.1 Mormyrus hasselquistii | reverse complement strand
TGCAGTGTCCCTGAATCACGCTTCACCCTGACACCGCCAGGCGTTTCAGTGCAGTGTCCCTGAATCACGCTTCACCCGGACACCGCCAGGCTTTCAGTGCAGTGTCCCTGAATCCCAATCAGAAATATAAACTCATGTCAGCACCTTCACAAGCTGTGGTCCCAAAACTCTTGGATGTTCCAATGAAAAGTTTTGAGAGATACTGCTAATTTACAAAACCGGGGGCATATCTGCCCAAAAACTTGGAACTGGAAACTATGGAAGCAGTGTGAAACAGAGACCTGAGAGGAAGCGACCCAGAAGACAGCCGTTACCATAACTACGGAAAATGTACAATTTGTGGCCCCAGCAGAGCATGGACACTGGATATCCTCTAAAATGAGTTAAACCATCAAACACGAAGACGGGGAGAAATGTAGAAACGTTTAATTCTTGCGTCTTTTTTGCCTTCTGGAAGACAAATAAACAGAATGGCATCATCAGCAATTTGCCGAGAATCATAAGTTTCCCAAGAAAAAAAACATTTGTGTTACTGGTAATATTTACTGTTTTTTTATTTATTTATAGAGACAGCTCATAATACCGTAGCCTAAAGTCCTTAAAGAGATTTTCAGAAACAGGAGTGAAATTCTGGCAGAAGCCTTTACCAAACGCTCAGCCAAACGAATGGTTTTCATGTGCCGCTTTCAGTGTGGTTTACAATTTAGAAGCTAAAGGAAAACACTCTGACTTCAAAGCCTGAGACTGTGACATCAGAGGCAGGCAGACAGCACACCTCCCTGTATGGTGGGGGGGGGATCAGACTTAACTGCTCTGGTAGGCCATCGTGTCACACCTCGAGAAGCTCAGCCGTGATGTGCTGCTGTGCAGAGCGGCTCTGCATTTTGCGGGTTGTCACGGTGATATGCCTGGCAGAGAGGATGGCAAGGGGGTCGTACACAGGGATGCTGATTTAAGTTGGCAAAGGATATTGCTGAAGTATAACCGGCACGTTCGCATTTCATAAGGGGGGGGGCGGGGGGGTGATTTCCCTTTATGCTCACGAACCAGGGACAGGGGGCACAAACCTTTTCAGCATCCACAAACATGGCGTGCAACAAATTAGCTGACGTGACCCGAAAACTGCGGCATACTGTAGTGTTAATGCACCCCACCCCCCAGTGCCCATAGACACCATGGCATAACACCAGAGCTCAGGGGGCATTTTAATTATGCTGTGGGTGAGGATTCCCAGCAAGCTTTCGGGAGGGCCTGGATCACATGTGCAGCTTTCGAGGATCAGAGGGCGAGCGTGGGAGAAATGCAGATGCAGCCCTGTCTCAGGTCATGCCAGAGGCGTCCAGCCGAGGGAGCGGGCAGGCAGGCACAGGGACCAGGGAGCCATCGAATGAGCGGGCGGGCACTGGGACCAAGGAGTCATAGTGAGAGCCCACACTGGGACCAGAAAGTCACAGAGAGAGCGGGTGGGCACTGGGACCAGGGTGGGTGGATATTTAGCTGCTTAGCCCCAAGCTTACAGCTCACAACCCAGGACAAAGTAGTTAGAGGATTCTTAGAGAAATAATAAATCCTGACCTCTTTTTCAGCACCCACCTCGCTAAGACAATCAGAGACGTGGGTGTGTCCTAAAGACGATGGTGTGTATGCGCGTGTAAGAGATGTGTAAGCGCATGGTCTAAGTGCATGTAAGAGATGTGTAAGCGCATGGTCTAAGTGCATGTAAGAGGTGTGTAAGCGCATGGCATGTAAGCGCATGTAAGAGGTCCTCAGGATCTCAGCCACAGTCACAGGGGACACCTAACAGGCCAAGGAACGTTTGAAATTCCGATTACCACATCTCGGGAAGCCCTGTGTGATCAGAGCACCAGCCATACTGACAGACAGTCCCTTAGAGGACGGGAGAACTACTCGCGTCAGAGAGACTCATGTACATGTATAGTATAGTGCTTGCTCTTGTTCATTTGTTCCGTATTGCATTTAAGTAGGTGCTAAACAGATTTAAAGGTCACCATTTCCAAAATATAAAATTCCACTTAGTAATCCCCCGTTCACCCATCTTAATTAGTACTCCTAAAAAGGAGAGCGGGTCCTGAAACATTGAAAATGGGTTAGTCACTGTAGTCATTTTCAGGCATCCGACTGATAGAAAACGTTCCACATGAACGACAAGGGCCCTTTCCTGACACCACACGTGAACCTAAATTGTCCAATTGCACTTTGTCCTGATTTACATAACATGTAAACTGCACTGGGCTAC
Organism: Mormyrus hasselquistii; assembly: GCA_026779605.1. NCBI lineage: Eukaryota > Metazoa > Chordata > Actinopteri > Osteoglossiformes > Mormyridae > Mormyrus > Mormyrus hasselquistii. Next base: position 9,347,511 of record JAODKE010000007.1, on the reverse strand, counting down.
CAGCCTGACTCGGGGGGGGTCTCACACACTTCAAACATGCAAGTCATAGTTACAGCGCAGCTGCGTTCGAAACCAGGACCCTAAGATTGAGAACTCAGCGCACGTTCGCATGAAATACCATGCCTGAAAGTGTCCGCTGTCCAAAAGGATAAGATGAATCGCTTTTACTTGGCAAGGGGAAGCAGGATTATTTATGACGCCGTGGCAACCTTCCAGCATGACAAACGATGGTCCTCCGTCACTCTGTCATCCCTGAGGGATGGAGAGGAAGATTGACAGGAAAAGGCAGAACAGACGAGGCCGCAGGTTTGGGGGAGAAAAAAATGACTGCAACTGCATAAAAGATTCATTAACATCCTCCAGATTAAAAAATAGATCCAGCAGGATAAGAGGAAATGGCCAGACAGATTAAGAAACCCCTTTTATTGACTGGGATCAATACAATTAATTAATCAATACAAGGTTAAAGTAGAGTGGTTTAACCCTGGGCTCAACGTGTAACGAATTCGGTGATTAATTTCCCCCGAAGATGGCAATTGATCAGCGGCCGGAAGCCAGAAGCATCACCTGTTTACCGAGGGGGCGCCGACGGGGACCGAGAGGGCTGTGTGCCGGGTTTGAGGGTGGAGAGCCGACCTCGAAAGCCTAACTGTTTTCCCGTTTCACAAGGGGGGGGGGGGCGTATCTGGACAACAAGCAATAAGACAGGATTATTAAGGGGGATGACTTAGAGGAGAATCGGGCCATGCGTAAATCAAGCCTTATAAATCCTCGAGACGGCGGGGCGCTTTCATGGTGTGTAGGGTCAACAGCCTCTTTATTATGCTACGTATAAATGGATTCATCGTTAATCACATGCTTTTATTTCAGAAAAGCCCTCAGTTTGCTCACCTCAGCCCTGTTTTTGCTGCCTTTCTTCAGACATTCGTAAAATAGGCAGCTGCTTGCCTAATCAGCAAAATCTACAGAGGGAGATCCCCCCCCCCGGTGATCTGCCTGGGAGCCCCTTTCCTCGCTACTGGGTGACAATGTTCACACCAGCCGCCATGCCCTCACTTGACCTTTGACCCTTGCTTCACCCCCCCCCCCAGCCCTGTCCTCATAGTGGGGCTGTAGATGGTGTGGTGAGATTTACCAGCAAAGCCATGTGGTCATTTATTCTAATCAGACCCCCAGTCCATTAAAATCAGCACAAAATTCCCCCGGGGCAGCTTTTTACTCAGCTGAAAGTACATGGCCCTGTATTGATGCCCACCCCCCAGGGCTAACGCAATCCCTTGATTAGCATATTAGCATGCAGGCGGAACTTAATTTGCAGAAATTCATTTCTGAACGCGATGCAGAGCATTTCCCAGGGAGCCTCACCTGGAGGCTATAAATCATGAATGAACCGGCATCCGAGGACAATAACAGACGCAGGGCCTGCCACGCTGCTGCCATTCCCCTCCCTCCACAGTTTGCCTCTGTTCATTTGCTGTGTACCACTGCTAAACGGCAACATATTAGGGACTTCACCCTGGCAGAATCGCTAATTGTGATGTTTGCATTTATGGATAGAGATGTGCGCAAAAAACATGCATGTTTAATAAGGACATTTTACATTATATCCTGGGGGCAGCGGGGGGGTTGTGGATGCATGGATGTTGGAGCTGCTCAGGATTGAACCGGGTGAAAATCTGCTCCGAAAATCATGGGACACGCCCCGCGTTCCTGACCCTTACCAGGTCCAGCAGCAAGCGGCATCTGCTCAGCTGGGACCCTGAGGACTTGTGACGGCTCAAGGAAGCGTCCCTCACGGCAAGGGCCCCACAGCAAGGGCCTCACGGTGGGGACCTCATGGTAGAGCCCCTCAGTGACTCACGGACGGTGGCATCGTCCCAGCAGCCGCCGCCACCGTAAATCTTGCCGATAGATCTGCCAGACCCCGCGGCATTCCCTGTTAGCCATCTGCTCATTGCCCCCCCCCGAAATGTTCATCCTGGGGAGGTCCTTCCACCTTCCATACACCCACACACACCCACACACACACACAAACACACACACCCAGAGCAGATCCCATCATGCTCTGCAGTAGCGACAGTAACTGAGATCTTTATCATGCAGCAGCCAGTGTGTTTCGATGTATTCACAATTTTTCAGCCCCCTCTTCCTCACTGAATATTGAAGCTGCATGTAAAATGACTGATGAGGAGAATTAACCTTGCCATGTCACTCACTGTTAATATGGACCAATGAAAGCCCTTGTGGGCGGGGCATCACGGCAGGGCGAGTCAGCTGACCAACAGTTTTAGTGTTGATTGGCTCCACTTGTCCTTTGTTCCAGCAAGAATCATTTCACATTCTGTTTGCTGTGTTCTGCTGCGGTCCGTAACCCTCATAATGTGTTCTGCATCCATAGCTTAACTCCTTGCACTTCTCCTTCCTCCTGTGCTTCTCAATTTTGGCGTTTGCGTGGGTGTCCAACCTGCCGCCGTGCCACCCCCGTAATGACCGATGCCTCCCCATCAAATCCCCATGCCACACGATTCTGATCGCTGATCTGGCTGAAGGGATTGTGACAGTAGCCAATAAGTGGATCGGGCCAGTGGGTCACTGACACCACACAATAATCCTGCCCATCACCATTCCCTCCATGATAGGAGAAAGAGACAAAAAAATTGGACGGCTGGATCACATGACATCAGCTTGGTGGGGGGAACAGCAGATCCCTTCACCAGCCGACTGACAGGACCTTGTGGGTAGGGGAGCCAACACAAGATACCCCACAGGGTCAAAAACATTTCATAGGGTCTGAAAGGCATTTGATTCAAAGCCACACTTTTGCTTGGCTGTAACTTGGCACAAGGCATTATTAGACTTCAGATCCCATCTGCATAGATAATTAGTACAGAAGTGCTAATCCCATACAAGGACATACTCTTCCCTAAACCAGTGGAGGCCAGCCAGATACCTTCTTGTTCTTTCCTCCCAAACCTTCCACAGAAGCCATAACTTTCCAGCAGAAGCAGCTTCATCACTGCAGAGAACCTTAAAGCACCATGGTCCAGCTGCTGCTGGGGAACCAGGGTAACGTGGAAAAGGTTGGCGAGGAGAATGGAGAAGAATGACACAAAAATAACCAGCTCTTAGCAGAGAGCAGCCGCTGTCAGCTGAGCTGATGGCAGACATGCCCCAAAACAGGGCTGGAGTTTGCGATGCAGGTAAACAGACGACGCTGAATCTGAGAATCATGTAAATCCAGGACGCTGCCCCTAATCCCTTCTGGGAATCCCAGTCTTTGCGGCTCGTGAAAACTCGGCAGGACGGCACACTATCACTCTTGTGTGGCCGCTAATTATGAAGCCGCAAGCTCCACCAGGCACAAGGGCAGGACTTCCTCTGAACTTCATGATCTCGGGGGGGGGGGCTGCTTCCAGGGCTGCACGTTTGCTGTGAGGGGGGACAGAATGCTTTGGGGCCTCGCTGCCACTCCCCCACGCCACAGGGGACCCTCTGCCACTCCATTTCATTTGGAGACCTTTGCACATTTGCAGAAGATACAGCAAACCTGGAGGAAAAATAACAGCGAGATGGGAAGCCAGGCCCAGAGGTACGCCCCCTACAGCTTTTTGAGTGTACAGCATTGGCCAGTGGCTCAGTTACAGCTAGTGACGGGAGCAACGTAACCCATGCTGAAATGATTACTGTTCTACAGTCATTGCATTATTTTGTTACCACTGGTAAAGCAGTAATACCAGGTCCGGACCTGGTCTGAAATGCTTCAAAGCCACAGGACAACCCAGTGCTGCAGGTTCACAGCCCTCAATGACTTTGTTCCGGGAGAAAGCCACGGTTCAGATGAAGGGACCCCCACGTTGGAACTTCATCAGTCCCCCCAGCTGACATGTGCCCTGGGATGGGGCAGCTGCTGAAGACAGGCATAAATCAGTGGACTGGAAGGGGGGGGCAAATGAGCACTCTTTGCCTGGGGAATTAAAAGCCTCATCTGCAGTCACCAGAGAAAAGGAAGAATGAGCAGAGGCTCGGACTTGTCAGGACCGTCTCCATAAAAGGGACCCTGGCTTCTACAGCCACGCGGAGCTATAGCCACACGGAGCTCCGCGCCGCACGCCAAGGAAATGGACTCTATGTATTGCAAAGCTTTTTGGAGAAATATCTCAGTCTGGTAATGCCAAAGACCCAGATACAAACTGTCAAGAGTCACAGCCAGGTCCATTCACGGAACTAAAACCATTCATGGGGACCAAATCCATCCGTGGGCCAAAAAACCATTCATGGAAACAAAGACATTGATAGGTCCAAAGCCATTCACGACACCAAAACCATTCACAGGCCAAAGAACCATTCACAGGCCAAGGAACCAGTCATGGAACCAAAGTAATTCACGAGACCAAAGCCACTTACAGAAGCAAAGACATTGACAGGCCCGAAGCCATTCACGGAACCAAAACCACTTATGGATCCAAAGCCATTCACGGAACCGAAGACGTTGACAGGTCCAAAGCCATTCACGGAACCAAAACCATTCATGGGACCAAAATCATTCACAGAACCAAAACCATTCATAGGGACCAAATCCATTCCCAGGCCAAAGAACAATTCATGAAACCAAAGTCACTCACGGGACCAAAGCCATTTACAGAACCAAAGTTATTGACAGGTGAAAAACCATTCTTGGAACCAAAAACATTTATGGAACTAAAGCCATTCATGGGACCAAAGCCATTCACAAGACCAAACAGCAGCATCTGATTCTTCAGAGGCAATCATCTTACCCTACATTCAACAGAGCGATGCTCAGCAGCCAGGCTGTCCCCCCCCCCAGCTCTACGCAGCGTGCTTGTGCATCCATAAGCCTCCTTCGGAAAGCAGACAAATAAATCCCCCTCCTCTAGTGAGACTGCAGCCGCACAAAGTCAAATGGACCAGCTGGTCCCAGCTGCCAGCATCAGATGTGGGGAAAATTGAATGACTAAATAAAATATCTCCCCCCCCCCCCCCCACAACACACACACACACACTCAGTACAACTGCCAATGCAATACATACCCTATGTGTTTTAAATGTCAAACACATCCCTGTAGTGCTGACTTCTTCAGCATTAGGCGCTACTGAACATAGCAGTGAATATATCACAAATCCCACCCCTTACCAAACCATGAGGAATATGGATTGTTCTGCATTGTGCTCATCACAAAGTATTTTCAAAAATGTCCATTTCACTTCTAGCTGGGATTTCCATTAATGCCAGATTAATTTCAGGAGCAAAAAAGAGAGCCATTGTGTCGATTTAAAAGGCCTAAGTATGAATAAGCAATACTCTGTTTGTGTGGAGGTTTTTTTAATTTATTATTTTTGTCTGACAATACAATGGCAGACCAGTGATAAGGCTTTCTGCAAGTTATCACAGAAGGAAGATATAAGAGGCTAATCTGCACTGCAAAGTGAGGCCAGTGCAAGCCCTGACTTCTGACCTCTGACCCCCGACCCCCAGCTGAGTTATCTCTGGCGGCACACACGTCTCCCGCTGTGCCTGCTGTTTAGGAGCTGGAGAAGCTCACGTTCAATAAGCTGCCCTTCCCTCACCCCAGTCCCAGCAGAAATTAACACGATGCTCCTTCCTGGCTCCGTCGCGATGTCGCTAGCATTGTGCGCTGCTCGGCCAGGTAATCGCGTCTGAGGCTCCTCTTTAAGATTTAGACATACAGCATTTTAGGCACTCGGAACAGTCCCCACTGCTACAGTTAGAGGAAGAATTGCGTTTTAAAAACTGTCAGCTATAGGTTTTAAATCTCTTTTTGGCTTTTATCCTTGGTTTCTTACAGCGAGTTCTAGAATCCTTTCAAAATCACAATACTGTGTTTTTGAGCAGACAGGCAGCACACTTTACAGTGCAGAGACACCATAAAACGTATTTCCATTTGTGAAGGATTCAGAATTTAAACGATTAAAAGAATCTCATGCAAAGACTGGGGATGGTATTTAATAGGCTGAAGTTATAAAAGTCACTTATTCCCGTGTGCTTGCGCGCGACCTGGCAGCCGGTGCAGTGGGGGGACAAAGAGAGAAATTGGGGGGGGGCGGCGGTCATGCTAGAGACATCAGAATCACACTTAATGCGATGGCGCAGGCGTTTCAAAGCAAATGAAGATTCAGCTGATTAGAGAACTGACAAGGACAAAGGCGGAAGGAGAAGCTATTTCTGTGCACATTAAATGTGTATTTTAAAGCGGGGGGGGGGTGGGGGGTATGAGGATGTAAATTAACAGCACACAGGTGAAAATGAGCCATTTCCAGGTGGAATTCTTCCTGGAGTCTCTGGCCGTCCACGTCGCTGAGGATGCGGCAGCAGACCGGCAGTACCGGGGCATTGGCACCCACTGCTAACTGCTACACTAAATATCGCAGCAGCGAGGTGACACCCCCGCCGCTCTCAGAACCCAGCGAGCGATTCTCCTGAACAAACAAGCAGTGGGACCGCAGATCAGAACCGTCAGCGCCGGTGCATTTAACATTCTCCGAGATATCGAGCGAGGCGCCGTGTCTAATAAACCCGCGTGTTCGGCACAGGAAACGATTTCCACTAGGAGACTAACAGCCCCAAACCGGGCACGTTAATCACAATCTCTGACTCGGCACGACGCTAAACGAGGTTACGTGCTCATCTTGCTAATTTTCCCATTCGAAGCAAAAATTACTTTCAGAAGGTCACACTAATATAGATTTAATATTAGACTATTAATGTCAGTAGTGTGTCAGTGCTGGGTTCAATAATTTTCTATTCGCTTGCAGTCATTTCAAACCAACTTATGAACGTACGAAATTTGGCCGAGAGTCAGGTGACCGGTCCATCCAGGCACCCAATCACATCATAAGACTGAGGTCAGCTGGGCCTCGCGGAGGACGCTGGCAGTGTGGAAACTCCAGCTGACTGGGATCCTTACGTGCTTACATACAACACTGCGGGACAACATCACAGGGTAAGCAGACCATAATATTCGCCCCTGGCTGCTGCATCGCCATGACACCCTGGTATTGAGCCGTTATTGAGTATAACCCTTTGGTGTGACTCAACATTAATCCCTCTACATTCGATTCCCCGAAACTTGGTTAAAGTGACCAAAAGTTACAGTTAGATAAATCATAATTCAAGACGAATCACCATTAAGCTGAAATGCTGCTAGTGAAAACTATCTCCATAATTCAGAAACATAAGCCGGGTTCCGGATCATCACTGCTGCCGCTGTCAGCATTTCCACCTAGAATGACTGTTCTTTATGTCTGCAGTGCCACAGAAATGTTCAATCTTGCACATAAAAATGGGAACTAGTGCACGGGAATAAAACACGAAAATGGACCTGGAATTTTAAAATCAAATAACCCGTTTGCTTTTACTGATTCCATGTGACAGCTGGAGACATCCGCCCCCACCCCGCCCCACAGATGTTCGCACAGGTGAGCGATGTCTGATCAAACACCTGGCACCTTTTGCCCGGGTTACAGCGCATTATACTCCGCGCCTATTGCTCAGAGGACATATTAACCACGATGCAGAGCACCGAGCCCGGTCCATACGAGGAACAAACACAGGTTCCGCCTCGGGAATGTATGTAAAAGGTAATGAAACGAAACGTAAAGATTAGAAGGCGACTGGGAATGGCACAACTCTACGAGCGCGTTTAATACTAAAACGTAATTAAATAGATTTTCGCCATTGAAAATACAACAAAGACAGTCGGGCGGTGAGCGGATGTTAAAGAGTTAATGATGACAGACTAGTACAAGAAACTCTAAAGCACTTTACCGTCCGTGTCTTTCACAATGATCCAATGAGAAATATCACAAATAAGCTATGCTGAAGTAAAGTCTGGAAATTTCACAGTGAATTGCACACGTTGTTAATTTTTAGATGCATTCTCACAACACATAGCCGCAAATGTGCCGCGGTCATTTCTGTGACACACGTGTGATGGTACCGGGGTACTTACGGAGAATCCAGCCCAGAAAGGACACGAATGCCTGACCCTCGGCGAGGTAGTAAGAGCCAAGGCGGCGAAACTGACCGCCAGAATGAGACTCCCCAAGACCATCTGGGACACTCCGAGGGAAAGCATGATCCGGGTTCGCGTCCGAAACTCCCTGAGCCTGGAAAGGCTGCGGGACAGGGACGCCGGGCTCAGCGAGTGGCTGACGGGCATCATCGCGGCGAAACGCGCTGCAGGAAACTCAGCTGGAAATAAAAGGGATCTGGAAAGCGGGATGGGGAAACACCATCAGATCACAGTCCGAAGGAGGTCGATGGCTTGGAAAGACCCCGCAATTCGAGGCTTTGACATCGACGATGCGGCAATGACTTTTACTACGTTCGAACGTAAAAACTGACCAACAGCAAGAAAAATATATATTTCTCACAGCAGTGCGGTTGACTGAACTGCAAAATGCGAAAACGGCGCTAAAGTGTCAGCTGTTTTCTCTGGGGACGAAATGTGACTCAGTCGGCAGACTAGCTGGTAATGCACAAATCCATCAATTTCGGCAAATAGTTGAAAGAAAACTGGAGCGGAACCCAAGGAGCCGAGCCGCACGTAGCGGTGCCGTTCGCTGGTGCGCGGCGCGCTTCATCTCGCCTCCCCTTTCTTTTGCCAAGGAACGGCTGTTAAAGTGACTGGCATCTTCATGCCGGTGCTCAGCAAAGCATGGGAATCGCCTTGGGGAGAAAACGCTCACATAACCAAAGAACGAGAAGAACCGCAAAGCTCACGTGCAAAGTGGCCGTCGAAGCGATGCTTCTTTTTGCCGCAGCTGTCAAAAGGCGGTATGGGTTTGTAATCCCAGGTCCGCTCACTGGCCGACGGGGGTCTGGAAAGGAGCGGTTATGCCTGCCGTTCGGACATCACGGCTCTTCTCTCCTGCTCCGCCAAGCGGCGTGACGCCGTGCGGCTGGGCGCGTTTTCGTAGTAAATCAGAAGCATGGAGCACAAACGAGGCACAGAATTGGGTTATTCGCACACTACTGCTTTATTGCAGTAGATAGATTTCAGGTAATAGTACTACTGAAACCACATTTTTTTAACAGTAATTCATTATTTTTGTTAACCCTTAAGGTGATAAACAACTAGATTTAAGCAGAGGAGACATTCATTACGATTCAGCCCGTTTATGCAGATTCATAGGCTATATACTCAATTATATACTTAATTATTAATCATTAGATCACAACTGGCCTTATTGATGTATGCCTAACCGAGAAATTAGCAAATATGCAAAACAACTATAGTAACTGAATTTAGGTTATGCCCTTTAATCGAAAAGGCACGCGAGTTTGCATGTCCCATTTAATATCGCAGCCTATATGCTTATCTTATATATACTACAGAATTTAAATAACCGCATAGCGTTCAAGCAACAAATTATCCGGCGCTGCGGACTGCATTAATGGTGTTGTATTTGCTGCAATCCGTCTTAGATTTAGTAATATTAGATGGGCATGTAACCTATCATTAATACTTTGGGCATTTCTGAAACTCCAGGCATTTCCTTAATTCGGTTCTCAGATGTCTCAGCCCTCCGATAATACTCCGCTTCAATAAATATTACTGATAATACTCCGCTCCGATAAATACTACAGATGCGCCTTAGACAATCTTCGGTATTTCTGAGAAAAGAAGAAAAAAACTGGAAAAAAATACAATTTTAAGCAATCCATTTAATAAAAAGTCAAATAGGATTCGATGGTAATATCAGTTTTTATCTAGTTTCTGAAGGTCAAATTAAGGACAGTGAGCTTCAATATCCTTTCCCATTTGGTTTAGTGATCTGTAATGATTTCATGATAGCCTGTTATTTGTAACGGTGTTTTTTCGTCCAGATGCCGATAACCGCGTTCGCTAGTCGCTCACGTTTCTGTTTCTTGGAACAGGAAACTCTGTACTCTGTTAATGGTTTTTGGACTCAGCATAAATGGGGCACACTCCGCGGACCAGTTTTCCCACAACAAACTAATAACCAAATGACCCGGATTTACTGAGACATAATATTTCCTGGGCTTGACTAGAGCGGCCAGATAACTTAATTGTTTTATTAATAAACGTGCAGGTGCATATGCTAGTTAGTGATGCGCATGAACAGCTTGTGGAGAATTCACCTGCTCAGAAATGAACTGCGTTACGTTATTGAGCCTAATTATAGCAAGAATGAGCCAGATTTGGATAAGCACAAGAAAAAAATCCCTGCCTTATAGCATTTATTATATAGAATCCATGACCATTTCATTTTAGAAACGATACTATCAAAACGTGGCTTCAAAAAACTAAACATCGAAAGTTCTCATTTTACAACATAGTGGCAGCCATGCAAGACAACAAAGGACTTATAAGAAACTGAATTTACGTGTAGCTTTCATCGGTTCTGATCCCCCATCGCAGGATTTTTAATTAATCCATCCCGTAATAAAAGGTGAAGTGCGCCTCCGTGTGGATCACTTACTGAAGATCTACTTTTAGGCCATTTTCTATGCAGCCTTTGCGAAAGTTGCTCATGAAGCCGTTAAACTGCATGCGAGTCGTGCCCTGTCCGACACATTGTGTTGGCGTTTTCCAGCAGTTGACTGAATCCTATTTAGTATCTACTTCTACTTACTGTAGGTAGTTGTTAAACTTTGCTTTGTATCATATGCCATATACAAGTGAATTTCATATCGGCCTATTAGTCTGAAAACCCCAAGGTAGAACCTGGTTTGAACAGACAGCCTAACGAAGAGCGGCAGCAAGCTATATATTTTTAATTATATATATATATATTTATTTATTATGTATATACATATACACATCACACATACAAAATATTGCAGCATTGCTGTAACTGTTCGTGTGCAAAATGGCAAAAGTTAATTCCCCGCCAGAGGTTTTCGAACATCGCCCCCTGTCGTAGAAACGCCTACATGTGATTCAGATCAATGTAGTTAAGCCTTTGTGACACGAGAGGGCGCCAAAGATCTGTAGTGCATCACATCCCTCAGTGAGCTTGGGAACCAAAACTCACACAAATATATTACAGTAACAAAAGACACCGGTGAACTAGACAGTTTTGTTACTTTAAAAATGATTTATTAATTGATACAGTGATACACGTAGAAATGTGCTGCAAAAAAAAACTAAAGCAAAAAAGAGAAAAATTGCCACACATGAAGAAAAGCTAATATCCAACTTAAGCAGTGTTATATCTAAAGAAAATAGTAGTGTGCCATAATAAATTGTCTATTAGTACAAAAATACATTTTCAGGGCACACTATACAGCATCCAGTATCACAAAAAGAGGAGGACACACTTCTGTTTCCGAAGCGGACCCTTTAAAGTACAGATTTTTAAATTATTTCAACCAAGCACAGTTTTATTTTGTAAATAAGCATAAAAAGGTTTTGTGACCAATAAAAATGTTTATATGCAGTGTGTGTATATATATATAGATATTTGTAGAAAAGTTGGGTCCTTACTGCTAAGTTGCAAGTTCCAAGGCTCAAAGTTCAGAATACAAAGAGAACCGTTATTATATATATATTTTTTTAGAAACCTTTTTTTAAGTTCAGTTTTATACAAAATACCAGACATACAAAAAGTTCATTTACAAACCAAGACCGGATGCCATATGCTAGCATTATATACAGCCACACCTTCACACTGTTAAAGTTCTCTCTTCTCCGTTCACCACTTCATGTGCATAGCAGAAAAAAGCGAAACCTTTTCCGTCATCCCGATTGCAGTCATGTGCCGAATCGAGGTTCACTCACATGGCGGCGGGCGGCGTGGTGAAGATGCCTTCACGTCGTCATTTCTGAGAACTTAAACAGAAAGCTAAGGTCTGAGCATAATAGAGCTGCGGACGAGGCATTGCTGCTCGTGGTGGTGAGAGACTGGCTGGGTGACAGACAGAGCAGGCCGGGAAGCGGAAGTGTAGCCCAGCACAGCAGAGATGGAGACAGCGGGAGAGGTCTGATGCTTAAAAGGAAAGAAAATGTATCTCTGTGTGTTTACCTAAGGTAGTGTCAAAAATATAAAACTTAAAATGGAGCAGGAGAGAGCGGCTGTTACAGACACGAGCTGGTTCAGGAAGTCACACCTTCAGTTCACCTCTCTATCATGGGCATGAGCGCCCACGCCTCAGGCAGGGTGTTTAGAAAAACCTTCGCAAAGCCAACAATGCACACCTCTCCATCCAGCGGCCATTCAGAACACCGTCTCTGTGCATCACTGTCATTTACCTCTGCTGCTACTGCAATTTCTACTGTCTGTCAGTGTGCTGACACACACACACACACACTGAGCCACACACACACCATCACAGACATCCACACACCCGCTCATCTTTCAATATGCTTCTCATTTGTGGAAAATCCTCCAAAGAGTGTTTTTTTCCTCCTTCTGAAGTAGAGACTAGGAAACTTGGCTTTAGTTGTGTTTTATCAGTAAGTGGCACTGGGCATGCATTCCAACAAGAGTTTAGGAGTTTGTGTTTTCGAAAGCCTTTAAGCACCTAAAAATGAAAAAGAAAACACAAACAGAACAGCACTTAAGAGGACAATGTCCATCTTCCTTATGCTTTGCAGTTACAGTAAACGACCAGGGCACAAGGGGTTAATACTTCTTGGGTGGGCAAGCCATGTGCCCCCCCGCCCCCTCTTGTGAGGGGAGCTGCCCAGCCAGTCCCCGCTTCTCGCTTGCGCTGCAGGCCAGCTGCATGCCAGCTGCACGCTCCTCAGAAGTGGTCGATGAGCACAGACACGCAGTTGGCTCCCACCAGGTAGTTGGGATCTCCTGGGAGCGACTTGTTCTGCCAGCTCTTGGGGTCACCTGGTTAGAGGGGAAAGAGGACAGGAGAATGGGATGGCCGGCGTGGGCAAGGGGATGGCCGGCGTGGGGAATGGCAGACAGGTAACCAGACTGTGTACCATGTCTTCTGCAAGATCATCATACTGGTGCTTTTATAACTGAAGCACATAGCACTCTGACTTAATGGCAGGCTTTGCAATGATTAAAATCTCTGGAATGAATATGCAATTTACAGTCAGTGGCTGGGGGAAGGTCCCAGTCCTCACTTACTCATCTTCAATTGCACACAAAGCTGAGAAATGCATCTGTAACAATGTCACTTAAATGCCTACCTAAAATGCTCATTAGAATGACTGAATTGTATTGGAATAATGCAATGCTTAATGTATACCAGCGTGTAGCCTACAATTCTATAAATGCTAATTACATGTGATACTGACAAGCTTAATGTGCACAAGTCTTGACTAAGCCATTGAATTGAACATTTTTTAAAAAAAAAATGTACATGCTTTTACATTTATTTATACATTTACAGTTATTCTGACCTAACAATTTTGTTTCACAAAATCACAACTATTGAAAATCCATGCTTTTCAAAGTAACAAGTACAAAAAAAACCCTGCTAATTAGCAAAAGCAGAATAACACTGGATCCAGGGGATTTCTGCGAGTAAAAGCCTCTAACAGGAAAATGCTTTGGGCCGGGCAGTGCACTCAAAAACTCAAGAGACAAGTGCAGTCTAAAACGAGAAAGGTCACTTTCTCCTTATCTTGTCTTAAATAAGAGGGCCACTCTGCAGCCTCACAAAATGAGGTCCCAGGGCCAGTTATCCTAAACAGGCTAATTAGCTGGTAATCAACCTCTATGCCAAGTTTAAAGTAAGAAAACGAGAGCGGATGCAAGTTGAATTCTGCATTTTTCGGATGAGTGCAGACACACAGATGTACAGTCGAATGCAGCAGGAATGTCAGAGAAGTTACGCGGCCCAGCCAGCCAGTGAAAGGCATGAGGTTCTCAAAGCTCGACAGTCTCCTCAGATGTTAATCCATTCCCTCTGCCCACTGACACACATTAGCAAATGTAAAAGGCAGCTGAAGCAGACCAGCTGTCCTGCCACAGGGAAGGAAACACCTTTGAAGGAGAAGAGGAGATTGATCTGGAATTGAAATGATGGAACTAAAAAAGGAAAGAGGGGAACCGGTGAAGGGAAAAGGAAAATGTGTCCCCATGTCCCACAAGCAAATGATTACAAGATCAAGCCAGTGTTACAACGCCCCCAAGAGGAGAGAGGACAGCGTACCCGACGAGGAGTCGGAGGATTTTAGAGCAAAAGACCAACCGTCGGGGGTCATGGACGCACAGTGAGGTAAACGGAGTTCCACAGGCTTCAGGAACTTCAGGCCATGGGGGCCACACATCACCAGCGGGCTGAGCAGGGTCTCGCCTGCAGGGGGCGCAAGAGGCAACAAGAAATTAGGGAGCACAGAAACGGGAGACTGTGCCAGAGTCAGTCACTGTTCAGCAGGATAAAATGTAACAAGGACAAAACAAAAACAGAACAGCCTGCGGGGAGAGAAGGCAGAAAAAGGGAGGTGAGGAGGAGTCACTGGCGAGGAAAGAAATTCAGTCTGAAAGTTAGAGTATGGCACTGAACTGTAACCGAGACCTGTAATCGAGCAAACTGTAACCATAGGGAAGGATACAGGGCTCCATTACATATGCACATCACATGCAATAGCAGTTTACAGCCAACAGGGCGGCGGTACACACCTTTCTCCTTGTCGAGGGGTGGCAGGATGCTGTTGTCCTTGCACACTTTGAAATAGATCTCCTGCTCCACGCCCTCAGGAATGGCACCCTGGGGTATAATGATGCTGACCCCCGTCTCGATAGAGCTCAACACTCCACCATTGCTATTGAAGATGCCCCGGGCCGTGGCCACCACCGTGTGTCCCTCATCATCCTCCTCATCCTCCAGTGCACTGGGACTGGAGGTGAACAGCAAGGAGTGGACATTCACACACCAGCAGGGGGCAATGGAACAGCCTCACCGTGGCGGACATGGTTGTAAAAACTACAAACATCAATTTTATGCTCCAGGACATTCTTTGATCAGGCTTAGTTGGGATAGCTTCTGTTAAAACACACAAACCTGATCCCAGGCATTAAGTTCTTGTTATCTAGATTTTCACAACAATACGGACAGCTGGAAATGCAGCCATAAAAGCCCAATGGATCCAGAGTAAGGACACTGCTCCGGGAACCTTTCAAATGTAGCCTTCAAATTCTTCCAGGCAAAGGGGAGCCCCCGTTTCCCTACCTGACGGGGATGGCCTTGGGCACGGCGTTGATGTTGTTCTGCTGGTACTTAGGCCTGTTGTCCATGGTGCGCGGGAAGGTATCCAGGCCACTGTCCTGGTCGGCTGGCTGGGTTGAGCCCGGGGGCTTGGTGATGCTGTTGGTCAGCCCCGGACCCTTGGGGGCAAGTTCTGCCTTGGGCTGTGTTTCATTGGGCAGCAGGTTGTGATTGAACTTGGGACTCTCAAACTTGCGCTCGAAGGGTCGGGCGGAGGTTGTGTATGGCTTGGGGACGTAGCGGTTGTAGTTGGTTGTTGGCTTGGATGCCTGGTCTGTGCCATTCACTGGGGATCTCTCTGGGAAGCTCTTCTGGGGCAGGAAGGTGGTCTGCACCGTGTCTTCACGGTTAACAGGTCTCAGGCCTGTCAGCTCAGGCTTAGCTTTAGGTGATCCGGGGGGGTTCACTAAGGACAGGAGGAACGGAATGTAATCAGCTTAGGGCAAACTACAGCAGCAGCTATACGGCACACAACCTTTACAGCCCTGTCCACCGAGCACAGGAACTGTACAGTGTCCTTGACTGTGTCAATAATAATAATAATAATAATAATAATAATAATAATAATAATAAAATATTATTACTACTACTTACGTTCAGGGGGGGCTGGTTTGGGGAGTGTGGGGGGTGCGGAAGCTGGGCTGGACGCAGCTGCAGGCTCGTATCTCTTCTCAGCAGGGCTCACCTTCTCCACAGGATCCACCCTGGAGCATAAGACATCATCAGGACTGGGAGATGAAGGGGCCACAATGCCAGGAACAAATGAACAGGGAGTACGGCAGGGTCTGAACACGCAAGGTAACCGGCTCCACTGAGTTGCCCTGGGAAGACAATCAGGCTCTTAGGCTGTAAAACCAGTACTGGGAGACCAAGGGCACAGAGCACAGAGTTCTTCAGTGCAGTGGCTGAAACCTCATACTCACTCCTGAGATATTATTCCAGCCAGAAAATTTAACCATTAATTATCAGAACAAAGAAAAATAAAAGTGGAAAATAGAAGTCTGAAATGCTCCAGCTGAATAGCAGATGACAGACATTCATCATGGACAGCAGGGCGGTTTTTGCTGACAGGCCCAGCTGAGCACCTTCTGCCGGGGCTCCTCCCCCTCCCGCACCCCCTCCCCCGGATATGCGCACTGGCGACCCCTGCAGGGCCTTAAAGCGGTACAGCCAGGGCTAAAGCCAGCCGGCGTTTCAAGCAGCCAAAGCACAGGCGCTGTGGGATCTTCTGCATGTAGCCGTGCAAGACGGAGGGCCACGAGAATGGAGAAACAGAACAAAAGAAAGAATGACGATGACCGTTCTGGGCTTCATGCAGCCCCAAGTCAGCAGACCAGTGCCGGCAGAACGCATCCTAAGAAGGGCTGAATCTTTCCACAGACCAGCAAATAAACAGGAAGCAAGACTGGCACCAATAGCAGCGCTAAGACCCCAGAGTCTGTGTGTGTGTCAGCCTGACAGGCAGTTTCTGGGCCCAGTGGAGTGTCCTGCCTGCTCCTCTGTATCCCCTGACTGCGCAGCTACGCAGGCGGGGTGAGGGCTTTGTCATTCTCATGGCTGTGCAGCCGGATTGACGCACGGCACGCGCTTAGGCTCATTCTGACTCTCGGCCTCAGCACGTACTGCAGCCTTTCTGACGCCTGCTTGTCCACTTCCTCCACACCACAGGTCAGGACCCTGAATCTGCTGCATATGACACCAGGGATCCTGAGGACCTTCCTAGCATCATGACATACGCCACAAACCCCTACCCCCCTGAACGGTGCCAGGATGATGCGGGGGGTACCTGGGGTATCCGTAAGGCTGCTGCGTGAGCAGCTGCGCAGGCTTGCCAAGTTCTGGCAGGCGATTGGTGGTGGGGGCCACTGGGGGCGGGGCCTTGCCGTCGAAGCTGCGGCGGTCGAAGAAGGACAGCTGCTTCCTGTAATATTCCTCATCCTCGTCGGGGTCGTAGCTGTTGGCGCGCACGAGGTCGTCGGCAGGCTTGGGCTGAGGTTTCTGTGGCTCGGGGGCTCTGAGTCGGGGAGAAAACGACCTGCCAGTGAAGCTCTGGGATAGATTCGGGCCTCGCCTCTCACAAGCGAGCCAGAGCCAGTCAGACAGACGAGTAGCTAGCGGTACGGCTAGCGAGGAGGTGCTGGGCCACCTGGACTGGCTGATTAAGGCACGCCGGCCCTGCTGAGGATATAGCCCATAATATCCTCTGTCCTCAGGCTACTCTCTGCTCTTTGACTGATGAGCGACAGCTTTACTGACAGCACCCAGTCAGGAAATGGATGCGTGTAAGAATCTAAAACTGTCAGCATTTCCATTGGTGACTGTCACCTAAAGCCTGACAAATAAGGGCAGTTTTTTCCAGCTATGTGAACTTCCACAACATGCCCACTAGAGGGAGCTGCACGACTAACGACACGCAGCCAAAGGAGAACGAGACTCTGACGCAACACAGGACCAGGTCCAAGTCCGTAAAGAGGCTTTACATGCTGCCGACACCAAAACATTTATCACAACTGCTGAAAGCCACTTTTTAGCATCATAATTTGTAAATGATGAGAATGCAATAATCACCTGTGGTTGCTCTTTTCCTGGTCCAGGTGGCTGAGAGAGTTCGCCTTGGGGACGGAGCCGGGGGCCACGATGGATTTGGAAGGCATGTCCCCAAGCTGTGACAGAGAGAGAGGCCTCTTACTGACAGAAATGACACAGCTCCCAGAACAATGAACAGCACCAGCAAGCGTACCACATAAATAATTCTGACTGCTACTGGTCAATAAACCTTATGCTTTTAACAGTATGATGAAGAGGTTTGTGCGTGAGCAGCCTCTGCAGACTGATAAGATGCAGGCAGCGGTAGCTGCAGACAGGCAGACGGGCCCCTTGAGGGCCTTTCCTGCTGGACCCTTGAACAATTCATATGACCCGAATTACTTTGTTAAAAATACCCAGGATGTGTCGATGGCTGCTAATGGGTCTGCAATCCAGCTTAGCACACATGGGCGGGGCTGGGCGAGGGGGCATGTGGCGTTTGGGGGCACCCACCCTGAGGCCTGCCGGGTCGCTCGCCTCTTTAGCCCGGTCCACAGACACAGAGCGCTTATTCTCAAACATCTTGACCCTGGTAAGAACAGACTGGGGTTTCATGGCAGGGTCATCCTCCAGGTTCTCTCTGGGGGGGGGCGGCAGTGGCTTGGGGGCTGTGGTGATGACTGGCTCCCCTTGGGGGGTCTGGGCCTCTGGTTTCGGAGGGGTCATGGCAGCATCCGAGTTCAGAGTGGGTTCAAACTGGCCCGGTTTGTAGCCAGGGGTCAGTGGGCCCTGGCTGTAGGGCTGCCGTGTGGCTGGTTCTCCATAGGACTTAGGGGGCTCCGGAGAGAGCGAGGCAGGCGGGGGGAAGGTGTAAGGCTCGGCTTCAAAGTGAGGGCGTGCATCATAGGCCGCGATGGGCCTCTGGGGGGGGTCATCATAGCGCACAGGGCCCCCCTGGCCCTTGGCGTAGGGCTCATAGTGCATCTGCCCATCATAGCCCAGCGGGGGCTCCTCGTAGCGCTGCCTTGTGGGGCTGAAGTCCCTGTCGGGCCTGTCCTCGTACGGCCGGCGCGGCTCGTAGCCAGCGGGGTGCTGGTTCTCCTGGGGCCGGCGGGTCGCCGCGTAACCTGGCATCTGGGGTCCAGGCTGTTGCTGCTCGTAGGGGGGCCACTGTTCACTGTAGGTCGGCGTGCGGTTCTCCAGCGTGTCGAAGCCACGCCCCTTGGGCTCCAGGTAACCTCCCCCTTCGTAGCGGTAAGAATCATAATCGCGGTATGGCTGTTTGTCCTGGTACAACGGCTGAGACTCATAGCTGGCAGGAGGGCCCCCCGCAGGCTGTGGCTGGGACTGCTTGGGTCCCTGGTTCAGCCGCACGGGCTCCTCCAGGCCGTAGAGATCCTTCTTGTACATCTGCGAAGAAAACATTAGAGCCAAATGAAATTACTGGGAACAGAGACGTCCACAGGACACCTTATTAACTGTGGATATGACATATAGCATAGTAGCGCAGAGCAGATATTTTCAAAACCATGTTAGTCTCCACTGCTGGAAATTGAAGCCAAAAAAGGCAGGAACCTGGAATGGGAGACACTAGAAGCTTCTGTTATTTTGCTGATTGCAGAGTAAAGCATTAGACTACTAATGTAAGATCATACTCGAGGAGTAAAAAGGCACGCAGACTTACCGTGTCATACCTATGTTTATATTCAGTGAAATCATAAAGCATAAAAACCATGGACAAACAAAATCTTAAGATGCAAAACCCTCCATACAATCAAACACAGCCTTACTGAAGCCCTACAACAAAACCAAAAACCTTAAAATTTGACATGTAGCCTTCATACCTTCTCCAAAATTCACTCTACGCCGTAGTTTGGTTATAACTCATTTGTGGCACCACTAGACAAAGGCCGAGCTTCCTGTCAGAGCACAAAGGCTACATTTCAAACCCAAGACCACGGGATAAAGGTCCAACAAATGACCCACCCCCCCCAGAAAGTTTTTAAACGTGCAGCTACCAAGTCAATGAAATTCAAGGTTCACTCAATCCGCAACAAATACAACCGGTACCAATTAAAACAGGGAAATGAATACCACAGGAAATTAACAGGAACAAAATGCAAAAACGCTGCAGCCATGCAGAAAAGTAAATAAGCATCTGCATTAAATTCTGGATCCTCTTATGCCCCTCTGCCCAACTATCCCCAGGCACAAACGGGGCAAACCCCGCCTCTCCCACTCGCGCCAGCGTCCCATTGGTGCATCAAGTGACGCCCCTCTGTCTGTCAGAAGCACATGTACGGCATAGCGTTCATGCAGCAGTGAGTGGGAAAGCATGGACATAAACAAGCAGGCATCAGCCAGGGGTGGGACGGGGGGGGGGGGGGAGGCCGGCCAGGTCCAGAAGGGGGACGGCAGCGGTACCTTTGGTTCTGAATTGGGCAGTCCGGATTGGTTGGGGTCGAGTGTCGGGGGCTGAGCTAGGTCAGGGGTGGGCCTCCTAAGCAGGGCAGCCTGGGGGCTGTGGCTGCTCGAGGCAGCTGGAGGGGGCTCCTCAAGGTTCAAACCAGCTACATGTACAGGGTTGTTCTCGACAGCAGGGGGCGCTGTCACAGCCATGGGCTCAGGCTGCTGGGGAAGGCAAGGCATGGCGGGAGCAGCCTCTGCTTTCTGTGAAGTGGTGTTCAGAAACGTTTAATACACGTGCTGCTGTGGTAGGGCTCACCCTCACTACAGCAGTCCTGCTCGCTCCTGTTCATGCCTCCGCGATCGCCTCGCACGCTGCCTCTCACGGCCCCACCCGACTCGCCACTTCACTAACAGCTTCAAAGCAACGTTTTGCAAGAATTTGCAACAGGACAACGTTCTGTTGTTTACTTGGTCTGATTTGATTTTAATTCTACATTACAATACAGCTCTTTGCTCTTTTTTTTTTTTTCCACACAATCGGTTAACAAATGTCATGGCAGCTATTAACCTGAATAAATACATTTACAACAACATGGTTAACACTGACAGTTCCAACATGCAAGGTAATACTTTCTGGGTAGACGACAGTCTCGATTCACAAGCAGACAACTACAGGCCACATATTTGGGCACCATTACAGAGTTCACAGAGATTTTTTTTTTCCAACATTGAAATCAACATCAAGATCAAGGTCAGTCACACAAAGACAACAGGTAACAGCTACTGTATCTAACAGCCGAGCTTATATTCAAAAATAAAAAACACACACACACACTCACAAACGAACATGGCCACAATTTGTTTTCATTTTGTTCCCGCTCGGACACCAACGTTTCACAAGCTGGTTCAGTACCTCCTCCAGAACACCTTCCTCACACACACCACGGCTTCCAAGCAACAGGGCAGTCGCACGGCTCTGAGAAACGGTACCTGTTGAGCCGCCGACGTCTTGAATCCGGCGGGTTCTATCCGGTCCATCGGCTCGGGCTGCACAGTGTGCTGGTACCCGGCGTATCCGGGAGGCTCCTGGATTACGGGCGGATCCTCTCTCACGGGCTCCGACGAGCGGGTGATGGCAGGCTCGCTGGGAAGGCCCACCTCATCATTGAGTGTTTCGTCCAGCTCCTGGTCTGTGTAGGCGCCCCCCTCCGTGTCCGTGTCCTCGTAATCGGAAGTGTGCCGGCTGTCCGTGCTGTACATGGAGTACTCGCTGCCCGGCGCCGACAGGTAGGACAGCCGGTCGTCATGGAGGTCCAGGTCGTCGTCGGGGGCACCATCCGCCTGATGAGGGCACAGAGGCAGGAGAAAGAGGGGGAGGGGCGCAAAGAACGAGATGAGCAGCATTAGAGGAATATCGGGGGGGGGGGAGAGTTCATGAGAAAACCATAAGTTAGGTTACACTGAGGTTTGAAACAGGTTTATATAAATAGTGCTGTATGTTGACAGGTGTGTATGTGTTTGTGCACGAGGAATCTAGACACGCCAACCTGGCTGCATGAAAACAATGATTTAGGTGATAAGCCTGTGCAGTTTGGTGAAAGCGACAAGCCTTCAGACAAAAGGGAAGGTCACAGGTGACACGTGTCCTGGCGGCTGGGGGAGCCAAGCACAGGGTGGGGCTCACCTTGCCCTCTGACACCCAGACCAGCTGGTTCTGCTGCTGCTGGACGGTGTCCTTCAGTGTGCCGTACCACCCTTCATTCATGCTGTTCATGTTGATGGTGCCTGTTTGATCAAGGGCAGAACAGAAATCTCGAAAATGAGGCCAGGTAAACAGGGACTGGCACAGTGTCAACTCCGGTGACAGCCCCCCCGCAGGAGTACCACGTAAAATGGTTATCTAAAAGTTATCTAATCAGGCTTCACACGTGGGGGTGCAGATGAGCCAGGAGTGCGAGATGAGGGGACGGCGCTGAGGGCTCGCACGACGGGCGTCCCTAGCAGGGCAAGGCGGACGGCATCGTACTGCTCAGGCTGGCAGGCCTCATCCTGTCCCACCCCCCACTCACTGGTGAAGAGGTGCTGGTTGTTCTTCCTCAGCTTGAGCGCCCGCTCGTACAGCTTCCTGGCACTCTTCCTGGACTCGGGGCACAAGCGCGACCTCATGTTCTTCACGCCCTGCTTGCTGTCGGGGTTTAGGAAGACCACGATAGGGTACCACTGTGCATAGTTCAGGCGGTCCACCGCATTGGGCGTGATGTCCAGCACTGCGTGTTTATCCTGGGGGGGGGGTTGCAGCGATCAATATGGACACCCACTGCTAACACAGAGATAGCACTCCTGACTCCAACTGAGCCACTCACCCGGTCAATGATCTGCTTGATGGTGTGCAGGCGGATGATTCCAGAGCTGCGCGAGTCCGTTCCTGCATCTCTGGGCTCGCTCTCTACACAGGGAGGATGCACATAGGACCGTGTATAAAAGGTGCACTGAACCCCACTTAACGATGGCAGACTTAGCCCCTCATGAACCGTAAATGGCCTAATTTGCATGGCATGTCTGAGTAACACGGCTATACGAGGATGTACCAGCCAAACATGGGCTGCGGTGAAGATTATGGAAAATCCGGGTGTTGAAACTTGGCAGATGCTCAGAAATGTAAACCTGCTGAAGCTTTCAGTTCCTGTTCCTCCCTCATCTGTGCAGATTCCCTGCTGCAGCTCTCCTGGCTCCACATCCATCTGCTCTACTGACATTTATTAAACTCAAGACGCCTGAAGATGAACTGTAATGACCTTACATAGATGCGGACAATAGATATCGTTGAAATGCAGAGGATCGTTACTCATAGCCAGTATTACCAGCAAAATGGCTGACAGACTTTGACCTACGGGCTATAAAGTAGGTTTCCGAAAATGCTTCTCTGAATCTTTAACCTATTGCCAAATGAAATCTTAAAATTAGTAAAATGCTACATTGTGATGTAGCAAGTTTCAATACTGCAGTGGATTGCTGAAAATTGTGAGCTGTCTAGTTGTTATTGCTGCACATTTTACACGAGAGGGTGCGAGGAAATGGAATGAAGCAAATTTTTAGAGTGGAGTTACTGGGAGGTGAAATTACTAACCTGCATTAAAAAAAAAAATAATGGGAAAAAAGGGAATTAGTAAAAGGAACCACACACCGTCATGTTTAACAATCTGACTACTGTTCTATACAAGGCCGGAAAACCCCAGAGTGCAGGCAGCCTAAAACAAGCTCATCAGCTAGGTAATACAGAGCTGCTACCAGCAGGCAGACATTAATATTAGAAACACAGTGTGATCATACACAAGCCATCAAAAACCAAGTGAAGTGATGCTGTGTCCTGAAAAGGACATGCAAGGCGAAGGTACTGGAGCATGATCAAGAGGGGCTAAGTGTCAAATTGCGAGTGCAATTAGGTAATTGAAATTAGATACTGGGCTGGTGTTAAAAATGCAGCCAGGAGTGACCGCCGGCTGCTTTCGGCTGGGGGAGGGTTCTGCAGGTGGGGCTGCGGGCAGAGCAGACAGTAAGGTGAAGTGACAGGCGCTGTACTCACTCGCCAACTCGAAGACGTCTGGCTCTTCCCTAGCCAGTCTCTCCCGAGCGACATCGGCGATCGGACCGAAGATCACCACAGGCCGGAGGAACCCAGCTAAGGGAACGTGGAGAACATTCCGGCAGTCAGCACAGCCACGCAAAATTAATTAGTCACTGGCAGTGCAATGGGGATCTGCTTCCAAGCATGGAACGGCAAACAGCCACAAGCGCTCACCTTCCCTCAGCACTACTCTCTCATAAGCAGGGAACTTGGTCTGGACAGGCTGGGCCGACAGGTCCTCCCGGCTCTTCCGCAGGTTGCGCTTAGAGCTGCGCAGGCCACGGAATCTCCAGAAGTCCGCACGGTCGCCCCCTGCGGTTTTGGGGAGAGTGTACTGCACGCTGGATAGCTGCTCTGCCCTGTGGTGAGGAGAGGGAACAGCATCCTGCATGAGAACAATGTGTCACTCGGCCAGTGGGCTGGAGACCATTTGCAGAATGTCTTCCAACAGGTAAAAGGGACAGCAGCGGTGAAGAGCAGCCTCCATCCCTGGGTCTGATCTCTGTTGGTCTCCTGTGACAGTCATCCCCATTACTTCTATTCAGATAGTCTGTTTAGCACTGCTTGATACACGGCAAACGTCATGTAGGCCCTGCTCCTCTTCTGCTTTGAAGACTGCGTCAGTAAAATCATGCTCCGGCACCATGACAGAAAAGACAAAAAGAGACGTCTGAGAAGACCCCCCAGTGTCAAAGCGGAAGCACCTGTTTTTGTTGGGGATGATGCCTCTCTCCACCTCCTGGTGGTTCTTGCCGATGCGGATGGCCAGCCAGGAGCCCAGCTTGCCGTTGTAGAGGGTGTCCACCACACGGAAGACCTCGCCCTTGTTGAAGCTCAGCCCATAGGGGGACTCTTTCTCGTACTCAAAGTGGGTGCGGATGTAGAACGAGTCCCCGACGTCTGACTCCACAATGCGTCTGTATACTGGGGTGTGGGGAGAGTGCTAAAGAATTAAAAAACGCAACCAAGAGGAGAGAACACTGCAAAACAAGGGAGTCATCACCCAGTCACCATAATTTCATAAAGAGGGTTGGTTAAAGTCCAACCATATCTAGCTACTCTCTCACAAGCAATAATGAGAGGGTGGGGATTCATTAATGTTTGCTCATGGATCAGAGTTTAGCAACACATGTGCTAATCTAAGCACAGAAATATGCACACACACAAACATAAACTAGTGTCACTAGGGAGGCTTGAGAAACACTTTACAAACATGTCTGCTCCCCAATCCTCTTCTCCACTCACCGTCTTTCTTCTTCTGGGCCAGAATAGTGATTTCTTCACCCTTTGGAAGATCAAGGAGGAAGAGCACCGCTTCCTCTCGGATGATGTTGGCGAAATCAACATTGTTTACCTACATGGGGGGGAAGCAGCGGGTCAGCGAGCTGCCGTGTTTTTCTGCGGCCGCCCCGCACAACCTCGGTGAGCGTGGAGGGGGGGGCGCACTGCTCACAGCTGTGGAACTTTGGCTCAAACTCAAACGCCGCACATATGGCCACGGTCAGAAAGCCAAGCAGCGACACCCCTCCCATTCTCAAATACTAACTTTTGCTTTTATCTCAAAAAGTACAACAACGAAATACTAGGGAACAGTGGGAGCCTCTCGGCCTGAGAACCGGCGATAAGGAGCCATGTTCTGGACGCATGCTGGAGGCGGGAGATGAAAGCCACGAGACGCATGGAGGAGGCGGCAGGCGAGCAGCTGAGCATAAACAGGCAGATATTCACTGTGTATCAGGAGGTCAGTTTCAGGACTGCAGAACCATTAAAACTGAGAGCAGGCAGGTTCAGGCCGTGGGCTCGTAACCCTAAGGGCTTAACTGAAAAGCCAGAGGGGTTATACTGCCCTCAGCCCGAACGCCGGCTTAAATATCCAAAAACACACATACACACAAGTTTTAACCGTCAGAAGCTGCTCGGGAAGCTGTTGTTAAAACAGGTGGAGCTGCGAACTAACAATGGGAGGCTGGTGTAAGATGGCACTGGATGAAAAAGGGGGCAGGCCTGTGTGTCACAATGAGCCGCATTGTCACCCAGCCGCACGTAAACATGAAGACAGAGACAACAACCGCAGCTCTTTCCCAGTGATAAATCGCCTTTACGGCTTTACAGCTTGGCAGCTCACGTGCCGGAGGGGCGGCGCTGTTCTTCCCAAAGGGCTACAGCTCTACAGCGAGCGTGGACAGCGAACGGGCCATCATGCGGGCCGACTGACAGAGTGACACTTTATAAATACCACACAGAGTTACATGAGGCCGGTAACTAAACGCTGCTCATTTCAGACACTCGTTACCCACTCGCCGTCAAGTTATAAAAAGGCAGGAGGAGGCAAGTATGCAGAAACCGTCACATAACTCCAGGAATCAGGTTAATCTAGACCTCGAGGCTCCAAAAAGAGGTGATATCTGCATTAAGAAAAACCTGTGTGCATGTATGTGCGTCTGTGTGTATATGTGTGTACACGTGTGTGTGTGTATGACCCCGTACCCTGAGAATCTGATCCCCCTCCTCCAGGCCCTCCTTGGCAGCGGGACTGTCCTCCAGCACGCCGGCCACGAAGATGCCCACATCGTTGCCCCCGGCCAGGCGCAGACCCACACTCTCCCCTTTCTTAAACTTCACCAGCTTCATGCTCGGCCTGAGAGGAAACACAGACGTGAGCAGGAATCGCCACAGGACGAAGGCACCAGGTTAGCGAGTGCGAGAATGAGGGCGCGACCTGAGGATGCTGTCATCGTGAGCGGCGCTGGGTACGGGGGCGTCGGAGGGGCTGACGGGCAGGTCCACATCAGGCTGCCCTGGCTGGGCATACACTGGCTTGGGCTCTGATGACAGAACACACCCACAACCACAAGCTGAAGCGGCAAGCAGTAACAGAGACTCAGTAGAATAAGAGCAGTACAGTGTCAGACACACCAAGAGACACTGCTTCAAGCTGGGTCAGCGATTCTTAGTAGACATTGGCTCATTTTTTTAGTGCTTTGGGCAAGTGACCTCACCACTCTCTCAGACAGCATTTCACTCCTTCAGTGGCTACATAGTGATCAGTTTTGATCTCTGTGCCACGCCCAAGCTCACCTAGAGTGTTTAACAGAAAATCCAATGTGACTAAATGGATCAAAAAGTATTGATGCTTCACCGCCAATGGCCACGTGTGCATGACACATTCGGCGGCCGCATGACAGCAGCGGAGTATGGCTGTCGGCAGTCTGTGCTCCTTCACCACAGCTCAGGCAAACGCCGATGCCAAGGAAGAGCCCTGCTGAACCTCACTGCCTCACTGAAGACATGACAGATTCTACATCAGCTTCTCCGGCACGCGGTGACCTATCCGCTGAGCAGAAAGCGAATGCCAAGACGGGCATTTGTTGATTCAAAACGCTCTGCGCCAAAGCACTACACAGTCATCAGGGGGTGAGGCACCTCTCACTGCAAGCAGTCGGAGTCTCTTATGCACTTGACAGGGCAACAAAGTCTGTTACTGCAGTCAATCAGGAATCCCCGAGCATCCAACACCCCCACATCCTCAGGGAACTGGCGCCAGCACGGCCCTGCTGCTTGGGGGCGTCGCCCATATGAAATCATGGCCTCAGACTGTGACACAAGCGGCTAAGCTGAGCCTATGCTAATCCTGAGGCGTCTGAACGGGAGGCGTTAGCCTGGAGTGGCTGTGGCTGCCCTGCATCAGCGTTTATTAGCGCTACAAAGGAAGAACGAGGTTCACAGCCGCTCAGGACGGGGGGGGGGAATGGGGAGAGGGGTGTTTTGGAGAAGAGACAGGGCAAGCTAGGGGTGGCGGCCCCGGACCTGGCAGCGGGGGGATCAGTTTTTCGTCAACGGGCACTGGTTGGTCAGTTATGGGAACCTCCTCGGCCAACTTGACGGGCGTCGACACGGCCCCCGGCTTGGAAATCCGCTCCTCCTCGCGACTCCTGTGGCTGGAAACAAAGACAAGGCAGTGATTCCCGTTTGTCATCATTTGTGAGATCGCCGGACACTGAAGAGTGCCAACAATCAAAAGATGCCAGAAGAGGGACACCTTTGGCAGAGCTCCTACTGAATGAGAATCAGAATAAGGGGGGGGGGGAACAAACCAGGAATGGAGGCTGCAGAATTAAGACCCAGTGGAAAGCGGGAAAGCATCAGTCTTCAGTACCGACACAGCAGGGTTCTGGTTTCAGAATTTACCAGCAGATCCTCAGCAGCAGCAGAAACAGCATGAACACATCCGAAGGGAACATGCACTGAGGGTAACTGCTCTGTACCAACCCAACCAGTCATGACTGGACACACCACTCCTGTATACCAAGGCCACCAACTGGATCCAGCTGGACTCAACGAAATCACATTTTCCCACTAAGTTCATCCCAGAACAAGGATCACCGAGATGTGAATTGATATTGGAGAGTAAATGTTGGGATCTGCCAAAAGACTGATGCTTCTTTCAGGGAGACATGGTGATGATTCAAAAAGGAGAACAAAAAAAAAAAAAAAGATAAAGATGGCTATCAGGATGCAAACCTTCACACTGAGATTGAAACTCAACTGTGAAAAACACAAACCGAAGTTTAACACAAGGACGATTACAACCAAGAAGCAACATTGTGAAATACTTTGTAATTTTCATTGCTCCTGATGGCACAATCTACTTGTGTAATGTACATGGTTATCCAAGAAACCTTTAACCTTGGATGTGTCACTGGGTACGTACAGCTGCGTGCAAAAACGAGGCCTTACAGACGGGAGGGGAGCTTCCTACTCGCTAGGCCGTCTGCTCCACCCTGCGCTGAATTAGAACAAAAGCAGAATTCCTGCACGGTCACATGACAGTGGGCTGGCGCACAGTTCAACAACCGCACCATGGGAATGAGATACACAGCCAGCACATCCGTATTAAACGGCAGCTCGCTGAAGTGCACCGGCGATGGATCAAAAGAACCACGCCAGAATATTTTCCATCAAAATCGGCCTGAAACAATGTCCAGGAAAACAAACTATATAAGAGCGACGTGCAGGCAGGCAACGTCGCCTTCCCCCAGACACATTTAAAGAGATAATAAAAAGCAGCAGTCCGTGAGTTTTTGTAGTCTACGACTAAAAATAGAGAGTGCTGACACCTACAGTCAAACTGACAGCCACAATCAGCTGCTAGGTGCAGGCGAGCAGCGACCTCCCAAAGGATGACGAGCTGCATGATGCAAGCAGGACACAGGGCCACCATGCGCAAACCCCGCCCACTCGCTGCCCATAACAACACCATTTCTCAAAGCAGCCACACACACACACACACACACACACACACACACACACAGGACCCCTTTGTGTTGCTATTCAGTCTTTAATACATTAATAATGTAAAACATAAGCGTGGAACTGATGACAATTACGTTTGCGTATGCCTTTCACTAGCGTTTCCCTCGCATCATTAGAGCCTGAAATATTTATTTTAGCTGCTGCCACAGCAGAACAGCACCTTAGCAATGCCAGAGCACACACCCCTAACATTTACACAAGGCCAGCGGAGCCGTTTTAAACAGCAATGTACAGGGTAAACGCGTTCCCTCTAAGGCCAGTTTGCTATCGATGCGCCGCCATAATGAACACAAGGACAAAGGCTCTGATGTCACTCAGTACAGATGGGAGTTTGGGGCATCAGCAAAGGGACAGAAATCTGTTCCCAGGAAAAATGCATGCATTATGCATGGCTGAATAAAACATGCAAGCGTCACTAAAATATCAAAAGGACAACTAACAACAAAGTACTTTAAATACTCAAGCATAATTGATGAATGTGTACAACTGGCTTAAAAAACACAATTTAGTACTAATCATGGTGAGAAGTCGGCTTTAGAGTCACACCTTCCTTGTCTATGAAGTGCCCCCACATCTCACTGGTAAATGTACCAATAAATATTGCCCTTGACACCTGAGATGATGCATAAAAGCTGAGAGGCGTCACCGCAGTGCCTGATGGCCACTGGAGCGGTATCTGTGACCACAGCTGCCCAGCTAACAAAGACAGGAAGCCGGGCTGGGGGACCCTGACGTGCGACCGCTCACCCCAGGCTCCAGAACTCCACAGCCTTTCACCACAACAGTGACAGCACACACACACACACACACACACACACACACACACACACACACACACACACACACACACAAAAGCAGAGATTATTCCACAAAGTTTGGCAAATATAGTACTATATTCCGTTCATAGGCAAAGAGAAAAACACACTATAGTGGCCAAGCCAGAAACCCACCCTTGAGAGAGCCACACAGGGAAGTCCAAGACCATCGTATCAGGTGTGTGCTGTGTCACACACATCAGACTTATTTATTCCCCAACTTGTAGGAGGCTTTCCTTTTATTTCCCTTTTAAAGATACTGAAAGATATGCATGGATTTTGCAGCAAAGCATTCTGAGACTTAACGACATGGGTGCACAGACAAAGCTCTTTAGGACAATCTGCAATCCTAAGAGCAGCACTCAGCCCTCTCAGAAGCATGGGCTTCAAAGCACACACAGAGATGCAGCTACCTAGGGGGGTGGCAGATATTACACTACACCTATTATAACAAAATTAACAACAAAACCTTTAAGAAAATAACAATACTCTTCACAAGAGTGACTCACACCACCAGGAGGGTTGTGGGTTTAGTTCCCAGCCCAGCTGTGTGTAGGTTTGCCCTCCCTGAGTCTCCATATGTTAATTTTTTGCTTCGCTTTCCTCCCACGGGCCAAAGACAGCTCAGGTAAAGCCGTGACTCTAAATTGCTCCTAGTGTGTATTTCTGTGAGACAGTGCGTCTTCGATAGACTGGCATCCCACTCAAGGTGACCTGTGCTTCCTGGGGTAGGCTGCAGGCACGCCGTGACCCGGTCCTGGTGGCAAGATGGTTGGGCGGGTAGAATCTCAACACCTGCCATCATGTCAAGGCAAACCAACACACTAATAGTAGCCCAGCTTGGGGATTATCGGTGCAAGGTGTTGACGCAGCACCAGTACAGAAACAAGTGTTAAGCATTCATCATCCTGCACCAGCAGGAATCCCCTGTACTACAGCTGACTGGGATGCCAGTGTTACAGGATGTGCTCCAAACACCACAGCAGATACATCACATGATGTGTGACACTTACAGTGGAAGTAATCTGTGAAAAAGTGAACCTGCAAT
Source organism: Mormyrus hasselquistii (assembly GCA_026779605.1). Classification (NCBI taxonomy): domain Eukaryota; kingdom Metazoa; phylum Chordata; class Actinopteri; order Osteoglossiformes; family Mormyridae; genus Mormyrus; species Mormyrus hasselquistii. The sequence goes on along the minus strand of JAODKE010000007.1, from coordinate 9,316,594 downwards.
TCTGCATAAAGACAAACAAAAAAAAAAACCACACAAATTATTTAACAGCTGTCAGGTGAGCACTGAACGATTGAACTGGCTTTGTGACAAACAGGCAGCTGTAAATCAACGGAAGCATAAACAGCCCAGGAATTAATTATAGCACTAATTCTTCTCCTCCTACACTCATAGCACATTAGTGGCTACATCTTTATGCCAGACTTATAGTGCCCCTGCTGGCAAGCCCTCAAACATCTGTTAAAGAATTCAATTAGGGGCCTGCGTGAGTGGCACATGATTGCTTGGAAGCTGAGCGCAGGTTACAAAGAGACTGCAATATCACTGACTGCTCTTCCCGGACTTACTGGAAAGCAGTCAGACCAGCTGCCTATCTGTGTCAGAGCCGCTGTGATGTTCACGTGGCAAACAAAGTAAAAACTAAAGCACACACATTCCTACAGGCTGGTTAAAGCAAATTCCGGTGACTCTGAAGCAAAGCTAATGAAGTCGAGGAAGGTATAAGGCGGCCTACGAAGGACATAAAGCGCATGTGCATTTTACCAGCTGTGCTACATGTTGACAGGCGACACCAATTTAACATTCTGCCGCTCTTCAGTCAAGTCTTCAGTCAAGACACTAAGTCTAGCTCTATGCCTACAGGCTTATCTAGCCTGCATCCATACCACACGCTTTTCAACCCCTGATGTGTTTAGAGGGCTGACAACAGACCCCTGCAGGGAACAGCCACTTACTTTAATCTCCAACGGAGGGAACTAGAATTCCAACTGACAGAAATGCAGGGGAAAGCAGCAAATTAAAAACCGTAAAGAGTATGTAGCTACCGTTAGCTATTGCATTGCCAATACAGGCAGTGTTTTCACCAAATATGAGGATCGTGCGTATGTGTGCACGTGTGTGTGTGCACGTGTGTGTGTGCACGTGCTCATGCACGCCACGTATGCTGCCATCCTAATGCCATCTGGGGGGGGGCAGAGCCGGAAGGCTGCACTACATAATTGATTTTATCTAGTTACCTAGACCCAGCCTCCAGTTTCATTACTCTGCTTTTTAATTTCCAGCTGGCAGTGGCGTGTGCCGATTTACGATGAGGTGCCAGCTATGCAGCGCGCCTTCAGGAGGACCGCCGCGTGGCCGCTGGGGTCCCTTACCTGCCATTGCTGACCAGCTGAGGAGAGTGCCTGGACAACTCGGAGGGCTCGGAGCGCCGGTCCGGGGAGTGCGAGTGAGCGCCGCGGTTTCGGTCGTGGTTGGAATGGTCTGATGTCAGGGAATGAATTTCTGAGATATCTGTCAGGGTAAAGAGAGCCTGTTGATGAGGCGTCTCGGCGGCACGAACACCAGAAGAGGAAAAACAGGAAGGGATGCACAGAAAAGCTCATTCCATTTCCTCCGGGTTCAGTTTTGCCATCATCTTGGATATATTCTCACGTGACTAACAGGTTGCTTACCGATTACGTCCTTAATTTAGGGCCAGATAAAAGCTTCCCAAAAGGAAGCCATCCAGCACAGAACAAACATCACATGTAGAGTACTGAGACTGACACAGTCACAAGTTTCACAAACAGAAGCAGCTTCAGAACAAACACAGGGATACTGGTGCTCAACCCCTCCCACTGCAAAGAATTTCCTTTTTGCTCCCCATCAGTCCCGATGCGCATAGACTGCCCCCCCCCCGTAACCCCCAGAGGAGATCCACACCGTCTCTGTCCGACGCATTGGCAGATGGGATGCTGTCGTCCACGGTGGGGATGTTAAGCAGAGTCGCCCTCTCGTCCCTCTGCACCACCATTTTCAGCTTGCCCTTTGACCTCTCGATAAGCTTCTTAGCATCTATGAGCGACAGGTTTTCGGTCACTGTTCCGTTAATCTAGGAGAGAAAAGGAATGAGGATCAACACCACAAAATACAAATAAAGAAAATAAAAAGGATTCTGCAGAACGGATATTTTTAGGTTAAAGTTATGGGGTTTTTTTGTTGCTACATTAAAGAGGAAATAAAATCAGCAGAATGTAGTGAGGTGCTGGGACAGTACGTCACAAAGGCCAGCCTTGTGCTGACCCTCAGCCCAACTGAAGACTCACACACTAGATGGTCTCCCCGCCTCGACCTGTGTTGAGAGTGTGTTGACATATAAAGATAAAAATCCTCCTCAGAGGGAAAACCAAGCAAGCAGACGCATCACAGGCAGCGTACGAAGCCAGCGCGTACAGTTAAAAATTCATGCAGCCAGTCTGAATCACTCCTGCAGTACGGCCTTCCATTTACTGACGGCTACAAATAATGGTGAAACGTTACAACATAACACTGCCTTTATTCACGCTCTCGAAAATTCCTTATTGAAGCAGCACAATGCAAGAAAAAAACAAAAAACAACTAATTCAGTGTGAGGTGAATATTCCTGTTCCTGTTCCCATGGATATTTCCTCCCAGTACAGAGGTGGCAGGCCGCGTAGACGGATTGCTGACAGACATGGCCCTGGGTTACAGTGTTAGTGGACGGGCCTCCCTCACCTTCAGCACCACGTCACCCTCCTGGATATTGCCGTCCCGTGCTGCCAGGCTCTCAGGGGAGATGTCCTTCACGAAGATGTGACTGGCCAGGCGTAGACCATATTCTGTTGTTTGGGGGGGGGGGACAAGAATGCATATTCCATTAGCAAAGTGCCCCCAGATGGGGAGGCTTGTGCCCCCAGCATGTACAGAACCCTGGTCACGCTCACAAGAACTGTGAAGCAGCTGAGCGTCAGAGCCAAAGGGCTCTTTTCCACCGCACCACGCGTTTTGGTATGGTACTTTCCGTACTGTCTTTTTTCCATTGACTTCTGGTCGAGTACCAGTACCAAACGTGCCGAACCAGCTGGGGTACAACTTTGGTACTTCAGTACTCTGGGGTGGGACTTGAAACGCTTTCTTTGTCGCTAGGTATAGCCTACGCTGAGACATACAAACACAAATGCTGCCTTGAAAACAGTTGGGAAAATAATGATAAAGTAAAAGATTTTTAAAAAATAAAAAAAAGTGATCTGCTCACATATACAAACAAAAAGATCCGGATGTCATAAAATTAAAAAGCATTTCATAGAATATACTAGGCATATAGGCTGTGGTCCTGGTGATTTTGTTATGAATATAGTGATGTAATTCAGTTGTAATAAATATTGAGGTATAGATAAAACAAAAATAGGAGTTTATAAATTTCTCACAAACCTGTCTTCGAGTGATTTAAACAACAAGTATGTAAATGACTGATCTCAGAGAAAGCATGCAGCACTCATACAACAGCAGCAGAGGAAAAACAAACTGATCTTTCACCATAAGAATCTACAAAAGGAATAATAATTAAAATTGAAAAGCTTGCCAAGTTTCTTCTTTCATATGACATATGCCCAGACAGAACTGAAAGTAAGGAAAGGCCTTGTTTTAATACAGCGATGTAAGATTTGTATATACATCGCCAAGCCCTGTAATATACTATGGCCATTTTTCGAATTCAGTATGCTGTACCCTGCCTCGCGTTGTGATGTCACTCAGCACCCACAGTACTTTCAGTACTTTCTCAAAGTACCAAAAGTTGGGTACCCGTTGCGGTGGAAAAGCACCCAAAGTGGATTTTACACAAAAGTTCCCCAAAGACTCTTCAAGATTTTCAGGAGTGAGAGAGAAAAAGTCCCTGTTTAAAGTGGCTCAGACCCCCAGCAGGCCGGTGGCACCAGAACAGCTTCTCCCATTTTCACAAAGGAGCTACACCACGTGGGGGTCTGTGGGCTGCCAACCAGACCACAAATTCACAGAACCTCTCCCCCTGCAGAAGCCAATGGAGGCTTCCAGAACCCGCCTCATTTCAAAAGACCATTCAGTGGTGCAGCAACTGGAAATGGCACAACCGTAGAAGCAGCAATCGTTCGTCAGACATTTAGAGCCCCCTGAGCTCTGAGAGGATGTGAACGTCTGGGCCCGGTGGAGGGAAAGGCTTCAGCAAGGTACAGAGGTGTGTGTCTCGCTCATTCTCCAGGGACCAGCCTGCTCAGCTCTCAGCACAGCTACTGCAGCTCCTGGTCTCATGCCTTCCCTGGAGTACAGCACCTCTCTCTCTCTCTCTCTCACACACACACAGTATATCTATACCTTTGTGGGATCTCGCCATTCATTTCTATGTGCACAATCCTAATCTCTACTATGACAGTCTTAACCTAACCTGACCATCTCTAACTTTAACCATAAAGAACCAAACAAGATAAGACTTTTGGCATTTTTAGTTTTTTGATTGCAGCGATAGATTTTTATAAAATTGATAAAGAAAAAGTGGTCCCCACAAGGTCAAAATATCAGGTTAGCATCACATTGTACGGACAATGTAATATATACATAACCCCCAGACACACACGTGCACACATACAAGCTCTCACAAGTTCACAAACATACATTTCCAACCGTGCGCATACACGCCTTGCCCATTAACGAGTAGTACAGCACTTCCGCTGCTAATTAACACCTCATAAGATATCACACTCAATCTCAGCTGTAACGGGCCAGAAACATAAGAGTTCCACATTTTGGGTTCCTGTCCCGCTGAGCACGCCGGCCGCAGCGGTGCCTACCTTCATTTTTACGGGACTTGACAAGGGTCACCCTGGCGGGACGCACGGCCGGGTTCGAGGACTGGGAGCGGCGGTCTGAGCGTGGCGAGAGACTCCTCTCTCGTGATGCACTCCGGTCCCGCCGGCTGATGCTGCGCTCGCCCCGCCGGCTGCCGGTGGTCCCCACCGTCGCTGCCGTCGCCCCTGCAGCCGCCCCAGCGTAGGCGCCGGAGTCCGCACGTCTATCGTACATCTCATCTTCGCAGCTATCCTCGTCATCCTCCTGCTCTGACATGGTCTCCCTCTCCCCGTGCCGCGCCACCGGGATCTGTACCTTCCGCTTGCGCCTGATCGTCTGCACGTTAGGGACAGGAGAGTGCCGTGAATCTCACTGCCAGCATCACACATGGACCCGCTTCTGTATGTGGGGCATTTCGAATTCGATGAATTGGGTTCCATCTAAGGACTTCTGGCAACATGGAAACAGGCAGCAACCCCACGGTCACGGAAAGGACACCCCCAGGGATGGGGCTGTCCAGTGACCCCAGCCCATCCTGACTGACTGGCACAAAATGGAGCCCCCGCGGTGGTCACCGGGCCCAGGTCATGCAGCCCATGCACAGCACGGCCGGCTTTGTCTCAGGCTGGAGAGTTTTTTTTTTTGTTTTTTTTTTAAATAATTGACAGACGACCCCATTTCGGTGAAAGCTGCCAAGTCAACAAAGAGGAGGTTCAGGTTGTCAAAGGGGAGGTGTGTCATACTTACAATTTTGGCACTCTTTCCACTCTTTCGCAGCTGTTGCACAGCATAAGCATGATCCACATTGTCCATGGAGACAGCATTGACCATCACGACTCTGTCATTCTCCCTGTGGGGGGGAGGAGGAGGATTGTTAGGCTGTTTGACCACCAGAGGGCAGAGTCTGAGGTGGGGTACACACATGCACGCACAGTCCACCTATTCATATCGTTATGGGGACTCTCCATTCATTTCTATGGACAAAGCCCTAATCCCATCAATGACAACGATAACCCTAACCTCATCCAGCCCAAACCTTAACCATAAGTAACCAACAAACTACAAGATACAAGACTTTTAGTTTTTTGATTGTGGTCATAGATTTTTTTTTTATATAAATACTGAGGATATCCTTAAGGGGACCGATACAATGTAAAACGTTACAGGTTTTTAATCCTATTGTGGGGAAATCAGGTCCCCACAATGTAATAATTACAAAAAACACACACACACACACACACACACACATTTCTGAGACCCACCCATTCTAAGCCCTCATGTGCCTTGGGATTTCTGGAATCAACATTCAAGTGTGGACTTTTCCCCCCAAATGTCCGGAAAGACGGTACCGCCCCCCCCTCCACAAGTCTGATCCCATTTCCCGATTTCACCCAGGTAAAGACTTTACCAGAGCATTAAACAATGCGGCATTGTCACTGTGAACGGTGTTGGCATGTCTTAAGAGGCCAAGCAGGAAGGGTAATGGACCGGTGGAGGACAGAGCTCCATTCTTTCCCAGTCCCAAAAAGCACACTAAAGTACAGCTTCTTCACTTCCCCTGGCTGCGCTCACAGGGCATTTACGAAAGGAGGTGATTATCCCTGCTAATTACTGCATGCCAGCACACCGTAATGCGGAACACATATAAACAAACAAAACAAAGTAAAATAAAATAAACAAAAGTCAAGTGAAGACTTACTGCAAGAGGCCCTCGGCTGGGCCTCCTTTTAGGACGTCGGAGATGACGATGGAGGTCTCTCCACTCTGAAAGTGAGGGTTGTCCCGACCTCCGGAGATGGCGATACCGAACCCGAAGCCTGGGGCCTGAGGAGACACCGGAGACAGAGGTGAGCAGCTGCTGTCTGCTGCGGTAGCTTAGTTTCCACATAAAGATCCCAAATCAAGAAAAATATGAGCTATCAAGCAGTGCACTGCAGCACTGAGGGCTGTCAGGAGGTCCGCGTCCCTGCGAGTGCACCTGGAGGTATGACTGCTGCGTCGCATTAAATCAGGGCGGGATTTGCAGATTAAGCATAGCAGGACAGCACATACATTATTCGTTTTGCAGCTTCTTAGCTAAGAATGATGCACGTATATGAAAGATCAGTTACACAGAACCACTTCAATGATTACTTGCAGCACTTTACAGTCTCAGCAGAACAAACTCTCAAAATAAGTGAACATTTAATAAACACCTTTAACAAGCACCTTCCACTCAGTTTATACCTGAGGCACAGTAACATGCCTTTTGATTCTGCCACTAAAGAAACAAGAGCTTTTGTTTTCTTTTTTTCTTAAATGTAAATGCCACCCGTCAATGTTTAGTATCTCTGAATTTCAGGAGAACACCATGTTTTTGTTAACAGAAACCCCTAAGGTCCTCTGCACCCTTACGCTGATGTGGAGGGGAGTGACTGTGGGTTTGCGCACATGTGCATATGTCAGACAAATGGTAATTATATGCATGACACTGCAGGTCTGCTACAGTGCAGAAAATGCAGAGGCAAACGACGCAGTCCCTCTGGCCCTGGGGTAAGCAGTGCACTCCCCTGACACTCAGGACACTCTCAAGCAGTAGCTGCGCAGAAGCTGACTTCAGAGCAATGGACACAGTCTAGGGGTGTACTCACACTAGGCACGGTTGCCATGAACCGCGCCCGAGTACGATTGTCCCCCCTCCCCAATCCCCCTCTGGCCCGCACTCACATTAGGGTTTCAGCATTCGTGCCGGAGCGCGTTTACGTCATTATGGTGCGTCGGTTTCAGGATAAACAGGAAGAACGTGCGCTCTCGCTGAACGCAATGGAGTTTATCGCTCTGGTTACTTTGTTGAT
>JAODKE010000007.1:9274155-9294558 GCA_026779605.1 Mormyrus hasselquistii | reverse complement strand
ACACACACACACACACACACACACACACACACACACACACACACACACACACACACACACACACACACACACATTCCTGAAGCCTTTACAATGATCCTCAACATTCCTACGTTTCACCACAAGTTAATAGCTGCTGCTGGACAGTATTAGCGCTGGGTAGAGAAGTGGGGGGGGAGGGGGGCAGTGGGGTTCAGAGACAGGGGCGCCAAACGGGCTGCTCATTTCTCCACGTTTCACCTCACAGACTTTCATCATGAGGTTGGTATGCAGACTGCACTATCAGCCACTAAGCACAATGGGGTTAGGGGGCAGAATTGACCAATCACACAAAGGCTGAAGGCCTGTCAGCCAATTAGCATGGCCCAGCTCCTACCTTTGAAAAGCGGCAATGAGAACACCATACTTTAACGGAACGTTATTTTCAACTTGGCTAAAGGCAGCTCATCGAAAAACCTGTACAAAAGGTTATCTTCGCTGTTGCAGCTGGTGATATACTGTGTGCCTCTAGGTATGTAAAAGCACAGTTCTGTGTAAATTACTCTATAGTCACCCTATAATCATCAGACCACCTCAGCAATCAGCAGTGAGATTATATAATTTACTCATTCTGAACTTGAAATTATGGTGTCAGAGCTAATGTTTCAACCTACACAGATGGCCTAATAAATTTCCTTCTCTTTCGAGCAATCAAGTGAATGTGCAAGTCTTTTGGCTTGCATTCCTTGCTTGGGCTTTAAAAGCCTCTCACTGCAACAATGCTGAGCCCTAGTGAAGTGCCAGTCTCAATGCCCAGCTGCCCCATGAGAGGCGCAGAGGGGCTACGAAAGAAGAGGCAGAGCCCAGCACAGCATCTGCAGCACAGCTGACATCCGGCTGACCCAGAGCTGCTGAATACCCCCTGGCTGGCAGCACCAAGCTCACCACTGCTTCAGTCTCGGCACCCGGACCCTGTTTTCTGTTCCCTTTTAAATTACCCCCGCCATGCCTGCACCCACACTGCATCAACATTGAATCCACCAGGAAATCGCTTTCAAGAAGGAAACACAAGCAAACAAATGGGAAAGCAAAAAACGCTACTGACCTCCCACCAGCTCTCAGGTACTGGCCTGAAGGGCCCAAGATATGATCTACAGACATTTAAATAAACGCACAGGCTCCACTGGGAGCTCAGTTTGGCTCCACACGAAATCATGTGCCCGTGAACTCTTCAGGGTAGGGAAATGCAATCAAAATAATTATAAAAACAATAGGGACGCAGAAGCTGTGCTGCTTGGACCCCTAAAGATCATTTTATGGCCCATGTCAGTATTTCAAAAGCCGAGGGAGAAGTTCATAGCATGACATGATTCAGCCTTTGCACCGAGAAACAAAAAGACACCCAAAAGTTTCAGCACTTCCAGCCCGAAGTGGCAGGCAAGCCCACGGAAGAGTGGAACGTTACACAGTTAGTTCAGCGACAGTTTGACAAACTAAAAAAGGTAAAGAAACCCAAATCCAGCTTTTTTTCTTGCGTTATTCTCTAAAGCAACTGGATCACCAATATAGACTGCATTGACTGACAGTCATTGTAAGCTGCATAGTTTATTAAAACCAAACAACTATAATTCTAGTTTGCATCCAGGAACTTGGGTTGTTACTAAAACATTACACAAAGACTAAGGGACCAGAGTCTTGCAATGTTTTTCCAATGAAATGAATGCACAGACTCAAATCTACCCATACCTTGAATTGGTTTTATCCAGTAGAGTCCTGCTTTTCAGAAGAAAGAAAGCTTGATATTAAAATAGACCCGGCCCGGAACTCTCATCCCCGCTAAAGAGGGAGTAAAATAACCATTGAATAACCAAAAAGGTGTGTTGTCACCTACCAAAATGGAGGTGAAACTACTATGACGAGGAAGATTGAGGGCAAAACAGAATTACAATGTGTACTGCATTGCAAACCCTTTACAGAAAAACAAAAGGCAAAAGGAAACCCCAAACACACGGGTATTACATAATGATTAGTACTGAATGAGAGGTGCCCGACTTCTCAGACAGTCATGTGCTTTAAATTACAGGATAACGTGATCCTCCATCGATCTTCTCCCACCATCCCATCCTGCTCATCTATATCCACCTACCACTACAGCAAATATCAATTCAATTCTCACAGTTGCTTCAGTTCCACAGGGAGCTTTAAAAATAATAATAAAAAAAAAAAAATAATAATAATAATAATAAAAAGATAATACCCACAAACTAAACACACAGAAACTATCAGTGATGCTGAAGGCTTATACGACAAAAAGAATAAAATTATTAATAATAATAAAACCCTACAACCCTTAATTTTCGTGTTACAGTGCTGCTGGCATGATGCTGGAATAATGGCAATCAGGTGGGTAAATAAAAGAGACCAACACACTCTTTTCTGAAACAAATCAGAAATAATATTTCACTCCGCCTTTCCCTCACTCTGTCCATCGTTTAAGAACGACACCATGAGCAACACCACAATGCTTTGCAACCAGGACAGAGATCAACATCTGCCCCAAGGAAATTTCAAAACTTTAACCCAGAAAGCTTCTATTTGTGACTTCGGAACTTTTGAGCAGAATTCTGTTACCGTGAAACAGGCGTACTGCAAAGCAATATGCCAAAATTTGCATTTCATCTTCTTGACCCATTTCAGGGCGTACAATCTGTTGGCGCCGACACAGAAGCCAAGACTGAACTGCTGTTAATTTCACGCTTGTTGATTTCAGCAAACTTACACAGACATACATGTGCAACTAAAATAACATTTCAGCCTGCAGGTACTGGTTACAATATTGCTGTTCGGGACTCCATGTGGGGAAGATTTCAGTACAAATATCCTTCAAAGAACTGCTCAATCCAGGGAGGCACTGATATATGAGGGGGGTTCTAAAATAATAATAATAATAATAATAATAATAATAATAAGTTTAAGGATCCCTTCAAAAAAAAAAAAAAAAAGCTGGGGGTCAGGGGAAAGACCCCCTCAGGACACTCCTTTACATTAGAGTGGAACAAAATACTTCAGAATGTAAACAACATAAAGCAGTAGAAACTGGATAATTTCCTCTTGCCTTTCTCAATCACTTTTTAATGCTGCACATATGCAACTGTTATAGTTTTCTCTATTGGATGGAAAAATGACAGACGACAGGGAGGCAGGACCTTTCACATTTGTTCCATGTGTAATACTTCAGAGTATAAAAGTTCGCAGGCAAGGACATTCAACAAAACAGTTTTGGCTAGTACTTAAGAGGACTAAGGCACAAACTCCAGATTAAAAAATACTGCCTGAACAAAAAAGTAAAAAACAGTCCCCTGTACGCCTCTCCCCCATAAGTGGCCTGGGGGGGGGGGTCACCACATTTCCTGTAGCTGCTTCTGATTTGCTTAGTTCATCAGTAAACTGAACTAGAGATATGTTCTCAGTCAGGCTTTGATGCGTAAATACGATACTCTAACGTTCCCAAGGGGACTGCTGATATTTAACATTCTGAGTAAATGGCCAGTTCGAAAACGCCACACGATAAGCCCTCTTTCAGCTCTCTTTCCCTCCACTTTGCTTGTAAATAAAAAAACTCTCCAGCTATTTTTAGACCCGGTGCTGAGAAACCAATTTATTTTTCCTGTGTTCCATGCAGCACAGCAAGCAGAGGGTATAGGGGGTGACAATGGGGCTTAAATATAGCGGCTTTGAATGTCTTCATTTTTATGGCGGCTGTATCGGCAGAATTAATGGCTTTCACACATCTTTTGAAATGCTCACAAATCACCCTCAGCATACAGCTCTCTCTTAAGATTGTGTATATTCTACTGAATGAAGTGGGGCATCCAATTCTGTTACCGCAACAATTGTGTGACACACCTTTTCCCCTCGAAGAGGGAAAACAAAACTGTAACCCAGCAACACAGGGAATCACGACTGGCTGGAATCATATAACCCTATGCAGTATCAAACTCACATCAAGATTTTATCAAATCAATTTGCAAATTCTTCCCTTTTTATACTAATGCATGTTTTCCAGGGGTGTTACAGTGCAGTCTCTTGTGGCGCCATCAGCTTGTTCAAAAAGCAGCACAGTAACCAATAAAAAGGATCATTTTAATATGTTTGGCTGAGTGGAAAAGCTAGAAAAGTCCCAAAATGCGGCTGAAGGGCCATTCATATCCCGGCGGTCTCGCCCACGACTGAAGACATTCTGATCCTTTATCAAAGATAAGAGGTCAAGGGCATTACGGTGCCCCACAGCAAGTCCTGTCGACAAGCAGGCTGCAATCCCCAAACAGTTCTATGTTCGCCTTGCTACACAGCAACTCCTTTTCATCCTCAGAAATCCACTGTAAGTTTACTACTTACAAGCTGCTGCACTTTCAGAAGAAACCGTGGGGATATTCAACTAATGCTTTTGTCAACAAATATACAAGCAACAAGAGGGAACATGCAGTATAACCAGGGAACTTCATACAGGCCAGTAAAGTCACAAACTCCAAAAATTAATATGGCTGAACGTGTCACAGGTGGCCTGGCATGACGGCTTTGTATTGTTTCACATTATGAGGGTCCTAACCCCAAAAATTGAATTATGTTAAGCACTGTATGGACGGAAAAGATGTTAGGCCAGCTTACAGAAGTACACGGCAAAAATTACTTCAAATTGTTTTCAAGGGTAAAAAAAATCCGATGATCCATGAATAACTGCCCTGCATTGAATGAAGAAGGTAATATGATCTTTTTTGCTTTCAGGGGTATTCTTATCATATGCAAGGGGAAAGGGGAATGGAAAAAAAGACAAACGGGATTACATAGCTACACACGACAACAAGAAGTGCAATTTGTTCACAGAAACACTTCACTAGAGATGTCACCCAGAAAGACAGTGGAGACGCACAAGGTCAGAAAGTCAGACTTTTAGGTTTCAGGTGATGTGGTGTCTGCTTTGTATTAAATCCATTACCTATTACTGGGCAGAAAAAGCATATGATAATAGGCAATGATACATAAGGAATTTCTCAAGATGGAGAACAGAGGTAAGACAATATTTAAAGCCCAAGTTCTCAAAGTCAAGCGACCTTTCAAGAAATGACGGAAAACATGCGACCTCTAAGTGAAAGCATTTGCAACTCACAATCGCTTTATTCTGAGAACAACGGTGACTATTAAGAACTTAAATCAAACAGCACCCACTTTAACTGAGTACACAACCGCATTAAGTTTGCCAGTCTCTATTTACTGAATACTTAATATTTAAAAGTAACTTCTCTTAGTTTCGGAGTAACAATAGTATGACAGTAAGATAACATACCAGAGGATTACGTCACCAGAAATGGTTTCGTCTCAACTGGCGAAACTCACCCGACTTGTCCATCTTCATTCTCTGAATTTAAATTACAAATACTTCACTGTCAGAATGCCGATCCAGGAACACACTACTGCCGCATGTACGAAAGACCAGCAGTTCGTTACGCCCATAAACCACAGAGAGAGCGAGAGAAGTTTCAGGAAAACTACACACAAACAAACCTGTCTTTCACGCCGTTGATGATTCATATCTTACATATCCATACAAAATGCAAACCGATGTACCACTAAGATAACCTTATCACTTTCCAGACCCATGGAGGCGAAAACCCTGCTGACAATATTGATGGGTATCTCACATCATATTGCAGCAACAATACAAAGACTGAAACTTATCCGGCTAGGTTAGGCGGTCTTCAATGTATCAAATAGCTTACAACAGCAGAAACAAATCATAAATTATCTTAAGGGTCCAGACCCTAAATGCGCCACAAAGTGAATGCCAACCATGATGTTAAAACTACAAGATAAAGCTTTCTGAGCGTTAAAACGTACAGGGAAGTCCTGAAAGCCGGGCGTAGTTCACGGCATGAATAGTTAATGTGTGAAAAGCAGACACGTCCGCCTCATGCACCCACGGACAGGCACCAAAAAGCCCGATTTTCCATCGGCCCGGCGAAGCGCCAACAGGTCCTCTCCCCCTCCCCCTTCTTACTGGGAGTGTAGCTGAAGTGAACCGCTTTACTTATTATAGGCCGACAGCGAGCAGGTGCATGTTTGATCATAACTTACTAAACTGAAATTTATCACGATTCGGGGCAGGAGAGGGGGGTACGAGAAAATCGCGCTAATGGATAATATGTCCGCATGTGCACCTGGCAGCACCTACGAGCACTGAGGGGAAAGTATGACATTGACATTTACACCGAATATCACGGTTAAGGAACAGCAACAGAAAGTAAGAGGGAACAGATAGTGAGCGCCGGCAGCCGCCCCCTCCCTCAGCGGCTCCCCGGTACCCATGCAGCTCGGCCTCGCCGCACCATCAACGCGCCCCTTCGCGGCTTCTCTTTTCTCCTTTTGGGACACTTCGCTCATCCATTTGCACCCTACCTTGTTCGTAGCGCTTCTGGCCGACATTTTGAGCCCTTTCTCCCCGGGTAGAGCAAGTTTTCACGTCGGCGATGTAAATAACCACTCAAACCAAAATTACGAATATCCTCCGGCTCACTCGGTCCCTCGCCCAGCTGCTGCCGCGCCGGGCAGTGCGCCTTTATTCCCTCAGGAGCCCGAACGACATGTCAACAAATTTATATCTGAAACAGTCCAAAGTTCATCATATAGCCAAGCGGCTAGCTCCGTACGCTAACTAGCTACTTACTTTCCAATAAGGCTAACAAGTATCGATAGTAATGTGTGTGAGCTATTTTCCTGGGGAAAATCCGGCCGGAATAGTCGCCCTAGTCCTCTCACAGTTTCCGTTGGAATGTGTTTTCCTGTAATAATGATGGTTTAAAAAAAGTATGATAAAAACGATGTAGCACCTCGGAAGCGACCGAGTCAGACACAGCAGGTTGGGAAGGCTTCTCCCTGCTCCTCGCTTCTCCTCTCTCCAAGCAACAGCCGTGACATGTCTGACTGGGACAGTCCATTGCGTGCTGGAAGGGGGTGCGCGTAACGGAGGAGGAAAGTACCAAAACCTGACTCTCAGCCTAACCTGGTCGCTGGCGATGGGAATAGAGCTGCATGCTCAAAGAAATGGGACGCAGTGTATCTCCCCATTTATTTTTGCGATATCTTTAACATGGGGCAAAAATGTTATAATTTTATGGTATGTTTTAATATCTAGTAATACGCAAAGCGAACATACAAGGGCTGTTAAGAACTACTTAATTTCATTTAAAGGAGAGTTTATGAATTATTCCTCAATACAATATAATGTTAATGCTGTTTAGACAATCACAGTTTAGTATAGTTTATGTAAAACATATTGCGGAGTGAACCGTGCTTGCCTACTTATTAACAGTTACAATTCATAAGTTACGTGTGACGTGCAGTGGAACATAAAATTAAAAACGCTTCCAAATGTATAATCAGGGCAGTAATACTTAAACCGTACTTTGCTCCAGAAAGAAAAGTCCCTTAAAATAGATTTTTTGTTTATGTTTAATTTCTTTATTACCCAAATGTTTTTAAACAGTGATATGCAATCATCATTTCCTGCATTATTAACAGAACGCACAATTACATTTCTTTTACAGTAATGGAAAATGGATTATGTTTAATAAGGTACGCAGAATGGTAATTATCAACTGGAGCCAACACTATGATGCTTTAACAGAAAACTAAACCACAAGCTTATCAGCATGATTTTAGTTTTGGTTAATAACAAACCTCACAGGAAAACCGCCCGTTACCGTTATACAGACTACTTCCTATGGCTTTCCGGGACACCGCCTACAGGATGTGCAGGATTGTAGACCTCAAACTTCATTGTTTGAAGGCAGGCAGAGAGGATCATGGTTGCCCGCAAAATATAAGAGCATGATGGGCCGAATGGCCTCCTCTCGTTTGTATATTTCTTATGTTCTTATGTTCTAAATGGTGCTAATTCCGCATATTGCAAGGCCAGCGCAAAACCGGCAAGTGCCCTTTAATCTATTAAAAATGGGACGTGATTCGTTATGAGCTGCCACTCATCTGGAAAGGATTATGCTGCTCAGTGCCCCAGCTGCCTGGCCATCTTATTACACCAGGCGTTTACTTTCAGTAATTCGCTGACTCCTGACTTTCGCTGCTCTCGTGACCTGAATGTTCAGCTGGCCAGATCCAGAGAAGCTCCTCTCATACATAGGTGGTCTCTGCAGCCCACGTACAACATTCCTCAGAGAGGAAAATAAAAACATTTTCCAGTCCTGATTCAGCATAGCTGGAAAGAGTTGAGTATGGCCAGAGTCTGGGAGGTGCTTAGAGAATAAGAACATATTTTAAAAGAAAGGACATTTATGAGCCCTAGAGGTGCACTGTGACGTCAGCTTCTCTTATTATATGTACTGTATTGCTGGGAGAAAAAAACGCCATATTGTATTTGTGGAACAGAAGAGACCACACACTAACCAGCTGCTTAAGGAAAGCCGTCCTATTTATGAAACATTTATAACATGAATGATCCACAGCCCTAGAGGTATCATTTCAGCTCCTCTATGCCACCTGATCAATGCAACTTAATTCCATGCTAAAATACAAGTTAATGAACTGCAATTGACCAATCATATTAGTTCCTGGAAAACAATGGGGCAATAACTGTTATAAAGAGAGTATTTTTAAAGTTCAAAGAGTAACAATTATTTGAACAGAGCGAAGGCGATTTCATCTAATGTCTTGCTGATTTGGGGATATAATTTTATGTATATGCTGATTTGAAATATTCAACACAATGTCCCAGAGTTTATGCTAAATCAACACCATTGTTTTTTTCAGATATGGTATTAGCTAAAGTGTTTTACCTTTTTAGTCACAGATTAGTTTTTTCAACATTATACACTGTACATAAACTACATTTACAGACCATGTTTCACTACAGGCAATAATGCCAGCGTATATTACTAAGAAACAGCTGGTTGCATTCAAGTTATGTTACTTGCAGGAATAATGGGCAGTTTAATGCCCAACATCTGTCTATATGCAAAGGCAAATGGGATGAGACATTTACCACTGGTAAGAATGGGCCTGCATGGTTACCAACCAACCACCCCAAAATCTACCTGTGCTCATGGCCAGTACATGGCCAGCAGGCTCAGGGAAACCTACTGTGCCAGCAGGAGACTGAGGGGTTCAGAGACAGGATTAGAATAGCAAGTATTTCATAAGAAGTATTACAGGGGCCTTCTTATCCTTTTCTTGATTTTCCGTTTTCTTTTGTGTGTTATATAGGTTGTGCCTGTAAACTAAACCTCTAATCTGCATGAAATGCCTCACTGGAATTCCAGCCCTTACGTCAGTGACACGGTGAGGTCACCTTGTAACAAAATCCTTATTGGTCGCCTAATAGCAAGGATCTGTCTGTAAACTTCAAGACAGGGGCGGAACGTGTTGGGTCAGCTGACCAATAAGGCATAAGTTCAGACAGAGTTAAAGACAGAATGAATAGAGATGTACAGTATGAGTAAAATAATGTGAAGCTTATAAATCTATTCTAGCGCATCCCGAAAATAAAATTATAAACAGTGAAAATGAGAATAAGAATAGTAACAAGAGCATCATAAGATTAGGCCTAGTAAACAATGTGGCGCGGTGATGAAGTGGGTAGCTTCACCTTTAAGTGCTTCAGCCTGCCTTGTACCCTGTGCTGACTGGGATCTCTTCTAGCCCCCCTCCCCAACCCGCCACGTACTGATCCAGGACATGCAGTCACACACGGTAATCAGCATTTAAGACTCATGAAACTGAATTTGTTACAAATATTATATTATATTTTATTTCCTAGTTTTAGTCTCAACTTTGTGTTTATTGCCTATTTGCTGTTAAACACCTGTTGATGGGTGGCCTCACTGAACTTGCTAAATGTACAGTATGGTGCTCAGCTACACCAAATAGTCCCTTGGGAGCGCAAGGAGAGCTTTGAAGTAAGCCGAAAGAACCTTCAACTGCTGATTATACTGCACGTGAAAAACACACTAAAGTTACTTTAATTGCTAAGTTAAATACTTTTCTAATTTTTTGAAAACGTCAATAAGGTTAAGAACTCAATCAATAAGGTCCAGCATACAGGGGCTCTGGTCTGGGATTACTGTCTATACATAAACCAGGACTCAATGACACACAGAGGCACAAAGAAGGAGGAGCGGATGAACAAATCGATGCCAAGAATGAAGGTCATCTGACTCCAGCTCTTAGGGCAGAAGACCCCCGCACCTCTCCTCTCTCAAAGTCTACACCGAAAATCTGACATTAGGGATTTAAGAAACTACATTTAGGAAAAACATTTAAAAGACAGCTTGGTATTCTGTCCTTTCCACAAATAATAATGTCCAAGGGTTCTAAACCCAGAAATAATAATAGTAATAATAAACATAAAACTGTAGCCACATGTTGCAACCTCGGGCAGAGGAGTGTATGTGGTCAAGTTTCAAGTTTCACCACCCAATCTTTATTTGCGCTGAGCTGAGAAGGCGTACGTTTGTGTGCTTTCCCCAGGCACTGTTGACTCTAGAAGTGCACACCTTTGTCTCAGCGCTCCAGAGCAGCACGGCCCCTTTTCCACTTCGACCCAGAATCTGAGGAAGGTCAAGGGCGTGAGCACGAGGCATGTGAGGGGTTCGTTTAAAGATCACCCACCACCCATCACGTTTTCCACGCCCTCTTGACTTCCAACATCAGGATGTGAGATCGCACCCCACCACGTCAGCCAGATTTAATTAAAATATCACTGCAAATATTTGAAACACAGTTCTCTGACTTCCTATCCATATGCCTACCTGGCCTGGAGCTCAGCTTTAATGAAAGGACTACAAGAACTGTGCCCTGGAAAGGGGGGGACAGTCTATAACAAACAGGAAAAGAAAGCTTTGAACCCTGCAGCAGGTAGGATTGTCAGGGATTGTCATTCATAAACTGGTTTAACCCACTTCCCATTGGATACTTTACTGCCTACCTGTTGCTTGAACTAGGCAGCGATTAACAGAAATACAATAATGCCGACCACCGTGTTCTTTGAAGCTGACTGTTGTTAATTGGCCTAATAATAGTCCAGGAAGATTGTATGGCTAAACTGTAATACACAATGCTGCTTCATAAAAACACATGCATGCTCTGTCTAAGTGGTAATACATAATTACACGTCTTGCTGTTGACTACCTAGGATGACTGAAAAAATATATACGCAGACAAGCCATTACTTTTGTTGCAAAACATCAGTGGTTAAATTGTATTATTTAATGAGCAGTCTTTCTCTTGCTGCCATTCTCAGCAATAGTGGTAGTAGCATATTCAAGGTAACTGCGATTTGTTTTATATGCAGCGTTCATAAGAATATAGACCCAATAGTATAGCAACCATTTAGGTTACCAAGGTATTAATCATGGAAAATAACCAGGAGTGGAAACTGGGATTCAGGCTGTACTTTAAAAAAATATATATTAATTAAAAAAAGTACAATTATTGTTCTACTTCAGGCCAGCATGCATCCCATCACAGAGACAATTAAAGCAAAGAAACACACATAAAGAGGAACAAATGGCCGCATGAGAAGAGCACAAACTTAGAAATGTGTCAAAAACATTTACCTTCCATTCAGCCATAAAGTGTAATGAATGGACAAATGAGTATGAACATTAAATATGTTCCCTGTGATTGAGGAGAACAGTTGCATGGCGTGATCCGGTGAGCTTCTGATCAGCAACGCTGGGCCTGCGTCTCCTACGCTGACCGGCCTGAAATGGTCACACTCTTCCTCGGATCAATTAACACTGACACGTTCTTGTCCACACCTTGCTCTCATTTAATTTTTTGGCCACACAAACTACATTTGCCGCTTTATGTTCAATAAATTGTCATGCTTTTATGAAGCATTTAAGGTGCCTCCCTGCCTTTGTTCTGCCTGGGATAGGATGGGATGTCTATGTATTTATCTGTATCTTCCAGGAAAAAATACAAACGCCTCTGTACCAGCAAAAGTAAGAGAGGGTTTCCCACCCTCTCGCAGTCCATTTCAATAAACCTGTCGATGTTTCTCATTACAGTGCTTAACCGATCCGTTCAACCTCACAGGCCGCTCGCCCATCAACCCTCGGTCAGCTGGATAATTAAGCAACACAACCACGTGCAGAGAGGAGGGGTCATTCGATTAATGGGTGTTGATAATTAATCACGCAACTTGTGTAGGAAGAAGTCCAAAGAGACAGTTTACAGCTGCACTCTCATGGACGAGCTCCTACGCTTCTCCGCAACACCTGCAGGCAGAGGAGCAACTGGACATTCTGCGCCCACTGACAAAATGTCTCATTGGAGCCCCCAACCCCCCTTACATTATATCATTTTATAATTTAAGTACTGAAGAGCCCCAGTAAAGTGCTGGGCCCCCTGAATCTGGCATGTTATCCATGCCCCTCTGACACCCCTGCCGGCAGGGGGCAACAGCATCAGTTACAGTAGGCTTCCCCAGTACAGACACTGTCTCACACTGGCTCTGTAGCGTCTCACTCACGGTATACTGCCGAGATCAGCTGTGATATCACCTGTAACACGCTGCGGCAAATACAAAACTACTTACTGCTCTGAACACCTTTAACACAGGACAGAGGAGGTGAATCACAAATTAAAATGACAGTGGGTTAGAGTACTGTCAGACAGCAAAGAGATGAAAATTAGCCCCTTTTGATCAGTCAAACAGCATCACCGATTTTACGATTTATGTTTTAAGGTGAGTCGTACAACAATATGCAGTTGATAAATTTTGAACACCTTTTATTCACTTTAATTTAATCTAATTTACATGTGTTGAAACCTGCTAATGCCACCAATCAAATGTCCACTGATGGACAGAACCACATGGCCGGAGGTTCTCTGAGCTCAGCTCTTATCTATGCAAAGTAAAGAGATGTATAAGAACAGTATCATGGTATTGGGCGGGGGGGGCAAGGGGTGTAGAGGTACTGAGAGTGAGGTGGGGGGGGGGGCATGGAGAGTTCCTGAGGAGCAGAGGTGGGGGACGGTATGGCTGTTACCCTCCCCCATCTCAAATAGTGGCTTATCAGCACATTTGTGATGCGCTGACCCCCCCCCCCCCCCATCCCCAACAACAAAGCCCCTGTCAACAGGGATTTCTGCATATCCACAGTGGCTTTTCCGCAGCCTGCATGCTGTTTATACAGCACTTCGTTGTGTGTGCCCAGCCCCCCTCCTGTTTCTCCCTGTTTCTTTCTCTCTCAGGAATGTGAGGAAGCTTCGGCCATTACCATGGTCTGCTCTACTGGATGAGCAGCCAAAAGATGGAATGATGACTGTAAGAGTCTGGTGGAGGCTCAGAGGATGCACATCCATGGGTGTAGAGCAGTGGCAGGACCTTTTCCGACAAGGCATCTCCACGAGCAGCTCTGATGCCCCAAACGGAAAGTGACGGCACGCAGGGGCCACAGGGGGGCCACGGCGGGAGTTTGTGGGTTTGCTGAATGAAGGTTCAGAATTGACACCGCGATGCTGCCACACGCCGAGCGGATTGGCAGAGCTTGGAGCTCCCCGCCTTCCGCTGCAGCTCTGTGCGGGTCAGGCCGCCGTCGGGACGCTGGGTCTGTCTGTGCATTTCCTGGCACATCTGGGAGTGCATGCGTGTGCTGAGGGGAATGCGGCCAAGACACACCTCTCTCCCATGTGTGTTTTTTTTGGAGTACTGAGCTTGTATGTAATTCTATGTATTCTGTGTACACTTGGGTGCAGTGTGTGTACACTTTGTGCAGCCGGGTACATGTGTGGGTAACTCTGGGCCCTCTGTAAACGTTCCACTGGCCCCTCACTGCACACACTCCACTGCATGCGGTGCCTCGGATACGGTCTGACAAACAGATAAACAGCAGCAAGGAAACCATCCCCCATCTGGACTGGACTGCAGCAAGGCCCCCACCAGGAAGAAGCAGAGGAACACCCCCGCTGCAGTCCCCCTTCCTTCCGCCCCACATCTAGAACAATCCCCACCAAACAACTGCAACTCTATCAGGGCAGCTGCGAAATCCTTTTAACAATCCTGAAATTCAGAGCCATTTTCCTATAGTCATTCCTGAGCACTGTTTCTTTTACTCGTTAATACGTAGATTACTGTGTTTTCTCTAGGTTTTCACCAAGTCGCCTGCTTTTAAGACACTGTGTTACAAACGGCTCTATCTCCATCTCTGTGCATAGTTTTATTACACAGTTTTGCCTGGAGTCTTTCATGAACAACGACAGACGTCCTTCAGGATTCCCACCATGTTAGCAGAACCCGTCAGTCTCTTATCTAGAGTGGGAAGCTGCACCCATATGAGAGTCCCAGCTCTCGCTATGCATGACGCCCCTGTCGGTCTACACCACAATGTCTGCTACCCATTTCACCGGCAGCTGTGACTACACAAAGGGACCTGTCCGCCCCAGTGAAAATGAAGCCCACCCTTAATCCTGTCCACACTCCACACCCCCCCAAAAATATCTGTCCTGTTACTAAGATAAATTTCTACATCTTTTGGAAGATAACAGCAAGCCATTTTTTCATCCACGTAGATCATGCTTCCCAGAAACAGCCTCCAGTAACAAATAGGTATTTCCTGCTTCAGCACTCTGAGGGTGAATTCTGCTGAAAGCTGCTTGTCCTGTAACGGCGTGTGGGGCAGGGGTGGGCAGGGTGGTGGCCTCTGTGAGCTGGGGGCTAAAGCGTCATGGTGAGACATACACCAGGCACAAAGCAGCCCATCAGGCTGCCCCTTCCTGTGTCTTCCGACAGGACCCAGTTCGACTGGTGACCCAACTCTGCCATCAACGACCAGTGACCCCACAGAGACACTGTCAACTCCAAAGTGATGGCTGCGGAGGCGTCCATGCTGTGCATTTTTAATATTTATTTGGACAGCAGGGCACTGCCTGCCCATGTTTATCCTGTAAATAAACACACCATTTCCCCTCATGCTGAAGCCATTATTTTAATCACACTCTGGGTGCCTGTTCGTGACTCCATCTTAAAGTGACCCTCTATATTAAGGAGATTTCAACTCTCTTCCCCTCTTGGGACTGGATTACTTTAATAGGCATGTGCAGCTTATAAGAGAAAATAAGATTTTGCCAAAAGAAGTGCTTGAATTATTGAAGAGCAATCGGGTGCCTGGTGCCGTAGTCGGGACTGCGGATGCATGGGAGGCAGCCTCCGATATTTATCAAAATGGCAAAACATAGCGGTGATGCAAAGACTCCATTCAATTCTATTAATGTCACTGTTTAATTATCTTGGTTGGAAAGGTCACGTTGCTCCTTATGAGAAATTGGCGTGTCCGTTTGGAAACGCGATAAATCTCATACCACTGACTGCCACACAGTTTTCTACTTTCGCTTGCTAACGTTTCGCTTGTTAAGCCTTCAGCACTGCACACAAAATCCCACTAGATTTTAACCACATGGCTGTGGGTGAAGTCACACTATTAGTGTGATGCTTTATTTCCCAGTTAATGTAATTTTGAACTGTGAAATTTATACTGAAGGAATTTACACTGGCAAATCAGATTGCTTTATTTACTCTGGACTCATGCTAATTGGTATCAGGTCATGGAGCCCCTTCTGAATGCATGAATATAGCTTCTATGCTAATGTTTTTATCCAAAGCAGCATGCAATTCTTATGCATTTCATTATAGGGATTTAGATTAAGGGAGTAAAGTTCTAAACCTCATCAAAAGCTTCACATAGCAAAGCCACCATTTTCACCATCAGACTACCTGCTTCTTCAGGTCGTGAATGTATCTTATTTCGTAATCTTGCTCACCTGAGGACAATGTGAGGTGGAGAGACAATTTCCACACTTAGGGCTCTTTGGCAAAACCTGTTCCACTAAAAAAGGAACCGGGATTCCCACAAACAGACAGTCGCAGTAATTTTCAGTGCTGCCTGGACAATAAATGCCATGTGAGTCAATAGTAAATGAATCGATAAACGAGGTACAGAGAAGATGAATCCCGGCCAAACAATGCCTTTGAGACTGACGCTGCCTGACAACAACACAAAACACCCAATGGTGTACTTCAGATGCAATGCCTTCAGATTTATGATCCTGATATGGAGGGCGACTGATCTCCCAGGTGGGACAGAGTCAGGCTACAATGCAATTCTTTCTCTTGACCTGTACTTTATTACTTACCATATAAAAATGTTCTGTTCCTCTTAAGCCCAGAACACACCCAATGTCTGATCCCACACTCTGCTGTAGCCCATCCCAAAACTTGATGCCTGTCTTGTTTTCCAGCAAAAGTCACACTGCACTGAAGCTGGAACTGTGTGGTCTGTTTCCTCCTCAACCATTTACAGAAACCGATCTCCAACACCGTACCCAAATGAAGACACCATTTCAGTGAAGCGTCATTTTTTTGGAGGTGTTTATTGATGTTTCTTCTGCATATCTAATATTCACTATTTATTTTATGACATGAAGTGAACAGGACCAGGCTAGAATTAGAAGGACTCACTCCACACCTTGCATGGAAATTATTTAACTAAATTATAACAACAGATGGTAAACACTCCAGGGCTAAACAGACTAGCTGACAAGTATCCAGAACAGCCCACTTTAAAACATCCATTTGAATGTGCAAGCATGAAGTATTACGACCTGTTAGCATTTGGAGAAAACACCAAAGAAAGTAACCCTATACCCCTACTACACAAGTCAATAACTGACTGAGGACATTAAAGAGCAGTCAACACCGCTAACAGCATTTAGCCCTGTGAGCTGCTAGCTCTCAACAGAAGGGGAGCAGTGTGGTTTGTGTGGGTGTGCACTGAGGTATGTGGGTAACGCACTGCTCTGTTCGTTTCTGGGTGTGCTACTCACCAGAGCTCGTTGACTCCCTTTTCACTCCCAGTCACAATAATAGAGCATTCTGGCACTCCCATTGACTTCATCTGCAACTTTTTTTTTTCTTGGTTGTTTCACAACAGATGATTTTCAGGACAGCACTGCTGGTGAGGGCGGATTAGCGATTGAGTTACTTTATCTTATGGTTTTGTCTTTGTCCTATCACGAAGATGAGCAGGCCGTGACACAACATGCTTCATTAGAAGGTCATGAATACGCCAACATGTCTCTAACTCATGGTTGTCCCAGAACACAGCAGTGATAATGGAAAATGCCACTTTAAAATCCATTAATCAGGGCCTTACTAGTTCCCATTGTGTACATTACGGTTTGAAGTCAGGTAAAATCAGGCAATGGCCTGTAATTCTGCCCACCTAAATTCTCCAATCATTCCTTCACCAAACAGATGGCTCACATCTAACAACATGGCACAGACAGGCACTAGCTCAATCCTCAATCTCCTAGGCTAGTCATTCAGGTGACAAGCCCATTCATTCTCGTGACTTTATTACTGATCATAGAAAAATGTTTTTTTTTTTTTTTCCAGGCCCAGAACACACCCAGATCCCAATGGTTGATCGCACACCCTGCCATAGCCCTTCCCTAAACCTGATGCCTGTCTTGTTATTCGCTGAAGTTTACATGGCTGACGTGCAGGCCACCCTTGCCCTCGATCGCAAGTCGCGCTGAGGCCACATTAATCAGGCCGCAGCCAAACAGTTAAAAACAACCTGCGTTTGGGACACAAGAGACAAGGCGCGGAAGTGGACGCAGTCAGGTAATGAAACAGGAAAGCGCGCAGCAGTTTGCACGAGTTTACAGTAATTAAAGCCGACATTCGTGACCTTTCTCTCAGTCTGGGGAATTCTATTTCAAGATAACCTTTATTGCCACTGTGGTTACAAGGACGGTGGTCTGGTGGAGTTCGAGCAGGACTTACGGTGTAGTTAGTGCACTCAGTGCTACTCGGCAAAGGGAAAAATCAGCCAGAATGAAAAGTGTCTATATTCTGTCTTGTTGATCACTGTTTATTCCTACGCAGCCCTGTGTACTGAAAGCTTCTCCACATTACACTCCCTGCAAAAATGTATATCAAGGTGGCAGTCTTTTCTCTCTCTTTCAGTCTCCCTCTCTCTCACTTTTTTCCTCCTTTCTATCAGGAGTCACTATCAGCTGCACTGTGATTCCAGAGCGTCTCCTCACACCTTTATCTATGATGCTGACCTTCTTAATTCAGAAGGTGGACTCAGCGGGGTCAGGAAGAGCAGGAGGTAGGCGAGCGGGGGAGGCAGTCTGCTCAGAGGGGTGGGGGGTGGAGGACGGAGGTGGGGGGGCCTGCACATGGTTTGCAAAGACGAGATAAATAAAGATACTCATAAAGCCCTCTGGGGAAGACAAGGATCTCTCACTGTGTGTGATGAGCACCTGGATTAAAGGTCTGTTTTAGATTTAGAGAACTATCACAGGCAGGAAGGAATGGCATGTTTACTGATTTACATTTATTTCTGGACTGCAGAATTAACCAATGCACTAATACTGGAAGACGACAAGATTACCACACGGCAGAAATTCAGCTTTAGTTAACGCTCCAGTCACTTCCCTTCACAATAAACAATAGATTACGCATCTGGACCATAAAAACCAGAAGCAGAACCTTCCAGAAGCCCCAGCATTCTAAGAATAGGCAACAATGGCGACCGTGGTAACAATGGTGCATAAACTGCAGGCTAGGGATCACAGTGACTGACGGCCAGCATTATCCAAACAGAGCCTTGTTATCAGGGAATTCGTCTGTTTCCTCTCCACAGCTGCTCTCATTTAAGTGCTACAGGGATACCACCGTACTGCTCGAACCCAATCATGATTATCTGTTCCCTCCCCCTCAACACTAGCAAAACCTGAAGTAATTGTGTCTGATAATGTCATTGTCTCACATCTTTATGACAAATAAGACTAACTGCAAGGTTGCTTCATGACAATAATGACAGTAACACGTCAACCTCCAGATTATTAAATATGTTTCGCAAAATCTTTCTTCCTGTAGGCTTCTCCTGAAGTGGGGGGGGGGGGGATTTCCCTGGCAAGGAAGGCTTAGGTTACTCTGTTCGTAGTAACTTCTTCCACCTGTCCCTCATTCTCAGCAACATCTATATATTGCTGTGCTTGTTTGTGTTCCCACCAATACCAGACTGTTGTTGGCTCCCAGATCTGATTCCCAGTTCAGCCCACACACATCAGTCCCGTGTGAGTTTATTCTGTGCTATTTCCTTGATTTTCTCCTTCATTTAATTTTTGCTGGCCCAACCTCCTCATGTGCCCATCCACCCCTGAAAAGAGACGGCTTGTTAAATAAGCCTATTTCTGCTGTCAGGTGATTCCGTGCACAGTCCCAGATGAACGAGTCCTCACATTTTAGGATTATATACAAGGGAAAAGCACAGCTTTTGACAGTGAAGCATTTTGCCCTGAGACAAGCAATTACCAAAAAAAATCTAATTAGAAATCATGTTTTCACAAAATTAAAATACCTGATGAGATAAAAAAGTTAATTAAGACTGAGTCTACGCTATAGAGACATTGGTTACACTGAGCCTCTTGCTGTGACCAAATCTACAGCAACCAGAATAAAATTTCAGACTCAATTTGTCCATTAATACAAAAATGTCACCCTGTATACTTGTATCAATTGCCTGAAGTGCTGGACTCCATGCTGCTCTATCTCAGAGGTGGCAAATCAGCGCTTTAAGGCTTACCGCAGTAATCATATACATTCATCCCCCACAGTGCAGCTCTACCTGAACGTAAATGCTGGAAGAGTTAAAGGAGTCAAAGACTTTGGATTTGAGTCAAGGAAGGTCTGAGACACCCTGTGCCGCTCTGGGAGCCAATGAGCCCAGTTAGGAACTGAGCTGCTTGGAGACTAAATGAATACATCCAGACCCTGTGCTGACTGGAGGGACCGGGCCAAGCAGAAGCATCCACTCAGCACATCATCGTGTGTCTGCCAGGGTGGGGTGCTGTGTCCACAGGGAATGGCAATAGCTAAGCTGTCTGTTACACGGTAGGGGTCACACAGGTAAGATGGGTGCTAGGTGACTCCTGGGTGTCTCCACAGGCCATGTGACCCCTGAAGGTAATCCCATGCTGAGAGTGATTTATCACACACACATGTAGGATAAACATATCTTAGGGGGACCGCTCATTCATTTCAATGGGAAAAATGCTAACCCTAACTATGACAACCTTAACCCCTACCCTGCTCTAGCCATAACCATAAGTAACCAAACAAAATACAAGGGTTTTTGCATTTTTAGTTTATAGCAGTCACCGATTTTTATAAAATAGAGACCAGGAAACCAGTCCCCATAAGGGAAAAAAAACAGATATTTATGACGTTATGGGGACATTGTGTCCCCATAAGGATAGGTATACTTGCTCACATATATATATATATATATATATATATATATATATATATATATATATATATATATATATAAAAAAGAG
>JAODKE010000007.1:9229328-9245427 GCA_026779605.1 Mormyrus hasselquistii | reverse complement strand
GCTTCTAACAGGTTTGGATGCTGTTCAACCAAATAGTTACTTCAGCATTAGTTCAAACACAAGAACTCGTGGCCATACAGTAGGTGGAAATTAGTGGGAGAACATTTCAAGCTAGTTTTAAGGAACCACTTTTTACGCAGCGTGTAGTCAGAGTATGGAATAGTCTTCCTGATAACGTAGAGCTAGATAAGATTTTAACAACTCTGAGCTATTAGTTAAGTTCTCCCCAAGCAAGCTTGATGGGTCGAATGACCTCCTCTTGTTTGTATATTTCTTATGTTCTTAGTTCATCTATCCATTTTCTACAACCATTTGTCCTATTCAGGGTCATAGGGGGTCAGCTTATGGGTGCAAGGCAGGGAACAACCCAGGATGGGGGTGCACTCACACACCATTCACTCACACAGGCATAACTATGGACAATTTGGTAACTCCATCTAACCTCAGCATGTCTTTAAACTGCGGGGGAGGGGGGGGGGAACAGAGTACCTGAAGGAGACCCCAGTGGGAGAACATGCAAACTCCACACACATGGAGCCACAGAGAAGACTTGAACCTAGGTCCCAAAGTTGTGAGGCAACAGTGCCAACCACTGCCCCACCCCAGTATAAAAGCATATTCCCGTATATCCATCTTCCAGCTGCTTGTCCAGTCTGGAGCCTATTCCGGGCAGTACGGGGCACAAGGCTGGGGGCACCCTAGACAGGAAACCACTCCATCACAGACACACATTATGGGCCATTTAGAGATGCCACCTAACTCCAGTTTGTTTACTAAGGGAGGACACCATATACCCAGAGATAACCTGCAACTCTACACACACTGAGCAGGAGTGAGATTTGAACCCTTGATCATGTGTTCAAAATGTTTACAATTCACTGAGCAAGTTGGTGAGCTGCAGCAGGAAAAGACCCCAGGCAAAGGGATCCCCCACCACATGCTGAATGTAAACGGCAGTTTTAGGGTTCTCCTTTTCATGGGAAGAAGTGGGCATGTCATACAAAAACCCAGACTGCTAATCAATCACACTTAAAGATGGTAAACCTTTCAGCTCTGACTTTTTAAGCACTGACTACTAGAAGAATTGAACTGAAGTACTGTAGTGTTTCATTAACACAAATCATTTACTGGACTTAATTGTCTCTTCTGCCTTTTGTCACACACCCCACAATTCACCGTTTATACAAACATTTACATTCCAGTTGCCCGCCACTGCACTTTCACTAAGGACAATAAGACAGCAGGAACCCTCAGCTGGCATGCATGGGCAAAGTGAGGATCTCTCCCATGGGAACCCCACCAGGTATGATCCACTGGAGGCAGTAGAAGGGACGACACAGAGAACCCAAACTCCAGCCACACCCAGGAACAGCAGCAGGGAGAACCCGAGCTCC
The DNA here is from genome assembly GCA_026779605.1 of Mormyrus hasselquistii. NCBI lineage: Eukaryota > Metazoa > Chordata > Actinopteri > Osteoglossiformes > Mormyridae > Mormyrus > Mormyrus hasselquistii. The sequence goes on along the minus strand of JAODKE010000007.1, from coordinate 9,244,033 downwards.
AGCCACACTTAGGAACAGCAGCAGGGAGAACCTGAGCTCCAGCTATACTCAGGAACAGTGAAACAAGGTCAAGGGAGTTACTAGGTGACGCACAGCAAACCCCGCCCGCCCCCATCCACAGCAGGTTTTCCCCCTCCCTGTCAAAGCTCTGACACATTCTCACACCTTGCAACCTCACAGCAGGGCAGCAGGGACAGTCGTGATGAGGGCCACCATCTTCCACTACAGAGCGCAGGGTATTTATTGATTGTAATAAACAAACAGAAGGGTCTGGTCACACTTCCTGCTGTCCAGAGTAATGAGTGTAAGGCTAATGCTTGATTGGTTTAAGATGGAGTTCTCCCCAGGACCACACCTGTCAAACTGTTGATTATTCTAAGCCATAAAATGTGCCATCCAGCAGTCACAAAGAGCCATTAATCAGAGGGCCTCCCATCGCAAAGATTCATTCTGTATCCTTGGAGAACAGCCTGACACATAAGCACGCCGGCAAAGCACATACATGTATGTACACACGCACACACATCACATGCATAAATCAACACCAAAAAACACATACAGGCAAATATCCAGCAGAAATGAAATGGAGACTCACTGGTTCACGCATGCGCATGTGCAGACAGACAGACAGACGCACACACATGCGCATTGGGGCCACTGCGCTGGTGGGATTGTGTGACAGGATATGAAGCCGCAGTCGGGACCTGCTTGCAACCCAACACCCCTCTGCAGCAATTCCACAGCCTCTGGCTGGCATTTCCCATGTTTCCATGGCAACACCCATCGGCTGCCTGCCCTCCGCTCAGCAGGGAGGGGTGACATGCGCACACCGTCTGCACACATACATGCATGCGCCTCCACTCAACACACTGGTGCACACAAATGTTACTCAGGCAGAATATACAGTCAACAGCGGCCTCCTGTCTATCGCTGATATTGATTCCTGAACCTGGGCTTCCTGTTGCCATAATGGAAAGCCACATCAGTGTGGACTGTTTGTGTGAGGCACCGTAGAGACAATGTAGTACTGTAGAGGCCCAGTTGCAGTGTTTCACGCAGAAGAATGAGCCTTCAGAGGAAGGCTGGCAGCACTGAATGTTAACATCTCGTTAACGTAGAATTCTCTGGAACTCGTTAAGAGCAGCAGGTAGGCCCCACGCCACTCCTGTAACCATGCGCCCATTTGTACAAGGCACGCTCGCACCACACGTGTCACTTGAGAACTCCCAAAGACAGTCCCGGGCCATGCGTCTGTCGCAGCACCCCGTGCGCGTGCGCATGTGCGGCAGCGTGGCCCAGCTGATCTACCTGGCAAAGTCGGCACTTTTTCCCCTTCATTTTTAAAGCTGCCGTCAGGTTCAGATTTTCCACTCAGCAGTTCACAGCGTGATTGGCAGAAGTTGGGGTAGAAAGCAGAGGCCGTGGTACAGTAACCCAGCATGTTCCTTGCCTTCTCAAGACCTTTCAGAGAGACCCCCCAGGATGAAGCTGGAAAGATGCAGCTGGAGAGCAGTGCACCTCGGCGGACACACGGCAAAGACACATTGCCCCTTCCCCTCTGCTTTGAAGCTGAGCCTTAATATTTGTGGATTCATTTTGCATGAATTTAACTATCCAATGAAAACCAAGGGTAAAAGAAAGAGGCGCAAAGGTGAAAAATGGTGACACTGTACACAAACTATTTTATTTTGTATTTTTATTACGTCATTCCACATTTTTTTCCTCTGCTGACGCTATTGAGTATTTAAATCAAGAAGCACTTAAAATCTATATACGGATAAAAATATCTACCACCTGGACTACTGATGGTGCACTAACTACTAAGTTAGCAGATTGTGCTCTGAACACAGAAATAAATTTAAAACCCACGGTCGTACAAATGACACGGGAAATGAGCAGATCTGTCTTTCCATTTCCATTCTCTCAAATGCTGTGGTCACGCCCATTTTGCACAACTGCGGTTAAGCACTGGGATGTTCCTAACGTCCACAATGAAAGCAGGAGCCCGTGGGTGTGTGCTGGGCGGCGAGGTCATAGGGACCAGCAACAAACCAAAGCTGCTGCTCTCAAGTGAAGCAGAGAGAGGCTTGTCTCTTCGCTGTTACAGCTGATCATCTTTGGCCCTCGGGTTCAGGCGGAGGCGACTCTCAAAAGAGCCTTCAACCACCCAGAGGGGTGAGTAATATGGGGAAATAATTTTCCCACTGATCCCATCTTGCTATTTACTCTTGAAAGCAAGTTTGAGGGTCACAGCTCAGGGTCAGCTAGCACTCCTGGAGCAACTGAACTGCACCAATACCCCATCGCTAAGGGCAAACTTTCTGCCATTTGTCAGCGGATGGGATGGCAACCAAAGAAGCAGGATGCCTCTTAAAAACCAAACAGCAGATATTCCAACACCCACCCCTTGGGAACACTGCCCCCAGGCAGTGAATAGGTCAATTCCTCATCCCTTCCCACCAGTCCCTGAACAGGACCGGTCAATACAAATGCATACATAACGAATACAATGCAGCAGTCACATGGACCCCAGGAAACACACACACACACGCTCAGTATGTGAGCTTCTGCCGCATTGAGCAGCAACTGCTGAAGGTCAGTGCCTGAGCCAGTGGCGGATGAGAAGGAAACCTGACCCGGCCCCCGGACACCGATGCCCCCACTGCCACTCTCAGCTCAGTGTTTGTGGTGGGGGTGCAGAGCTGCCGCAGCTGAACATATACGCTTACATCCTGAGCAGACAAGTCTGCAAGTGGCATCTGCAGGCAGGGCCGGCGTCCATTGTTAGCAATACCTGCTGCATGATTATCACGGGTCGGCCACGAGAAGCACACAGTGAGCATTTCCACAATGTGCCAGTGGTAACCTGCTGCTGTTCAGGGGACGTGATCAGCGAATCCTTGGCTAAAAGCTTCCCAACGCCTCCGTTCACTACAGCGTGGTCGTCTGAGCCAGGGCCGTGTTACAGCCTTTCAAAATCACACTGTCAGCGTCTGTTTCTGTTTTCCTTCCATCTGTCCATCGGAACATGTTCCCTGAACCACTGCATTCTACCGAGGGGCATATCTGCTGTACGGATAAAATGCAGATCTTCTTTGCTAAAATTTAAGAGAAGATTTTCCATTTAAAAGAAACATTTGTGGACTGAAATAAGAATTGGATCGTTCTTACCAGGATTTTGATTTTTGTTTCAGTGACCTATTTGGAACATGCGCTCAGTACTCCTACGATGCGCTATGCCATTTGCTCAGAATATGGTGCACTATTGCATTACCATGTAAATCTCATTCAATTTTAATGTGATTTACATTGTAATCCAATTTGTATATTCTTTTTCCTGTTTAGCTGCAAAGAAAATCTCACTTGCACCATGTGACTCATGATGTCAGCTAAAAACCTTTGTCGTCTGGGTCAGTTATCCCAGATACGTTAAAGAAAAAACTCCAGCCAAGTAGAAAAATCAATAAAACTAATTTCAGTGTCTTTTTGTATCACAGATGGAGCCTCGGTGGGTTATAGCATTTAACACTTGGACCTGCATCTCGAAGGTTGTCACACTGCACTGTTGTGAGCCTGAGCAATCACCGGGATGCTTTAAAACCGCTCTAAGCTTAAAAGGAGAATAGCTGAAGAACGGCTACAGGAACACAACCTGGCCAGTGCCCAGAACCCTGGAGTCCACCTTTTGCCAACATGGCCTGTGTGACACCAGAATCTATATCACAGGGTCTGCATTCTGACCTTGAGAAGGCAGCTGCTCCTGGTTCCTAAAGTTTCTAAGGGCAGCAGAGCTGCTTCTTGGTCATTCGCTTGCCTCCTACATCATTCCTGGTTCTGGTCTGTGTAAGTAAAGACTGGCAACATAAAGCCATTGACGTATCAGTAAGGAGTCATCATGTCATCAGGACGCCACAGAGCAGAATCCCCTCTGGTTTCTTTCTGAGATCTTCCTTTTCACCGGAATTTCTCCTTTGCTTTATACTGCGGGCCCAAATGCATTTTGGAAATCACATCACACTTCTTCTCTAAAACCTGTTATTTATTCCAGTGTCCTTTCCCCCTTCTTCCTCTCGCCACAGGCCAGTTTTTCCTCGCGGGTTTGTCTGGAGCATACACAGAGGCTGATTTGCTGTGTTTACCTGACAGGAAACCACAGGGACGATGATGACCTTCAGCTGTACCGGCCTCCCAGGCAGAGCGGTATAAATGGGAGTAAACTTTGACAAGGGGGTAAGATAGCCAGGAGGGGGGTTGTCACCAGGGCTCAGGATGTGGTGAGTGTTTGCCGGTTAACAGCTACATCACAGACATAACCATACATGTGAATATCGTAAATGCCAACCAACTGTACAAACTTCCCCGTTCCAAAGTTTATCCTTGTTATTATTCAGGACATGAATCCAGGAGCAGTTGGGCAATATGTTTCTAATGAAACAACCGGGAATTAATTAGCCCTGCAAAATCAACATGATTCCCCTTATGTTTAAATTAACATGTTTCTCAGCTAGATTGCATATCTTGGGAAGTCAAAGGTCTGCTGAAATGCAATTATTGTATAGTTTGGTGATGACTCACCCATCACCATTCTCAAATTGGAGCACTTCAGCTCCAGAAAATAGCAAAAAGAGCTTTAAATCATCCTCATCATCATCATCCTTAACATCATCAAACCACCGGCAGTTGTAGCACGTCTGCAACCGCGGCATGGCGGATGGCTGAATGACATTCTGCAAGCTTGTGACGTGACCTGCAGGTGCTATCTCATCACAACACAGGCTCAGGCAGATAGGGCGAGAGATCTCATATGAGCACGTCCCACTTCTCCATAGACGCTGTTTTCCCCCTGAAATATACAGCGGCGCTGAGCGTTGCTCAGTTGCTGGTGGATCATGCAGGTCCATGCAGACAGATGGTGTGCGGATGGTCTGGACTATACCACAGCCAGCAGACTTTTTTTTTTCTTCCCAAGGTAAATCCAAGGAGAGGAAAGGCAGGCTACAGAAGTTTACACACCTCCACAAATCTACCACTGACAAATGGACTGCTCACTGACCCTGTGATTAAGCATAACCCCACAATTATTCATTCCTCCTCATAGCCGCTAATGTTTCCATAATTTACCCTTGGCATCGCGCGGCAGTCCTGTATGAGTTCATTACATTGTGAAAGCATTGGCGGCGAGATGCAGAGGGCGGTTGGACACAAAACGCGACCAATAGAGTGTAAGGATCAAGAGAGCCAAGCAAGATGTCTGGCAGGAACATCAATGCGATGTTCTGTTACCTGCTGGACGAGTTAAATCATTATCCATGCTCTCTGTCTCATCTTGGATATTTTCTTAAAAAAGACAATCGATTAACGTTTAGGTTTTCATTCACTACAATTGATGCACTACAGTTTTAGACAGAAATACAAAATAGATGTCAGAGATAAGCTATCAATATTTGTATCTTTATGGCCAAACAATAATCAAGGTAAAAAGTTTAATATACTGCATAGGAAGATACATTTTGGTATTTGTTCGAAAAACGATACGGAGTGCTGTATTTACCAAAATCCAGCTGTACCAAAAATTTGCATACATCCATCTTCCAGCCCTGATCAGGATGACAGGCTGTACCAAAGATCTGTACTTTCACTGCATTCCTTATCTCACTCTGTTGTTTGTTCAGAATATGTCAGATTACCATTAACTGGAGTTCCTCTTTCATTTGTGTTTGTGTTTCAGTGATTTTTCAGGGTCTTATTTTCAATGTTACAAAATGTCTTTTCTGTGCTTTTCAGGTCTTGCTTGATAACATCTTTTAATTAATTTTATACTATACGTGGTAAATCTTGCAGTTGACCTTCAAAGTTACTGTACTTTTACTGATTAGAATGACAGTTTAACCTCCTTGTTTTAATAGGACTCTTCTCTTTTAAATTCATTATATATTGCATGCATAAGGTCTAAAAAAATATTCAAAGTCTTGTACCTTGTATGCACTATGTTCAGTATGTTCAGTCACGGTGTATATGTTCCACTGTGTTTATGAAGCACATCCTGCACTGGTCTGGCAGGACGGCAGCAGACAGGGTAGAGCTCCAGATAGAGAAGAAGCAGACCAGAAACTGCTTTAAATAGCTGCTTCTCTTTTGCTGACAGTTATACGAGGCTGGGGGGAACATGACAAAGAGATGTTGTCGGAAACTTCAGCGGGAAAAGCACCTCAAAATTCTCTTTACTGTATTATTTTTAGGTTCAGGCATACAAATCAATAGGAGCTGCCTCTGGCAGTGATAGACCAATGAGCTGCCTCTGGCAGTGATGGACCAATGAGCTGCCTCTGCTCTTGCACACATTTGTTTACCTATTGCTTTGAAGACTCATGTCGCCATTTTCTTTAATGTGACATACTGTATAAACTCCAGCACAAATACAACAGAACAAAATATCCAGCTGGGTGGCTCAGTGTTTAGCATCTTCGCTCCGTGTTGGTTCAGTTTCCATGTTCTTCCCGTGATTCCATCAGGATCTCATTTGTCACACGCACAGTTACACTGGTACAGCTTGCAACCCAAAGACATGCAGTTTGGCTAACTGGCGTCTCCAGAGTATGACTGTGAAAATGCGCATGCGTATGCGCCCTGTGATGTATAGCATCTCTTCCAGAGAATGGGATAGACTCCAGGAGCCACCGTGTGCCTCCTCATTTAGGTGGATAGAAAAGGTACATCTAACTTTAAAAAGAGGCATTTTACCTAAGTCTTTACTAGCTCTATTTTTCGGGTTTAATATGCCACAAGGTTAGCAGCACACGCGCACAGGTGCATGCAGGAGACAAAGTCACACACCTCCAGGCATCGATTGTTCCAGTTGTACAAGGATTGTCCAGTTTTGTGCATTTGCCCCCTCTCATCCCTAACGTTCCAAACCGCACCTCACCCCCCCCCCCACCGCACCACAGAGGTGACTCAGTGCCGTTGTGCAGCTGGGCTCCGCGCCCCGTAGCTCCACACGCACAGGTGAAGCTGGCGCATGCAGCCCCTGTTAGGAAGCCCGTCAGCAGGCCGGCCACGGGAGTCTCCCAGCGCCCCACAGAGTTCACCAGTGGCCTGCAGCACCAATTATAATGTGTGAAAAAAAAAAGCGTGAGAGAGCCTGGTTCTGCGCTCCATACGCAGCTCTGGAGCTCTGACCCGGACCTCCCTGCAGTGTTGGGTCCATTGCAGCGTGTGGGTTTTCCCGCCTTTGCATCTGTGAGCTCATGTGCATGACAGTGTGTCCCATATATGGATATAGGTTACGTGTTTCTGCATGTAAGCGTATGTGACTGTGTGTGCGTGGAGAGGTCGATGCATGCAAGTCTGTGCATTTGAGTGTATGAGTCTCGGCCTGTAAAAGTATCTACATCTACTGAAGTGTCATACTGCCACACAGGCCCCCGAGCCCGTCCTCAGGGCATGGCTTTCGAATCTTTAGCCCCATGCTGGGTTCACCGCTGGCTATTAAGCGTGACTCCTTAATGAACACGGAGGGGGCAGGCGGTCACCCACACGTCCGTTATTCCTCCCCAAGAGCCCGCATCCACCAGGCCAACATCAGCTCTATTCCCTTCAATCCCTAAATAACAAACCGCCACTGCATTCCGCCGCGCTCCTGGAACAGCTGGCCTTACCCTTCTGAAAAAGCACACCACGCAGAGTTCTAAAAATGTCTGCCTGCAAATGTTAGAAGTCATCGCTCTTCTTTGCCGGAACCCTGCTGTCGCTGAGACCATTTTCCCAACCCCACATATTTCTGCGTATTCTTGATTTATATGAAATACATTTGCACCGATACACATCTGAAGCCAGGACAGACTCCCCCCCCCCTCTCAGCTGGATCTGCAGACAAATATTCCAGGAAATGACAACAGGGGAGGAGACAGGGGATAGAGGACAGAGAGGTGAGAGAAGCTATTTCAAAAGTAAATGGCAAAATACAGATGCTGAAAGTAAAACTGAGTTTAAATGGCCCTTCAGAGATATTGTCAAGCACATATGGTCAAACAAAGCTCAGCACTCAGCTTTGCCATCCTTCATCTTAGATCAATAAGCTCATTGTGATTAGAAAAAAGGACAAACGGGACTTCATTTGAGCAGCTGTCTGAACTGTGAAACTAAAATATTCTTCATCTGCTTGGAGACGACTTGGTACATAGTGGATGCAAGCAGATAGTTTGATTTACATTTTCAGCAAATAATTCTCATTTCAGATGTGTACGTGGCTGAGTACATCTACCAGTAAGACACACACCTATGCGTACACATCAGGGTATACACTTCATGATAAAATAGTGCAAGAAAGAGCAGGACAGTTCATTTATAAGCCTACGTAATTCTAGTTGACCCTGTCTTTTTGGGTGGAAGAGAGCAGTAAAGTAAAGTGACACAACAAACGGCACAAAGCAGGGATACAAGGACATCCCGCAGTGCCCTTAATCCGCAATCCACCAAGATTAAGGATCCCTTTCCCCAAGACCTCTGTTGAATATGGTAGAAATATATGACAGAAATAAAATATAAATGCTGTGTTTCCCTGCCGGGGCAGCTGCCCAGCTGTGCTTCCACTGCCCTTGCAAACATAAGCAAACAAACGAATGGGAAACGCCAGCCAGTAATAATGGAGCATGTGAAGGGAGGCCCATCTGCCTAGATGGCACATCACATCCAGTGTGGAATAGACTCCGGAAAATGCAGATCCCACAACCTCCCCCAGCAAGTGCTGTTCAAGTCAGAAGAAGAGAACATCACCCAGGAACACAAAATATAAACAGGGAATGTCACAGAGCCAAGATGGAGAAGATCACAAAACACAGACAGGGAATGACACAGAACACACAAGGGGAAGATCACAAATATACACAAGGAATATCATGGGATTCACAAGGGCACACATCAAAGGACACTTGGAGGGAACAAGAGGGATACACATCGGAAACATCACATGGCATCCATGAAGAAGGCATTTTTTAGCACCCTTCCCAAAATAGCTGACCCAGAGTACTTAACAAAGCATGCCCACCTATTGCTGAAAAACAAAGAGGTGTTTGAATAAAACACAGGACAGACATGGAGCATATCACAGGCAGACATTGAAACTGTCACAGTGACAGAGACAGAACACGGATGGAGCCCTGGGGAAAAGTGAGCATAGGCCTGCTTGGGGACATTTATCATAGGGACCAGGGCACATTGCACGGCCAGTGACTGATTTTCCCACAAACTCTTTACTCTGCATTAATTCCTCCATTAATCTTTTACAAGGCTGGTGGGACTATCCAGTGATTCCTGATCCATAGCTTACCAAGCTGAGCCGTACTTCAGAAGTTGTTGTAACAACCAGCCTAGTGTACAAACATCATGAATGAACCATTCCAACAGATCCAGCCAGTAGCACAGCATTCCCTGAGCTTGCCAACTCTGACTGCAAGTTGCTGTTCGAGCAACGCTGATGTCAGCTTGATCTGTGTTACATCTTCAGGAAAGCGACTATATCTGACAATCGGAGAACCACGGTTGCTTTTATGATACCTGTCTATCCAAGCTGGTCCATATTGATGTTGCAGATTGTTTCCATATCGCCAAAGGCTCAATTTCTTCTCTTCACTTCCTTCATCCTCAGCTGCTATGCAGGCTCTTGCCTAGAGAGACGCCATACTGGGTGATGAATGATCCTTCTAGAATTCATCCTCTGCACACAAACCATATGGGATTTTACACTTTCCTTCACAATTCCGTCAGCTCTCCTACCAGTTTCTTCCTCTCTCTGGCCCTCATACATGTGATGTCGTAGGTCTGGGCGATATGACCTCGATTAATTTAAAAATTTTGCCTCGATTACAATTAATGAATGATTATTTTATTATTTATTTATTTTTTGGTTAGTTTTTTTGCCGTCATATTTCATTGACAAGGTTTCTGCAGTAAATATGCTCAACCATGAAATGAAAACGTCTTGTGAAAAAAGGTCACATGCTAGTTTTAATGTAAAAAGCAAGTTCCCTAAGGTAGAAAATAAATAGTTTGCATTTCTTGCAAACAAAATAAACCATTCATAGTGATAACGTATGTCTGGGTGAAATTGATCACTATAAACTATAAACAGATTATTATTATAACAGATTTTTTTGTCTTTTTCTTTATGCCTCAGGCACATTACCATGTATTTGACATTTTTATATTTATTACATGACTATTAGGTAATAAGCTCACTGTGGCAACGCGTTGTAATCAGTGCACGCTTCTTACCTTACCTTGGTGATACAAGTCACTGTTTACTGAATTGTATTGACTCTTTCAAAATACAGTACAACTGTTTGAAACAATTTTCAAATTACAGTATTATACAAATTCAAATGACTGAACTGTGCGGACTACTTCATTAATATATTATATTTATTTGAACAGTATTTGTACAGGAATGATTCTGTCCCAAGCTTTTTGATCCATATAAGCGGTTGATCACTATCACCGTGATCACTATAATCGGTTTCCACTACATTTTAAATATTGCTAGTGTTAAAACCGATTGGTGGTATTACCTTTGGTAGCTTAAACTGTTTTTCCGCAGTGTTTACATTTGACCTGTTTTGTTTGGAATCGTCTTCACTAAAGCCACAATATGTTCAAACGACGGACACAGCACAAGCTACCTGAATTGCTGTCGGCTCAGTGTTTGAGTTTCTCCTCCATGCTGCATCCATGTCGCAGACTCGACGGGAGGGAGTCACGTGACAGCAGATGTGGTATTATGTTTTTAAGTATGCTTTTAACAATAAAGGATAAATATTCAATCCACAGGAAAGAAAATATAACTAGAACTAGAAAGAAAACAGCCCATCTAACATGTCTGAGATTATTTCCCAAATGGAACAGACTATACTCAAACCATGAAGTAAATTTTAATCTCCTTCATGTAAAAAAATGGTTACAATAACATGTTTCAATAAATCATGCCAGCTAATTCTATTTACAAAACATCACATAACTCGATATATAATTTCAGTAGTACACCCAGCAGGAATGCAGTGTTGTTTTGTATTCTCTTTTTTTGAGCATGTATTTTGCAATTTTCTACAAGCATATTTCAAACATACTGCACACATACAGCTGTCCCTTGCCAACTGCAAAGCGTGTCACTCAGAGCACCCATATGTTTTTTTTACCTTGTAGGAGTGAATATAATCATCTCGCACAGCTGGCTGTTTTAATCATTTAGGAGAATTGACTTCTCCCAGATCAATGTGCACCTAAGAGCACCTGCCCTAAAATCAGTAAATCACCGCCAACCAGGCCAAAGTTTATCGTCACCGTTGCTCAACTTCAGATCAGATCGATTTGATGCAGATTCAAGCAGTCAGCAAGTCTCTTCTGACAGGAATAACTCAAGCATCATTTTGCGATGCTGACCCAGAAGATCATGGCAGAGCAATTTCATATAAACTGCTCAGGTGTTTGCTGTAGTCTTATCTCCAGTTACCAAAAGACAGAGAGGAAACAGGCAACGCAGATGCTCTCCTGCTCCACCTGCTGTTCCTCACTTGGGTTTTATCGCGCCATGATTTATCGCCCGTGGCTCTCCGTAACACCCCAGCTAGGGAGGACACATGAGCCAGAGGCATCCATCACTTGCTAGATATTGGGCTGCCCCTGTCCGGTTCTACTGTCTGTTTTACTCGTCGCCTGTACATAAAGCACAAGGCCACAAGACAAAATGTGGAATGATTCTCCAACAGCAGACCACAGGCGCCCGACTTATTGAAAGGATGCATTCACCACAGCACTAAGTAATGAAACTCACACGCCACTGACTCACCTTGCATCTCACTGAACTGAGGAGCTTTTATCAGAAGTTCCTATACATGTCAACAGACATTCTGCATTTTGCATGAAACAAAAAACAAAAACATAAAAAATAAACTATGTCAGAGAAATTAATCATAAATTTCAAACCTTAGGGCTAAAAAATTTCCAGATCAAGAAAACTGATCATTTTCACCAGGTATCTGTACGATACCCAACATCGGCATCACCTCTAAATCATCATAGTTTTTACTATAATAATACTCATTATCTGATAAAACTAACTGGATAACAACCCCTACATCTACAGTATATAATGATGGAAGAAAATTTGGTTAACACAGACAGCTAAGAGGCACATTACCTTATTTATGAAGGTATCACATATGCCTTCTAGGAAACAGAATGTCCCAAGCCAAAATGTGGCTTAGGTCACCTTCAACCTAAACACTGCTGTAATCCAACTATTGATTAAGCAAGAAAAGTTCTTGTTCAATAAAGGGATAAGCATGCTTCCTGGATTGTGAAGGTTGTACAGGTGGTACCTAAAATGGTCTCTGGAGATCTGCAGTTAACATATATTACATTAAATGACCTAATTGAACCATCTCCAAGGCATTATTAATTGATAATTAAAGGCTAAATTGCAAAACATACTGCCAGTTCAAGGAATTTGTGTATCATAATCAGGGACAATTACATGTCAAGCTGCAGCACAACCTTGTGGCCAAAAGTGTGAAGTGCATGTCAAAATTCAAAACTTGAAATGAGGCTTTATTTGCCATTTTACTTGCTATTTGCAGACATAGAAGTACAGGTATACTGGAATGCTTATTTTCACCTATCCCATCTTCCTGTTCTTTGAGACACACATATAAGCATACAATTGAAAATGAAGCATGGGGTCAGACTGCAGGGTCAGTTCCATTGATCCAGCACCCCTGGAGATGGAGCATGAGATGAAGGCAATGGAGGATGACATAAAGGCAATGGTGGAAGAGATTGACTATTCTGACTATCAGTAATGCTTGTAATTTACATAAAAAAAGCATTTAAAAATTGGAGAGAATGATATTTTTATTTGGATCTTATGTTAAGGGATTTATTGGCCTTCTGGGACTTTTGTGTAGTGCAATTCATGTGGAGAAAAACATTACAATCCTGACTGTACAAAATGCAAAAGAAGCAGGTTATCTGAGGATCCTGTTCAGAATGGGGTCAGGCCTGCAGGCCAGGTCAAGCCAAAACACAGAGATATTTTTAAAAAGGAAATATTTAAAAGGAAAGATTTAAAAACATAAACCCAAAGTGATCCATCTTCCAAATGCTAATCCTGGTCAGGGTCACCTGCAGCCTGTATCATAAGCCACAAACCAGGACTACTACCTAGATGGGATACCAACCTACTGCAGGAAACATACATACAGGCTAAATACAGATGACACTTAACCTCACTAAATGCTTTCTCCCACCTCCCTTAAGTGTCCCCGGACCCCGATGCCCAGCCCCTTACCCTAACCCTAACCCTAACCCCTTACCTTGCTGTGACCCATCACCCACTGGCTGGCTCCCAGCTTTGTTCCTCCATACCTCTTCGAATAAACTGACATCCACTACCACTGCTAATAAAAATCCCTACTCTGCCCCTACATCCCAAGCATTACACGCCCAGGCCTGAAAATACCATATTTACACAGGCTTGCTATCGGGGACAGATATAAGTGACGGCCACCCCACATCAAAATCATAAGAACTAAATATGGATTAATTTATTTTCTAAATGGAAGAAAAGTCAGTGTGTAGCGTGCCCCCCCCCCCCCAATAAATATAACTGGCCCCTGATGGCCACCCCAGAGAAAACAATCAAAAATTCCTTCAGAAGCCAGTGCATACTACACATTTGGCTCAAACAGTACTGCAGAACTGGCTTTTGGGCTTAGCAACAGGCAATTTATGAATTACAGACTGTGCCTTGGGTAGTATCAGATAGTGCTGCAAACAGGCAAAGACCTCCTGATTCTACGTTAAAGACAGGGGCTGTAATGGTAAGCGTATCCGCTGTGCGATTCACAATGAAATGAATAAATACATCACTTGACACGAGTGAAATCTAAATTCACAAGTAGATGTTTAACATGGAAACCATTGCGCGAATGGCAGCTGTGAGGCTGTTACAGCTAGTGCTACAGAGTTCAGAGTTCCTCCCCTGTCACGCAAATCTGGAGTTTTGGAACGTTGCGAATACCCAAAAAAATTACACTAGCAATGGAAAGAGAGTAGTTCATAACACTGAGATTTTCTGTTGGCTCCGTTATACCAAACTCACTGGAAACACTTTCAACATGCTAACTTATTTGGAACGACAACATCCAAATGTGTGTACGACCAGAGCAAGATAAATGGCACTTTTGTCAGGAAATTCAGACCAGGCTAAAAAAAAAAAAGAAAATTAAAGCTATAGAAGTGTTTACTGCAACAGAAATGTAACCATACTTGGTAGTAGAGAACTCAGCATTTAGGTCATTATGACTGTTATGACGCCCTTTTTAAATAATTTTTTACATACTTATTTTTAGTGTGAAAACAAGTATGTTTTAGTTGGGCTCATCTCACCGGCCAGCATGGGTTTGAAAGCAAACTCCTCGAGGGACAGGCTCTGACCGTTGTCTGTGTTTATGTACTGAACATCAGCTCACAGTATTCAACCTTCTTGGAGACCTTGGGTGGGGTCCTGTATGGTGGTGGGTGCTAGACTCCTCCAGGGCTGCCCTTTGTCACCAATTCTGTTCATAACTCATAAGAATAAGATTTCTAGGTGCAGCCAAGGGGTGGAAGTCCAGTTTGGTGACCTCAGGATGTCATCTTTGCTTTTTACAGAT
>JAODKE010000007.1:9175927-9204524 GCA_026779605.1 Mormyrus hasselquistii | reverse complement strand
ACTATATCTAGTCAGAACTTCACAGCCTCATGCACCAGCTCAGGCTCCTTCCCCACCAGAGAGGTGACATTCCATGTCCCTAAAGCTAGCTTCTGCAGCCGAGGATCAGATTGCCAAGGTCCCCGCCTTCGGCCACTACCCAACTCACACTGTACCCGACCCCTATGGCCCCTCCTACAGGTGGTGAGCCCATTGGAGGAACAAAACTCCACAGGATTGACTTCCCAGAGAACCCGAAGGGAACACTGCCCGAACAGGGACTTGAACCCTGGAGCCTCAGATTAAAAGTCTGATGCGCTACCGAATGAGCTACCCAGTTTAATAATAATGCTATATATAATATAATATGCAATACACCCTCCTACCAACCTTAAACAGTGACCTGGGTGGGATTTTATGCACTGAAATAACCACAGATAACTAACAGCATGGAAGCCTCCCGGTGAGAGCGATCGCCGTCAGCTAGATACTGCACCTCCTGAGTGTTTCCACTTGTTACAGCTGAGAACAAACTTTTAATACAAAGAGCTGCAATGTGCATAACTTACAATAATGTTATTGTAGCTAATATTCAGTTTTCATCAGGAAACCCAGGAATAATAATGAAATGATGAAATGTTTTTATTTGTTAAAAGTATTTATTGACACCATTCTGTTATATCACAAAAATCAAAAATGATTGATACATGAAACTGTGTGACATCCTAAACATCATTAAAATGCTATATGAAGAACTCTGACTTTTGCACTATGGTCTACGTGTACATTACATTCACTATCAATAACTTTTATCAGCCAACCTGTCTCTAAGCCACTTATGCTGGATATCTGGGTATTTCTTCCAATTCCCTGAATTATATTTGGACAGCTATTGTTTGTTTTGGGCTGTGAAATCTCATGTAAGGGCTGCAGTGAACTATGAAGCCTAAAATTTTTCTAAATATTTGGTTTAGCAGTACAAGGTGAAGAGCTCTGGTGACGATGCAGATGTTCATCCTTCTGATTTCGGTTAGTTTTATAAGTGCAAGACTGTGCTTCAGCAAGATGCCATTTCAGTTTGAATCCAGGCTTAGTTTCTGGATTCTGGTTCTCCGTAGCGCTAAAAGTTCTCATAGTGGTGAACAAAGTGGGCCTGGTCACGTTTATTCATCTTCCGACAGGCCTTCTCCACGTTCTTCGTCAGGCCAGGCGGACCACAGCTGAACACCCCAATCTTGCCCACCTTCCAGAAAAGTGAAAACAAGTTGTAACCACGTTGAAGTAGCTAAACAGCTTCAAACGTGTTGCTGGTAAACAGCTACAATGCAATGAGAATGGAGATGGAGAGCAGGTATAGTCAAACGCCAGGCCTAACCTCAGGGTGCACCTCCTGCAGGGAGTTAAAGAAGGACGTGAAGGGGGGCCGGCCAAAATGAGTGACGGAGCGCAGGCCGGTGAACAGGCTGCGGTTTAGAACCTTCTGGAAGTGACGCTCACACACATACTGCAGAGGTAGACAAGTATAGGTCATGGTTTTGATCATAAAGTCCCCTGTCATTATGGTTCTGCCCAGGACACATCCAGCATCACAGGATACTTTCTCACCAGCATGGTGGTCCGAAGGTCAAATTTCTCAGGCAGCTGGGTGATGTAGATGTGGACAGAGACCAGCTCCTGGGCGTCCATGTCTTCCACCTCCCTGATTATGTCAGACACCCACTCAAACTGGTGCTGTGTCCGAGTCACCCAGATGAAATACACCTACAGCAATGAGACAGCCATTACATGCACCAGCTCAAGTGAGCAAAAATGCAGGAGTTCCGTTATCTCGCAAATAGTGACGCTTACTTTTTTGCACTGGAACTTGAATTTTACTGAAGACTTGAAGACTAGATCCTTCAGAATGGAGGCGAATGGGGTGACTCCAATTCCTGCTCCCACAAGGACGGATACCTCAAAATTCTTCCAATCTTGGTGCCCCTCCCCAAAAGGTCCATCCAGATACAACTGTGAAGAGGACATTTTTTAAATGGTCAAAACACCCAGTAGTGCATCCAGTTCAGAATGAGTCATGGTCGCGCTCCCATGCCTTAGGATAGGAGCCGAGTTGTTGAACATTCTCAGGCCTGTAGGCTTCCCTCAGATGGCTGGTCCAAGGCCCCACTGCACGAATGTGGAGGCTAAGCCTCTCCTCGTGGGGTGCGGAGGTCATGGTGAATGGGTGGTACTCGTCAGTGCCCAGTTCCAGGCAAGCTATCCGCACCCACTGCCCTGAACGGTATGCAAAGTTCTGAGGTCGCTTAAACTCCAGGTACACCACATCTGCCGGGCAAAAAAAAAGTCAGGAGAACTTTCAGTCACGATGAATGACTGATTCTAACCACACTGCAATGATTAGCAAATACCCATGTTAATGGTTATATAGTCTGAGTCCAACAATCATTGGAAATCGAGGACTCAAATCAGTGGCGTGTGAAAAGAGAACATGGTTTGGGAGAACCTGAGGGGAGGAGCTCGGCCTTCAGCACAGGGATCTCCACTTTCTTCCTGTTCAAGCTGATGAGCTTGTCCATCAGGAAGAGGATTGCAGGGGGGATAAGGTAGATGTGGAACCGCGGCTCCTGGACCATGCCGAAGCTTCCGTGGATCACAGTCTAGCAGAAGGATGAAAAAAAAGCATCCTTACCACATAGCTAAAGACAATCGTAACATTAATCTGCTCAGACATTTCAATAGAACAGTATTTTTTTACTGCACGAGCATATCAGCGTTAATATTTCCAGTGACAAGCAGAGTGTACGTTTGCAATAACACTGCAGAAGCATCTCTGCAAAGTCAAGATGTAGGTTTTTCATTCACGGTGTGACATTTGCATGTCTGTTTCTAAGGCAACATGTTTCTGCTCACCAGAATATAAACAAGCATATACAGGTAGTGCGTGAACCAGAATCCCTGGAAGCTGATGTGGCGGAAATGGCGTGAAGCAAAGACGTACATGACGGCCAAAATGACAAGCAACAGGATGCCGGTGATGCCTGGGAGAGAGACACAAACCCACAGACTCTAGCACCCAAGTCAGGATCCTATTTCGTCATTAGATCTTAACACCTATTGTGTATTTGACCGTTTAACCAACATGCATGCTTTTTTCTTGGCCTTTCTACCTGGAACTGTTTGGAAGAACCACCAAGTCCACTTCTGTGGAAGCTCGTATCTAGGCAACAAAAAGCAGCTTAGTAAATATACACTCGAGGAACCTAACTTCAGCAACAAATGGACTGAAAATAAATATATATTACCCATCGTTGACAAAGACTTTGGGAAACAGGCAGGACAGAATACTGAGGTCGCTAACACAGAAGACGTAGACATTGACCACATGACCCAAGCTATGGATGACTGTAGGAAAAATGGCCAAAAGGTATGTGTTAGGAGGTTTATGTTCAGCAAAACAACACACATAAATTAGCTACTGCGTCATTGCATGTGTATTTGCCGTTTACTGGCAACATTTCCCAAATCACATATTATTATTATTTTTTAAAAATCTTATAACAACAACAAAGAAAGAAGTTGTGATGTTCATAGCTATTCAACCTGTGAAGATAATAGCTGTCATGGCCATGCAGCGATGGAAGTCGATGGCTGCGTCAAACGGGATGTAGTGGTTGAGGAAGGTCTCTCGACCCATTGTGATGAGGTTGCGGCAAACGGTGAGCATCATGTACGGAAAAAGGAAGGAGATGGCAGCAGCGGAGCCACGGGAGATCACGATGCCCACAGCTGTGGACTCTGGGATACCGGTGTGATCCGCTTGCAAACTGTAGTCTGGAAAGTACCGGTAGAGACGAACTATGTTTGACCACGGGGAAATCTTAAGAATAAAAGACTTACATCTGCTTAGTATGGGAAAACCTACACTCAAGCTTAGGGCAAATCTGGGTTGAAGTTTAACACATAAAACCAGGCGTTGCTTACGGTAACATCTTTCCAAGGTCACGCCTGCCATGATTCCATAGAAGATAGTGAAACAGACAATATGGCGACGGTAGTTCTCCACAAAGCGCTTGAACTGCTGGACTTTCTGCTGGATGCGGCTCCTGTGGTGGCCGTCTCTCCAGGGCTTTACGTAGACACTCACACCGCGGGAGTTATTCCTAGGAGAGGTGGTTGTTGCAGATACACAAAAGAGTGATGAGGAATTCATAGGGCTTAAAGGAAGAACATTGAGTTTGTTATGGAACATACTGACATCCAGGGGACAGCAAGGAGGCTCTGTGGGAAGAAGTAGGATCTGTTCTAGCTGGAAGAACTATTTATTAAAAATCATGATTTTTCAGGAGCATGCAGGAGTAATTTCTAAAGACATTAAGAAGTATGTTTGACTAACCCACAACCAGGGCACTAGCCAGACATGATGTCATTCATGACAGCAAACCCAGGTCATATAATTACTGCTAGGCAATCTGAAATGCTTAGACAGCTAAACCCTAATTCCCTGTTATTACTTGCGCATTTTTGTTCACCATGAAGGTATAAGCTGCCTTATTCTGCGTGACAAGATTTTCAGAAAGGCCAGTTATCATACAAGAAATATATATGCTTTTGTTATGCAAGTAAACCTACATAAATACTAGTGTCAGTTCAACTTTGCTGTCCTTTATTGAAATATGTTCATACAGAATAAAATAAGAAAGTAAAACAGTATCTAAGTACCATGAAGTCCAGAATTGCACTAGTAAGCAAGAAATGTCGCCGCCTGCTTGACCACAGAATGAAGCAAAGCTGAGGAGCCACGAGTGTGCAGATGGCACCTGGAAAGTGGCTCCACCATGAGTGAAAATAGGCTAAGGCCCAAAGCTGCATGTGGTTTTTTTGCCATCAGAAACCAAGATGTCAGGTTTACTCATTTTCGAGCACGTCAGGACACAGTCGCGCAGGGACCATGTTGCAGGCTACTGCGACCAAACTGCTGTCTCCTTGACCTCATCAGGTTATGTCTAGAATACAAGCACTGCATGGTTTGGGATTCTGAAGTCCACACCAATTAAAGTAGAAACTCAATAGACCATGAAATTGTGGATCAGCCACCTACGATAAATACTGTAAGCACTTTAGCAACTTCCTGCTTCCTGGTTATTGCCGTCTTTGTTATTAGTGTTCACAGTGTAATTTAATACATTCACAGTCACACATTTTACCGATTAGCCAGATGTGACCCACATTCATGCTCGAATCCACGCGGCTGCAAAAATGAATCGACACAAACTAACATATAAAATGAAAAGAAGAGTTACATGAGGTATCTACTCGTCTTACTTCCTTCCTTGTCTCCTGTGTAGATCCTGTCCAACTCTCATTACACCCCTGCAGGTCAAATCATTGTCTGCTCCTGCCTGTGAACTGTAAAACACCAAAGTGAGCATATAATTAAACACAAGTTGTTTTCCCAGCATGCAATGCAGCAAAAAAAAACACATTTAGCTAGCTCATCTCATATCTGTTACCTATCCAGTGTCATTTTATTTTAGGATCTTCAGTGGTTAAACTCACTTTGCTTTCCCTGTTGTGATGAAGGACACTCTCTGGTTTCTGTTTGGCTGTTTTTCACTCTGAATCTCCATCCCTGAGGAAAATGATAAGAAGATGATGAGACAGAAAGCGAGAGACACGCAGCCAGTGATGCTTCCTGCTCCTTCTTGTCCTGCCCGCTCTTACCTTTGATGTTGAGCTGAGCAAACTTGAGCTCCTTCTCATGGTCATGGAGGAGACAGTGGAAGTCCTCCCAGGTGATCTTCTCCTTGCAATCAAAGCCAGCCACCTGTAGCATGGCTTCAATGGCTTCTTCGGCCTGACTCTTGGACAGGCAGTTGGAGACTTCAATGAAGGACCTGCAGCACGAAGTAGCACCAGTGAGGGAGCAGAGGTCTGAGGCACCATCTATTTCCTGTTCCTTTCCACATGCGCTGCTTCACCATGTAATGGATTGACTGATCAGATTCACCTTTGTGATAAGCTTTCATTGGTGATACCTCTTAGATGGTTTAAAAGAAAGGAATTGCAGTTTAAACAATGTTAACTTTTACACTTAGCAAAAAATGTAAATGATTAATGCACCTTAGTAACCTGGAAAATTCATCTTTGCACAAGAACCCATTTCCTTCTACATCATGCATTGCAAACATCATCTTTGATTTCTCTTCTGGCGAACCTGTAAAACAAAACAAAGAAGCGGGCATTCACTCGGATCCCAAACTTTTTGACCAAAAGTCTACATCGGATTTTCATTCATACCCTTCGATATAGACATCAATATATAACAAGAATGAGAACGTCCAGGTAGCAGTCCGGAGTTTGAGAACCCCAACTCCAAACTATTTCAGAATAAAGAAGAAGCACAAGCAGGACAATGAGGATTATTTTGGCCTCACCTTTCATGAAAATGACAATAATGTCCAGGAACTCTTGGAAAGAGAGGTAGCCGTTGCCGTCCTTGTCGGCCAGGTTGAACATGGACTCCACGAAGAGCGAGTCGGGTTTCAGCCTGAGGACCTCAGCAAACTCAGCCCTGCTGAGTTCACACTGCAGCACCTCCCGTGTTCTCCGCGAGGACACGGTGCTCAAGTCCCCGGCATCTCGTTTTTCAATTTCCAAGATCTGAGGTTAAGACAATGTTTTCTTGAAAAATATTTTTGAATGCATCATTTTCAATGGGAAGATGCTTCTTTAATAAAGAGAAGATGCATTGTCACATAAGACAGTAATCAATGACAATTGGTTGGTTTGCATCCCAGAGCACTCACCTGTGAAAAGGCATGCCTGAAGAAGGTTTCCACAATCTGTGCCCTTTGTTCTCTGGTCACTGCTTCCTCCAGAAGATCTTGTTCCCGCATCTCCCTGATCTGTAGTCTCCTGTCCATGACATTCACCTCCAAACGAAGGAAATCCACAAACTCTGCACGCTTGCTTTCATTTTCAAAAAACAACACCTGAAACCAGATGGATAGAATGCCCAGTAAATAAAAAAGATACAGTAACATGATATATGATGAGAGATGTAAAAGAATGCTGCAAAAAAGGAAAAGAAAAACTATACAATGCTAGCAGAAAAACAGAGAAACACAGCACTGCTGCCTCTCACCAGGTCATATTCTTTGGGGATTTTTAGCAGCAAGGCTTGCCGTTGGCCATCGCTTGACAGAAGGATGTCGCTATGGCTCTGACTAGCCAGTTGGAGGCAACGCAGCGTGGACCCACTGCTGTCTGTCACACGTAGCTTCTGCTGAGCATCGATGGACAAGCTGATCGGTTGCAGGGACCCCTTTTGGCCTTGCCATTCACAGGCTGGAGGGAGACGGTTGCCAGGGAACAGTTGGAATGAGGTAACAAGTTGTGACTTTGATTGCTATTTGGGCATCCGGAATAGTTAAGCAGCAAAGGGCAAGACGTCACAGTTCCCAAGACTGAAATCTTAAGTAAGACATCCCAACTTTTTAAAACATTGTCAGCTGTTCAAAAATGTCAGCAATGGTTTTTGATTTGATCAATAGTTGCATACATTGATTTTTCCATCAAGAATATATTTTATTTAAATGTGATATTCGTAAAATAATCACATATCCTTTATAGGGTACCGCAGATACTTGTAGGAAACGCAGACTCCAAACACACACAAAGCCGGGCACCAGAATCCATCCAAGAGCCCCGGTGTCTGGGCACAGCGCTACCCACTGAACTACCCATTCCTACAGCACCATACTCTCAATTACTAATGGACATTTGCATTGCACATTCCATGTGTTCTCATACCTCGAACAATGTCTGTGTTGTGAAGACTTCAGCCTAATAAAGCTATTCCCCGCCGTTAATGGAGATCTACTGTGTGTCAAAGTCTGTGCAGTGTAACAGAGGGGCAGGTTGGCTCAGGTTACCCCGTGATGCCCGGCCATTCTGCGGTGCCTTTGTCTGTGGTCAGTTAGCCCACCTGTGATTCCCACGGCCGTCTCCTGTGTGCTGCTCTCTGTTTGGAGCTTCCTCTGAAACCTCTTGAATTTGGACTTGCGGAAGTAGGCCACCACATAGGCAAGCAGAAGGCTGACTTTTGAGGAGAGACAGGGCATGAAATTACCCTTCGGAGGGCAATAATGGTCTGTGGCTCATTAGCGGTCTTACTGGTTCTTACAGTATCTCACCTTTTTCCCTTGACACTATGCTTGGTTAGACCAATGAGTCCAATGTTTAAGGAAATTAAACAAGCATAATCACATAAGGGTGACCTGAACCTGTCTCTCATGCTCCAGGAATAGAAGGTATCAGAGGCAAACCTGGTGGGAGAAGGAACAGGGCTGCGACTGTGACTCCGAAGCCGACATAGCTGCCATCGAAATAGTGCAGGGTGGTGGCATTGGTGCATGGGAAGAGGTCAGCAGCCGTTATCTGCTTGGGCTGCGGGCAGGGATCACCTGCATGGCACAAGGACACCCTCTGCAGACACACTCTGCAGTCTCGGAGCCAAGAATGCGCTACTCTACTTAATTACAAGAATGACATTCAGTCTCTTTCCCTTTCAGTTGGTAAACCTTATGGAAGAGTTGATCAAATTAATAATAAATGAAATGGCCTAATGATGTGACTCATTACCGTCCTTCCAGGTAAACACATCCCGCTGGAAATCGTCAGACTCAGCACTAGAGGCAGCAACGAGCACGTCATGAAAAGTGGTGGTGCGAATGGCCAGAATCTCTTCAGCTGTGAATAGACTGTCACATGACCATCATAAGATGACATCATACCGTGGGAGACTCACAGTATGAAGAAGTTGACAGAAAAGCCTCCGTGATCTCCTCCTACCCATTTAGTTTGTTCTCAAACCAGAAGCGATCTCCATCCCTGATACGTTGAAACTGGTCCAGGATGATGGCAGAAAAGACTGGCCCGGGGCTGCCAATGGACTCCAAGAGGCCTCCCGGAAAAAGCTCCAGGTTGGAAAGATCATCACCATAGAGTCCGGCCAGGTCTGTGAAGAGCTGAGTATTGCAGATGGAGAAGGTTAGACACTCTTCATGCTGTGGGACATCTTCGCTTTGTATCTTCCCTTATATCTCCCCCTCATATCATCCCTTTTCCCTTTTTCTTCCCTCACCTGTGGATTAGCCCTGTACAGGTCTGGGTTGATCTCCGCCCAGCTGTTAATTGGTGGTAGATTGAAGGCCTCCCTGACCTGGGTGTAGCTGGGCAGGCCATTGTCTCTGCCCCTCTGGATTGTAGTGGCCACCAAGTCAGAGCGAGAGAACCGTAGTGAACCATACATGTAATCTGGGAGGAAATAGGACAAAAGAACGGCAGCAGCCACACTCACATTCTGTCATTAGTTACCTACAATCAACATAAACCAATCAATATAAACTATGAATATGAAATATAATACAATTACTGAAAACAACGAATAGTGGTACAACCAGGGGATACCCACCTCTCAGGTCCTCCACCACGACATGGTCCTCTTTCTCTGCGATCTGTGATGCCATCCCCAGCATCAGCTCATCCACATCTTGGCCATTCCTCAGGTTGGGATTCTACCACAAAATCCATGCTCTGTTTGTTAGAACCCGTACTGCTTTCTTGGATTTTTCGCCCAAATTTGAACAGCTCTATGCGTCACACAGCGCCTATTATTTACCATACAAACGATACCTTGGGTGAGAGAGAGGTGGCAAACGACCCTGCAGTCGGAGCTCACCTGTCTGTTCCAAAAGCTGTTACACATGCGCATCCCTGGAGACGAGCTGCCGTCCAGGTTGATGATGTTCCTGTAACGGCAGGTTCTGTTTCTGTAGCAAATAGAACACATTCCACAAGGTAAGAAGATGTCAGAAGAATGAAATATCATATACCACGAGAAATTGTTTTTTTCTGAAAACTTCTCAGCCCAACAGAAATTTATAAAAACTACTTCATACCCTTTCATTAGCTGGAAGAATTGTTGGTCAAACAAATATAAACCAGATTTAAAATGTATTGCCTGGTGTTCGTAGCATGACTAAAGACGTTACTATTAGTGCATATGTTGAGTAGCAATATTTAGGGTTAGAGATTCCACAGATCATTACTGATCGAAGGTGGCAAACTAGATAAGCTTCACTGCCCAATTTCACTTTGTGTGGGACTGTGGATGCCACTATTAGCTCCTCACACCAGGGGGCGCCAGCAATGCAGTTTGTATGGAGGCGGGTGGTGGCCAATGCTGGCGGTTGCTAAATTGGTGCCCGTTCATAAGATGGCGGCACCTCTGTCACCTAATAGGTTGACTGGCGCTGCTACAAATCAACACCTGTACAATGTAGATGCACAAGGACAGCTGGTCTCTGTGTCCTATTTGCAATTTACAATGATACGCTTTCTTTGAGTTTTAAGATGGCGGGCATCTGAAACCTTTTAAAAAGAGTAGTTACATAATCTTAATGTTATATATCACATGGTTGCTTATACTAAACAAATTAGTATTACAAGAGAATCTTAAAATCTATTTACGGTGTCATAGACATCTAACTACAGAAACAAAAAACAAAAGCACATCATACTTGGATGAAAGAGGAAGAGAAAAGGAAAGAAGTAACATAGGATCAAGAGTGGGTCCATGTGGAACCCCAGACATAAATATAGCTTTTATCAGGTTTCGCTAAAAGCATTAAGTGACAAATAACTGTGTACCAGGTGAATTTAAAATAAAAAACACTACAATATCACAGCATACGGGCTTACCTTTTAATCTAAAATGTAGACATTTTATGACAATCTGGATGGGTTATCTGGATGGCTTTGAATGCAAGTAAGTGTTACTTAGGTGCAGTATCGCTAATATATTTCATATTTACTCATAGCAGTATGCATGGTGGACAATGAACAGCATAAAGAAACAATTACCCATAAACAATTACAGCGCAAATATAAATCAGTCATCACTGCATTTACTGGGTCACTGCCAACGGGCTGTTAAGAATCACAATACTATGACCGGTCTATCAGGAAATGGTTTACAACGTTCCATCAGGACTGTAGATTATCTTACTGCAGTGACTAGTTTTCCCTCAAGGATAACTTGCGTGAAATAGCCCGATTCATCTCGTTATAATGGAAATTTGAGATTCATCCATCCATCCATCCATCCATCTATCAATCCATCCATCCATCTATCCAGCTTCTGTAATTGCTTATCCTATTCAGGATTACAGGAGGGTCCGGAGTCTATCCCGGAGGCTACAGGCACAAAGCAGGGCACAGCCCAGGTTGGGGCACCAGCCCATGGCAGGGGGCACACACACACACACACACACACACACACACACACACACACACCATTCACTCAGACATGCATGATATCTGAGATTCAGGTAAACATAAATCCTGAAACTGCATATCTCTTCATTGACAATACATAAGGAAGTTCCCGGAAACTGAATCCCAAGTAGCAAGTTCCTTGACCAATTGTGGCAGTAAAAATGTGGCCAGTGGCATGAAAAGAGGAGAAAGCTAGATACAAGAGGAGAAAGATACCCCATAGATACCCCAAGCGTAAAAGCAGGGAGGAAACATCAGTCAACGCTGACCGCACATATGTCCAAGTTTTTAAAATAAAAAATTAAACAATCCAAAGTAAGATTAAAGTAAAATAACAAAAGCAAATGTAGGGCTTCCCCTTAACATTATAAGAAGAGATGGGGAAAGGCGATTGAAAACTTCATGTAGTACCTCATATATACACCAGGCGGCACCATAGTAAACTGAAAGCGGATGGCAGCTGCCTGAAACTCCGGAGAAATTCCAGGATCAACAAATTTTTGGTAGCCTATTGAGGAAGAGGGATTTATAAGAAATCTGGGTAAGTGAAATTTTCCACTGATGATGAATATAATTGTTTTATCTGATCATTATGGCTGTGGATGCCTGTTCAAAAAGAGCCTGAAAACTCATCAGTTCAGTAATAATCCATTCAAGCCAAAAACATATATTTAAACACATAATTTGTCGTGTGGTTTGTGTTGTCTACGTTGACACTTACACTTCAACATGATAAAGTGAAGCCTCCTCACCTGAGTATGCTGGCACCGTCTCACGTCCCAGCAATGCGGGCAGCCATTGGTAAAACACAATGCTCTGGCAGAAAGTAAGGTGTTTGATACGTGACATCACAATAATGTGTTTTCAGTGCCAACAGCGTGCCAAGCAATTTTGTAAAACTATATAAATCAATTTAACGTATTTACATATGAATTTATTCAGCTTAAGTCAATACTGATTAAAAATAATAACAATTTACTGTAAGTTAAAGTGCACTGTTTGTTTACAGTATCTGATAAACGTTATGGAAGCCGGCAATGTCCAGCTAACGAGATAATTATACCTCATGCTTATTAACAGTTTACAGCCCTGTTTGTGTCAAACGGACCCATATCTGTACCTGGAGTGTGGCCACCACCCGCTTCCTGGCATACTGGAACAGTTCCTCGTCCGACCATGACGGGTACTCCTCTTGCAGCTTAGAGGCGAGGTAATTGTGGTACCTAAACCAGATGATCCCCTCTGCTGCGGTGAACACGTTTTCATTCCCCAAAGCGTTGCCAAATTCTAGAAAACAGTGACATAAACTGAAATGGAGGCTGCACTCATGTGGGTATGAGGCACAATGCAAAAGCATGGTATTAAAGGAATCACGCACGGTACTGACAGTGCTATTTTTAGTGTGGCTCCCTTTAAAACAAAGCACTGCGTATACTCCTGCGCTTTTTGTTAAAGCAATTAAAATAATTCCGATATAATTAAAATTAAATTATACACGACAACTTTAATTTATAATTCTCAGTTGCACTAACAACTATCAAGTCACCGTCTATAAAATAAGACCCTATGCTTGCTAAAAACGTAAACACGGTATCAATTTCCTTTACTAAATTTATCGGTTCTGTGTTTCAGGAAACGCTTTATAAATGTGCCACACCCGTCATTTACCGTCATAACTCCAGATTACTGAACGGTAACCAGCCATAACAGAAGTGAATCATACCACGTATTATGTACGAAAGGCTGGGATTTGTGGCGGTGAAAAAAGCAAAAGGATATATTTGAAAGGCTGACAAACAGGCCCTCTCTCACGAACAAGTACACCGGCTTGGATCACGTCCCTAAATCCAGTACGACAATGAAACGGCCAACTCTGCCACAGCGATGTCCTTTGCATCACAATTTTTATTCTGGTTAAGGTGCCCAGCTTGGACAAATCGTTTAAAAGGTTCGAAGTGCTTTGAAGATAGCTACATTATGACTGAGGGTATCTGGATGTTGTCACATTTTTTTATCCATCCATCCACCCACCCACTCATCCATCTATCCTGGAGGCATGTGCAGAGAGGGAGGGCTGGCTGCCTGAATACCTGCCCCTATTTAAAGTTCCGTCATTCAATGGTTCAGAGTGACGGGTGTTCACAGTAGAGAACACGAGTAACTTGCCACCATTTAGTATGAATACAGCGTCGTCTATGGCCAATATATGTATAACTGAGGCTGCTGTGCTACAAAGTCCTGCTGTCTCCATACCTGCAGTGGTCTAATTTGGAAGTCATAGTAGCAGAAGTATAAATTTGGACCTCCAGGCCTCCAGTGATCTTGCTTCTTTGTATAGTTGCGAGTTTAATTCTGGGACATTTTCCTCCCCAAATAAAATGAGAGAATGCATTTCAGATATCTATTTTGGCTGGGGGGGGGAGAATCATAAAGAACAAAAAATTATAGGGGACAAAATGTTCATTTCAATAGTTGAGATTCTGCCTTGCATACGACTTGAAGAGAGACCAATCTCTTTAATGAATTTGCCTGCTACAGTTTCAAGACGTGTAGCCAACACCTTGGAATAGATTTTTATATCTCCACAGATAAGAGAGATTGGCCGGTAGCTAGAGCATTCTAGTGGATCTCTTCTTTTCTTATGGAGGAGAGTAATTAATCTCTCTGATCTCTGTTGAATAGCCCCTGCTTAAATGTAAAATTTATAGAATCTAACATTAGTGGTCCTAGTCGGTCCCAGAATGCCAAATAAAACTTAAGGGGTAGGCCATCCAGCCCAGGTCATTTCCCTCGGTTAAGGGATTTCACTGCTTACTCAAGTTCTACATTTCATATAGATTTTTCTAAATTTTTTACCTCTTCATCATTTAATTTTGGAAGAGACGGGCCACGAAGAAATGACCTTCCCCTTTCAGTATTTAACTGACATTCTGATGCGTATAAGTCGCAATAGAACATTTTAAATACGTTGTTTATGGCAGCAGGCTGTGCTATATCCGTGCTCTCTGACGTCCGAAAAGCGTTTATTGTTGCTTACAGTCACACTGCTAGTGAACTACTCGGGCGGGCACCATCATAGTAGTATCTCTGCTTTGTTCTATGCAATATAAATTCTGCCCTTGCTAGGGATAAAGTTCGATATTCCCCTTTCAGTGTAGTGCGCAGCTGTGCGTCTCCCACTGAGGGATTTGCTAATTGCTCTTGCTCTATTCTCTTTGTCTCCACCTCATTTTCATTCAGCCGTTTGTTAAGCTCAGAGTGCAGTTTGGAAGAGAAACCAATGCACACGCCCCTCATGAAACATTTAGCCATTTCCCACAATATTTGAGCATTATTGCAGCTTTCTTTGTTGTACAGTAATAAAGTCATTAATATGTTGCCTCAGATAAAAAGCTCTCATTACCAAGAGAAAGTGTTTAAATCTCTGTCTGTGCACTTTTGGGTGATTAATAACTGGCTTAAGAATACATACTACTGAGGCGCGATCAGAAATTAAGATGGGGAGTATATCAATATGAGTAATACTAGTTACAATAGACAGACTAACGAATATATAGTCTATTCTAGAGGAAGAGCCATGGGCAGAGTGGAACGAGTAAGTAAACTTTGTCATTGTGGAGACGCCAGATATCAGGAATGAGGCAAGTGACACAGAAGAGGGTGTCATTGACTCAGAAGAGCCACAGGATCTATCCCATTCTGGACATAATGTTGCATTAAAATCACCTGCTATAATACCGTGGGAGTCCGAGTATTTTAACAAGGAATCACTGACGGAGGAGAGAAAACTATCAAATGTATTGGGTGCATAAATGTTAGCTATTAAAATCCAGACATAATTAATTACAAACAAAACATAAACAAATCTACCATTATTATCCTTTCCACTCTCCACTACTGTGTATGTCAGTTTCCTCTGTGCGAGAAGTAGCACACCTCTTGATTTAGAGGAAGCGCATGAGTGAGCAATGAGTTTGTAACGCTTGTTTTGAAACCTTTGTACATTGTTCTCTGTCAGATGCCTTCCCTGAATTAGCGCTATAGATATTTGCTTACGATGAAGAAACTCGAAACAGCGAATGCGCTTATTTAAGTAAATGTAAGCCTCTAACATTCCAACTAATTATGTTCAAGTCGGCCATTCAGACCGTGGAATACTTGAATAACAGTGAAGCGTAGCGAAAGATCTGCGTAGAGAGAACATATAATAATTAATGGGAATGCATGTCTTGAGAACTTCTAGTCGTACTGTACAATGAGAGTTAACACATACTAAGTTGACCATTAAAACTATGTACACACAAGCAAACCGCCAGGTTCCCGTAGAGCCAGAGGATTGTAAAACACAAACAATAACCATTCTGGTGGCGCAGATATGCAAGGCGGTCCGCAAATATCCCTATCAGCATTATAATTTACATTAATGATATTGACACCAATGCATACAGTAAACTGGTTAAATTTGCAGATGACACCAAGGTGGGTGGTGTAGCAGATACTGATCTAGCAGCACAGAGGCTACAGCGGGATCTTGATTTAATTAGCGACTGGGCTGATTCTTGGCAGATGAAATTCAACACAAATAAATGTAAGGTAATCCAAGCAGGGAACAGAAATATAAAGTACAGATATTTTATGGGTTCCACTGAAATAAAAGTAGCTGATTATGAGAAAGACCTCAATATGTATGTTGATGTGTCCCATGTGGGGAAGCAATTAAAAAGGCCAATAAGATGTTGGGTTACATCTCTAGATGCGTGGAGTCAAGGAAGGTGATGCTAAGATTATACAATTCCTTTAATAAGACCGCACCTAGAATACTGTGTGCAGGTTTGGTCACCATACCTTAAAAAGGACATTGCTGCCTTGGAAAAGGTGCAACGTAGGTCTACAAGAATGATTCCTGGCCTTAGAGGAATGTCTTATGAGGAGAGGTTAGCTGAGCTGAATCTGTGCAGCCTTGAGCAAAGAAGACTTATAGACCTGATCCAGGTCTATAAGATTCTAACAGGTCTCGATGCTGTTCAGCCAAATGGCTATATCTATATTAGTTTAAATACTAGAACTCGTGGCCATAAGTGGAAATTAGCGGGAGAACATTTTAAAATTAATTTAAGGAAGCACTTCTTTACACAGCACCCCTACAACCAAAGGTGAGCTGTGTGATGTAATAAGATCTTGATGGGAAGGAACCTCTTACCATACAGATCCTGACGACCATATTGACCTGAGGATGGGTCTGCAGATGTCCACATGAAGTACTGTCCTGCACTTTTTTTGGGCATGTCTTGCTGGGGTCCTGAGGCCAAGCGACCCCCTTTGAAGCTCCTCAGAGCATCACACCAGGAGCTCGAGGCCCCATAGATGGAGCTTCCGTCGATCCAGGCAGTCACATGGTTCAGCTGTGCGATGGGACATGTGGTCAGAGTGACTCCTCAAAAATATGCACTGGTCATTTTGTTTTGGCAGGATCCAAGTTTTTCATCTTTCCGCTTGACAGACATCATCAAATTCCTCGAACCACCAGCTGGGTTATTAAATTGGTAACTGTTCCTTTTTTCACATCTTCAATAACAATCGAGTTACATCTTATATTCAGAATACATAATGTGCAAACTTTTTAGCTTGACATCTCTGAAACGCCACCAAAAACAAACTGCCCATAGTGTATGTGAGTGTATGTGTGTGTATGTGTGTTTATGTGTGTATGCATGCACATGTGCGCGCATGCGTGTATTCACGTTTATACACGTATGCATGCACATCTGCATGTGCAAATGTGTGTGTGTGCGCGTTTGTGCGTGTATGCATGCACGTCTGCGTGTGCACCCATGTGGGTATGAGTGTTTGTGCGTGTATGCAGGCACGTCTGTGTGTGCACCCATGTGGGTATGAGTGTTTGTGCGTGTATGCAGGCACGTCTGTGTGTGCACGCATATGTGTACGCATGTGTCCCCCATTGATGGAGTGCACCATTGCATCCTGTGTACCCGTATCTTGTGCTCTGCGCTTGCTGGGATAAGCGGTAAGCTCATCGTGACCCTTTACTGGACAGGCAGTGTCCAGTATGCATAAATGCATAAAAAGATGCCAGTTAAACCATTATTACCTGTGTGCGGGGATTGTTGGGACTCTTACTAGATTCATGGTCCCACTGGGCACGCTGGAATGGAAGCAGGACCTTCCCAGTACTGTTGGGATCAAATACAGGGTCTCCTATTGGGACTGCAATGTGCATATATTCTGGAGGGCAGCCCGGCCTTTTGGAGTCCAAGATCTCATACACAGCATGGTAACCTA
The DNA here is from genome assembly GCA_026779605.1 of Mormyrus hasselquistii. NCBI lineage: Eukaryota > Metazoa > Chordata > Actinopteri > Osteoglossiformes > Mormyridae > Mormyrus > Mormyrus hasselquistii. Next base: position 9,186,908 of record JAODKE010000007.1, on the reverse strand, counting down.
AACCATAAGCAATGTAAACAGTCAGATGCTGCACGGTCTGTAATTTTAATAATAGTGAACCCTAAGTTGATATAGATCATTGATAAAATTATGACTGATTCCATACTAATAATCATACGTAAAGTTGATTAGGTTTCAAGTATTGAAATACTTGGTATGGAATGAATTCAGAGATGCATCTATTTATGAAGATCAAGTGGACCTTACAGAATATGCAGAGACCATTATGTCCACAAAAACATGGAGGATGTTATGGTATTGAAGTGTGTCACCAACAAGAGCCAACTGGGAGTCCTGGTTTACAGCAGAAGTAAACCATCAGTAATGACATCAGGGTAAAAGCACGAGTGGCCTTCAGCTCTGGTGGCCCTGGCCCTAAGGACAGCTGGGGCCACTTTGTCAGCCGCAGGACATCAGAGCTACTGACTGGGCTCATGAACAAAAAGAGATCCGTGGCTGTTTCCATGACAACAAAGAAACACAACACGCATTGCGAGACATACAGGTCCTGACAAATTACAGAACACCCTCACATACCAGGCTCAAACAGTTTTTTGCCCGGTCTGAGGTGGCATGCAGGATGCCAGATATGACCATCCCTGGCACCAGTGAAGGGGCGTTTTACTCCGGGTCAGACTCTGTGCAGGGATGTCTTTCACACCAAGCATTTATCCCCAGCTGCTTCAAAACTGCCACAATCATACCAGTGCTCAGACCTGGCACAGTAGTAATTTTGCAAAACGGGCAACAGAAATTGCAGTGGGGGCACAATATTGTGGGGAGTTGGGTGTGACAAACAGGAGACGTGATTGCGGTTTGCCTTTCTCAAGGAGCAACCAGCTGCAATATGAGCTGGATTCAAGTCTAGAGAGTTTTCAAAAAGTGTAGTGCTGTAGATCAGGTGGTTCTGGGCCTGCAGGTGCCCGAAAACATCTGAATCAGCACTGACTGACTTCAGACTCAACTCTGAAACCACACCTATTTATTTATTGCACAATCTTTCCCCACCAGTTATGTGGCTGTTTCAGTGTCCATGTCTTAAAATGATGTGTTTAAATTCTTCACATTTATTTATATTCTACTTACTACTTTCTCATTTGCAGTATGACCAACTAGAATGTCATTTCTCCTCAGTCTATGACATGATGTGTCATACATCTGAAGCTGACAATATTAAAGGTTGTAACATGTATGAAATAAATAAAATTGTGCTGTACTACAGTTATTGCAGTTTGCCAGTTATAGGATGGCTTTTCACGAGTTTCTAACCTAGTGAATCTATTTAGTTGTTCACTAAGTACGGTAGCAAGCCGGCCATGAACGGACTTGAAAGAGACCCCCGACCAGTACAATATCAGAGAAAATTGTCTGCCAACTTTAAGTGTTGTGACTTACCAAAGAAAACAGAGAGGACTGTACGGTTCCTGCTAGAGGGCAGCCCGGAGGAGCCCTTCATGATGAGATTGCTGATTTTGCGTGCGTTGGGCACCTGCGGTTCCTGAAGAGGTTGGCGAACTCCGTCGGAGTAGCGGGCCGGCAGGAGGCGCATCAAAGCAGTACCTACAGATGTCAGTCAGACTATTCATAATCTGTCTAAAATATCTGTACGTTTAATTTATTCAATCATTACATATTACCGTAATTACTTATTGCAATCGATATTCTGTTGAAGAAGGTTGTTGTATTAGTGAAATAGTGTCGTGTACAATTAATCAGTCTAAATATTTAACGCAAGCGATGCAAATCTGTCAGGCGCTGATGTTCGGCTGTAATTAAAAACCATCTACCTGCCGCGCCTCGGCTGTGATGCGCTAGATTGTTGTACCATCCGTCGTAGCGCTGTATTTCCCAGTCAATGTTTGCATGAGAACCTGTAGAAATAGTTACACTTCAACGTAACCAAACGCTAAATTTTAATTATAAAAACCGCATACTGTGAAATTTATGCCGTTAGAATTTTTTAGAAACATTTTAAAAATAGTGGCCATAATATAAATACTCACACACGGTGGCAATAATACATATTACCACCAACAGGGCAGCGGAGAGATGCGAGGTCTCTTTCCTACGCAAATCCATTCTTGCAGAGAGATTCACCCAAGCGGAGCTTCTTCTCAACCCAAAGATAAGAGTCGCTTGAAGGCCACTTCTGCCGGGAGACACGTTGAATGGCATCAGATATCATTGGGGAGGGGAGGACATTCCCAAAACGGTTTCGCTTGGTCCTTCTATACTGTAAGTAAGTTATCATAGCCAGGATAATATTCACTAGGTTCTGGTCAAATACTTTGTTATAATGTAATATATCTATTTAAATAGAAAAAGTGGAAATGCTTGATATCAGACTTTTATAACGCATCAGAGATTCGGGTAATTGTCGGAACAAGATCGTTTCATCCTAGCGGACTAAGGAGGGCTTTCGCAATGGCAGCCCTGAAGATCGGCAGGTAAGGTGCGCTACCGATATGCAGCGGGTCCTTTGATTTAACTCAAAATGAAGATCAAATTATCGTTACTTGACAGATGAATCAAAGCATATATACATACACACACACAATATATATATATATATATAAAAACTCACCAAAATCCCGTCTAATAAACTTCAGTGTTCGTGGAACTTCTGGAATTTAATATTAAGCTTTTTACTTGCATTTCTAACAGAACGAGATGAATCAGAAAGACGATACTGTACAGTAAATGTTTCTCTAGCAGTTTGAAGGGAACGTTTCCTGCCTAGGAATGATCCCCTTCACAGTCATCTCGTTTTATAAGGGTCATAACAGAGAAGTGAACGCGATTCAGCTGAAGCCCCACATATGCAAATGACACCGCTTCCCAATATAAGGCGGATGCTATAAAAGCTGGTGTCCAACGCGCCCCTCACCTCACCTCTTCTGCAGGTCTAATCAATTAGTCACCTACGGTTTTTCAGGTAAGGATTTGCATTCTTTGCATTATTCACAGGCAGCTGGAAAGCAACGAAGAATGTGAGCAGGTTTTTTTTTTTTACCTAATTGAATCATTATATGTTGTTTAATTCTATGGCAAAGGCTTGATGGCGTTTGGGCCGCCTTATACCCATGTGAGAAGGATCCGTTGTGTCTTTGGGACTCACTGACCAAGTACTATCTCTCCATCTTCAGGTAACTGAGAAGTGTTCACCGACACTGCAGTGTGAGCTCCGGAGAAGATGACGTTCTACGACGACATTTACCCATTCTACCCCAAACAAAGGACTCCCTTCATCTTCAGCCTGAGCCTGCTTACTGTAATACTCGTGCTGACGCTCTTCGCAGCCGCTTTCCTTCTGATTCTCCCGGGGATTCGCGGCAAGCCGGTAATATGAAGAATTTCCTTTTCTGTGAAATTGCTCCTCGTTAAAAAAAAATCTGCAGGGTTATCCCGTGTTCCTTTATCTCGCTATGCTCGTTATCACGATATAACAGGTCAGTATGCCAAAATACTGGCATAATTATCTCGTCGTGTTAAGAAAATCGTAATAATAAGAGGTTTAATACGAACTCAAGGGGCAACCATACAGGCGTCTTGATAGGGAGCACGTTTTAAGAAGACAAGGAAAGAAAAGTTTGAGACAAATGTGAACTCCGCTTTTTAAGGTTGTATCGTAAAATCTATATGCTGAAATGCATGGTAACAATTAGGAGATACTGACCCTGGCGGGTTCTCATTTTAGAGGATTTTCTGGATGATCCGAATAATTCTCAGCTTATTTGTGGGCGCAGTAATTGTAGGTGAGTGACTTCGAAATCCGGCCAATGTCATGCACTCAAAAATTGATGCTTCACTTTTCAACAGTTAATTTTAATTTAATGCAAATATGAATTAAGCTACCAAATGCAATTTTATGAACAAATGTTTAACTCTTTTGAGCTGATGTATTTCGTTTTCCCATTAGACTGAGTTGTCTTTCCTCTCTCTTTTCCTCCCACAAACCGCCAACTGAAATCTTTGTTTTTAGCGGTGAACTTCTCAAGCGACTGGGCAGCTGGCGGCGCTAAAGTGACGACGCCGTACAAGTCGTTCAGCCGCGGGGTGGTGAGCGCGGATGTCGGGCTCCGCGTCGGGCTGTCGGGGATCAACGTGACGCTGAAAGGTGAGATTGGCGGACTGCGCTTCGCTGGGGCTTTTTGCAGCGAGAACGATGTCACCTGCACCCTGTGGCACAGGATGGAGTCCGATATTGGGGTGCGGGGCAAACTCAAATACTTTTTATGTATTTTCTTTTCCATTAAACTGCTCCTGCCTTCGCCGTTGTATTATCTTTGCTCCTCTGCTCATAATTGTGCATGTCACTCGGGGCGATTACCTGTGACTTTAGGAGACCCTGTGAACCAGCTAAATGAGACCATTGACTACAATGAGATGTTCCGGTGGACAGACAGCTTGGATAAAGACTACGCAGAGGCGCTGGAGAGGGGCCTTCCAAATCCCATTTTGTACATTGCTGAAAAATTCACCCTCAACAGCCCCTGCGGCCTCTACTACCAGTACAGATACTCTGGGCGGTACAGTTCTGCCACCATGTGGTAAGATCGCGGAAGTGCTGGCAAGACAAACATTTCCGTCTTTCTCACCTTGCTGATGTTTCATTACTACGACGTCACTGTTACGTCTGTATCTTAACAGGACGGCTTTCTGCTGCTGGCTCATTGCCAACATCCTCCTGTCCATGCCTGTTGTCCTCTACGCCGGCTGCATGATGCTTGCCACAGGAGCATTCGTTTTCTTTTCCTTGGCCTCCTTCGCCACCATAGAGAACCTTCCTCTGTGTAATTTCACCGTAGGGGCTGTCTCCTTCCAGCTGGAGTTCAGCGCCTCCTTCTGGCTGGCCCTGACAATAGGTATACTAGAGAGGGTGACTGGTGACCTGTAGCTGTGATACAACTCAATACTTCAGAAGTGACTTTATATGCGACACACACACACGCCGCCAATATTTTCAAAGCTACTTGTAAATTTCATCCATTTATACAGATAGATTGTAAACCAATAAACTTCAAAATACAAGGACAGATGAGGAATGACTCAAAATGTGCATTAATTCCTGTTATTAAGATTGCTGCGGCTGACAGAATGGCATGTCTGCAGGTCTGCTCTCTACGTTTCTCGGGGTACTGGTGGTAGTGTTGGACTGCCTGGCACCAGAGGCGCTAAAGGAGGCCTTTAGCATGACTTTGGGTGAGGATGAAGACGAAGAACCCGTCGTGGGGACGGCCTACGTCAACCACAGCTTTTTGGAAGACGTGACGGGTGCATCGCAGGAACAGGTAAACCTGCGGACAAGAAGCGTGTATCTCGGAGATCACATGGGGATTTTAGTGTTAAACTAAAACAGTTACTGAACTACGAAATTCAGTGTCACAGAGCTCGTTCTGGTCAAAAGCAGCTTTTCCAGGTTTACCTTTTCCTCAGTTCGGAAGTTCTGAGCATAATGTTGGAATTTAACCTATAACAATTATTAGGTGATGTAAAGAATAAGGTCATTTAAAAATACACAAAATGCCACAAAGAAAAGGGATAAATAAGCTTCGATTCAGCCTGAGATTCCTTCATTAATCTGAAATCATTCATGCAAACAGGTTTCAGTCTGATTGGCCGCCATTCCTCATACAAGTAGACAGACAATTCAACTGAAAACAATGCAATTTATATTAATGGATGTCGATTTCAAAAATTGTAAGGACCCCCGTCAACAAATGACATGGAAATAATTTAATTAACACAAGTGATTTCAAGTGTAATTGTTCAGTTTGCCCTTTGAGTTCTTCACAGTGTTTTCTCTGCACTTGAAAGTAGACTACCAAAATGGGCTGTACTGCGAATGACATCATTCCCTGCGTGCTTTTATTTCAGGCACTAAGAAAGACAGCAAAGGACCTCACATACATCAACATGCCTAATGCAAGTACACTACAAGGCCATTTTTTCTGTTAGAAACATTTGTCTGAATGTGCTCTGCATTTCACACACTGATCACCCGATCTTTGCATTGCAGCTTGAACTATGAGGAAGAGCAGAACAGTTGCATTACTTGAACAGCCGCAAGACTTGCAACAGACTGTTTTTTTGCACACATTGACCCTGAATGTTTTGGATTGCCATCCATTCACCCATATTGTGACTGTATTTCCTGTGTGAGGTCGTTGGTAATTAGGATTTGAAGTAGATTAATGTTTGACCACAATAATGTGTATGTAAATAATGTGCATATTTTTGTAAAAATTAAACATGCTGTGTAAGTTTTACTTGTCTGAATTAATGTGTGATTTGTGTGGATTCATTAATCCTGAATAAATCACATTTTTTCATTCAATACACTCAAAGATATAACTATTAATATATACTGTTTTCAAAAAAATAAACTCTATATAAATGATTCATTGCAAAATAATATACAGGTATTATTATTTGCTGTGAGTTACTATATGTATACATTATTCTTAATGCAAAGTGGGCTTCCCTGCAATAATAAGGGTGGGAGAAAATGACTTAACCAACAATTTAAGAAAAAATAGAATTTTGCTTAAAAAAAAAAAAAAAAATTGCTAACACTTTACTTGAAGCTATCATCCATAATGCATCATAATGCTTGGTATTCTATAAAGCACTACAGATACCTTCATAATGCGGTCAGTATAGGAATTAAAGATTGCATTGTACTGCATTTCAAAGGTTTCTTTAGTGTGTTATAGATGAAAGCTTCATAAAGCATTCCTCGTGCATAATAAACGTTTTTATAAACATTTATAGTTCTCTTTATAATGCTTTATGAACGCATTATAATGTATTATGAATGTGTTCATAGATTCTCATAGACATGGCATTCACAGAAAGTGTTACTGGAATTTCTTACATTAGAGTATCACACTCACTACACTCAAGATAAACTTGTCATTTGCACTGCAGCAAAAACTCATCTGCATTATGAATATTTACACGCTTTGGATGGCTGGGTTGCTATAGTCAGACCATATTATACCTTCATCCATCTTCCAGCTGCTTATAATAGTCGGGGTTGTGGGGGCTTGGTGCCCAGGAAAGGTAGCGCAGAGCACAGAACGGTGCAGACGTTAGACTATATAACAAATGGTGTGGTTTTGTCATTAATGAAAGCTTATATTTTACCATTAGCATACTGAGACACTGCTCGCAGTGCATGTGTCTGATGGGATGGCAGTAATAGTGCAGATGGGATTCTTATGGCTATTTCAGAGTTGGCTGGAACACAATAAGGTCTGCACAGTAATTTACGAATTTATGAATAAAAACAATGAAAATATCACAGCTCTTACTTTCATTTCCCACTGAACCATGTAGGCTACATTTTTGATACATGTATATGCAAAAATGTTACTGATGCACGGACCAGTATGAATTATTATATGTCCTACAAGGACCAAATCAAAAAGAAAAGACTGCTTTGAACTTACTACCTACTGTATGTGTGACAATTCATCAAGAGCCAAACAGCTGTCTGTTTGTAACGTCACGGACCAACTGCCAAAACCAGTTAAAGAAAGTAGAGAGAAACATTGCAAAGTTAGGATTCATTTTTATTTTATTGTTATTTTTTTCCAGAATGACTTTGCTCTATCTTCAGCTGCATGCAACAGATATCTACTTTGATGTGTCTTTAATTTCAAATCTTGATTTTAGTCCAGTACGTTTTAAAAGCGTTACTCACCGGTGAAGCTTTTTCTGTCACAGTGTATCCTATGTAATCGTTACCGTCGTTATCCTTCTGCAAACAAGGCCAGAAATGAGGGCGGGAGGTGGGCGGGAGGGAGTTCGCGGTAATTCCCTACGGGGAACAATACTAGACTCGGTTTTCATCATGTACACACAGTCTAACACTGGACGTGGTTATGGACACTGTTCTAATAATACGTTACATTCACAATCCACTCAAATAAATTAGAGTTTCTGCAGAAAATACAAAAAAAAAATAAAATACAAAGTGTTTCAATATACACATTTTTGCTGTACACTGTGTTGTGTTTAGAATCAAGATCCGGTAAGAATTTGTGTGTCTCTATTTTTTCTTTTTACTGCTTGTAGGGGCAATGAATGTACTTTGGATTTCCAATGTGGTTACTTACAAAACATCTGCTCACATGTTTATCTATCAAAAAGCTCATCCACAAAATTTATTTTATATGGGCAAACATTGTCATGGTATCTTTGGACTTTTAGTGCTCATACAATAACTTTAAAAAATGTATAGAACTCGGTAGAATACACAATGTCACTGTACGCTCCTTCTGCAATAATCTTTATATCAATTAAAGAATTGATACCAAAAACATCTTTCAGAATCATTTCCTTAGCAGTTAGAACTAAACGAAGACACAGATGCATGTTTGATCCATCAGACACCCCTGTGTAGCTGATATAACAAAAGTGTTCAGTTGAAATTTTTTAATTATTACTTCTTTAAAACGTATTGTGCTACTCATACAAGGGAAACCAAGAGCTTAGTGTCCTAAAACTGGAATAAATGGGAATTTGCCCTCAGTATCTCTGCATCACCTGCGGTCTTTGCCTCGACTTGTGTGTATTCCCTGCTTTGTAGGCCTACATCAAAATGCTGGTTTCCCAACTGACTCCACTGGCAAAAAAAAATGTATTTACAATTGAAAAGAAATACAAAAAGGAAGCAAACAGAATTATACATACATACCATGTTAATATTACATACGTAAATAAAAAAATAAACCACGACGGACTCATTCATTCTTTCCACGCCGTGATTGGACGAAAGTGTCACAGACAGACAGCACAAGTTTATAACGATCATGTGACAGCTGTGACCATAACACGTTTGTTTCTTTTCCGCTTTAAATTCGTAAGTCATTTTTATGGTCCGTTAATGCCGAAAACAGGAAAAAAGGTGATCTCCTTGTATGGGAGGATGAGAAAATGCAAAAGGGTGACTAGTTAGGTGCGGAGATTGTAGAGTTCCTGGGGGGACAGCAGCAGATCTGCTGGACTTGTCCCTGGGGTGTGGGGTCCGGCGCCTGGTCTCCCCCAGTAGGCCTGGTCAGGCTCAGATGTACATGGGTGTCTCCTGGCCAGTTAACAGTCTGAACATGGCTGCTGGCATGGTCTTCATGTGGATCTGCCATGAGAGGAGACAAGAGAAGAACCTCTGATAAAGTAATCCAGGACATACAAGGGACATCCTGAATTGTCCATGGGTCAAAATAGGAGGGGCTTGCATTTCACTTTAACCAATCAGTCTTCATCGTATGACATCACCATACTGGCCCCTTTTTCAGTCATCCAGCTATCGGAGCAGCAGGCTAAGCCGCTGTGCCTGTGACACGAGGTTGCTGGTTCAAGCCTTATTATTATTATTATCATAAAATAAAGATACACCCTTACACTGCGCAGGGCAGCTTGTGCAGATAAACATGTTCCTATGTTTTGTCTATGTTTATTTTTTGATATGTTCTTTAACAAAAGGCGTACAATAAAACAGATACTTTGAAAATCTGTGCACCTTGTCAATTAACAGAAAAACACTGTCATGTCATACGATGGAGACTGTGATTGATTACAGAAGTGAAACACAAGCCCCTCCCTCGCTGACTCAGGGACGCATCAAACTCTGCAAAAACAGGACGAGTAACATGCAAAAGCCAAAGTCAATTATCTTACTTCATCTTAGGGCTCAATCTATCAAGCGTCATACAGTCACGAACACAAGGCTTTATCAATGAATTGCAAATGAAGAAGGTACACTTTCGTAGAAACATGTTAATCTTTGCCTGATGAGAGAACAAGAAACGTAAGAGACTAACTCGGTGGACTGGGTGGAACAGTGTGAGCAGTATTTATATATTTATTTATATTTATATTGATATTAAATGTCGTCCCCACCCTTGTAGATCAAAAAACTTGTTTGATCCAATATTACAACAGCAACATATAAAGCATTAAATGGTATATTGTATGAATGTACAGATCAGTACTTAAGTATATTACTAAAGAATGGTTTTCCTATGTGAAGCTGTCTATCCCGTGTCCTAACGTTGATGAATTCTCCTGAAAGAATGTATGAACAAGGTGTGGTTTAAGGCAGCTTTCTGCAGCACCAGATACCAATTTTTTTGTACTTCAAAACAGTACCAAAGTGAATAGTACTTATTGGGTGTTTATCAATACGAGTACTTGACCTCTCTTGTGTTCTCGCGTATCTGACTGACATCAGCTTCCATTTCCGAAGTACAGTTCTAACAGACCAGAAGGACGGAGGACGGTAAGAACCCCTGAATGTCATTCTTACCTGGCCATAATAACAAGGATGTATCAGTTGCATCCTCGCCAATGACAACGATACCATGATTCATTGCATTCCAAGTACAAGAATACAAGTACAGTCTTTGCAGTCTTGGTCTTAATAAACAGCCTTTGTGTTCATTTTCCACTTGTGTGAAAAACTGGTACCGCCGCAGAATGACATCATCACAATACATGGCAGGGTGTTTCGTACTGAAATCAAAAATGTTTATAATAATAGCATTATAGTATATTATAGTATATATTTGGACTGGGCGATGTGTGATATTTATATTGACGTTGCATGATTAATCTGTCATAGTTGACAAAACTCAGCAAACTTTCAGCGAACAATTTTAATGATTGTTCCTTTTCAAGGTGATTATGTTAAAAAATCAGTTTATTGCTGCTATTTTCTCATGAGTAAAGCATGTGCTTGCACAGTCAGTAATAGCCAACCTTGTCATTTAAATTACGGACTGGTACTAGTTTTGGGCTGGCAATCAGTGGAAATCAATGGATTTTTTAAATGCCAATAGTTCGGTATTGGGTGCAGTGGAAAAGCAACCCTAGAATCTTTCAGTCTGGAATTAAATCCCAAGTCTGTTGCAGGAATTACTCTTTCTACACCTCTAGGGGGCAGAAGAGGAGAGCAGATATAGCCAAGCAAGACTGG
>JAODKE010000007.1:9137323-9152254 GCA_026779605.1 Mormyrus hasselquistii | reverse complement strand
TCGCGCCCCCCCCACGCTCCATACACCCCGTGACCCCCCCCCCCTCGCGCCGCACCGTGTCGCCTCCCCCCAGCCCACGCGGTCGCCAGCCTCCTCATTCACCCCACTGAGCTCGCCTGCCTGCTTTTACTGCAATGCAGAAACTAGCAGCAAAGAGTAAATAAAGCGGGGAGAGCCATCCCATGTCTTACCTGCCGGGCAAAGGCTGACAACAGCTGAATGGCCTTTCTGCGGGGCTGGCCACACCCCTCCAGCAACAGCTCCCAGCTCTCCCTGCCTCCCTCGTCTCCTAGCAGCCTGTCACGCCTGCCTCCCGCTAGAAATTATCGGTAACTAAGGGTAACAGCTCCCACTGGGTACCACCGACCTTTAAACCCTTCTTTGTTAACTCGCACCATGCCCTTAGCATTGTTTATCGATGGGTGATACCAGCCTCCCTCCTGCATGCGAGGGCTCCGCTGCTCACTCCAGCCTTGGGGATCCTTTGCACCATAAATCTCCCACTCTGTGGTGCTTATCGAATTTGAATACATTATAATACGAAAGCGGACCTCGTTACAATAAATTCAGCAAATTTATGCTGCCCAGTTGAAATAAATTTCAACATCCTCCCTATTAGGCCAGTACAAAATAAGACAATATTTTTCCTTTGGTTCATGAATAAAATCTGAATCAGGCACAGTACTCTGGTTATAGTGATTTTAAAAACGCCTCGAACCAGATACTCTAAACTAAAAAAACATGTAAAAATTGCTAGTCGTTTTCAGTCCCAGAGATCAGGGTCAAAGACACCGCAATTGCAATGCTTATTTTTTAAACAGCCTAACCACCATAATAAGCCGGACTAAGCACTATACTCAGATTGGCATAATGAGGGTGCCGCTGTCACGTCTCCGTCCACAGGAGCAGGACGTGCGGGAGAAGGGAAACGGAGCAGCTGCAAAGGAGGTTCAGTCAGGAAGGAGGGAGCGAAACCGTATCGTAGTCACTGCAGGCACCCTGTTAAAATCCATCAACAGGCCAGCGAGAGAGTTTGTTCTCCATCTCGATTTAGTTACCACATTAATATTTACAAGTATACTACCACAGCAATTAATTAACAACAATCGTTTTCACTCTCATATGTAACGCTACTTAAACAAAGATTCCTTGTTTTTTTACCTGCCTAATTGCTAAAGCCACAGTCTGAATTCTGACAGCAGTAATTGTTTTATAAGCTGGAGGAATATGAAGATAACAATATTCTAAAGAGACATACAGTGACACAGTATCCACCAGAGTCTCAGGTGATTATCTGCTAATTGGGCTAATTACCTTCTTAATTGTACTTGTCAATTTAAATATCTTCAAGAAGTTGCTGGCTGGGGCTCTCAGCTGCATGTCTGGCCACATGAATGCATTACGAAAGTACTGTCACTCTGAATGTCCTGAGAATCAGAATTCTGGGGCAAGGAACCAAAGGGTACCCAAACATTGGACCCTACCACTTGGGCACTGAGAGATTTCATGACAGCCTTAGAAAGAGAATTCCACATCCATCCATATTCTGTAGCTGCTTATACAGCACAGACTCACAGGAGAATTAAAGCATTCCACAGAAATACAGCCCAAACAAGAAGATACCCCAGATAAGGACCTTAAAGAGAAACTGCATGGCAGACTAAGCTAAACCAGGGACCTAAAAAGCCGTTAAGCAGTGAGGAAGAGGATGAAAAAGAAGCAGAGAGCAGCCTTGCAATCTTCATCCCAGGGGAGGGATTCTCAGCTCTACCGACAGAGGCACGGCGCCCTACCGACAGCCTCCAATCCCTTACCCACAATGCAACGGGGTGACATGGGCAGAGGTTGCTCTCTCCAGGGTTAGGACAAAATGCCTGCTGTCAGGGACTAAAAATGGCATTTGTGCTGCTGAATCAATGAGATAAAGGGAGAAGTAATACAATTTCACTGGTAAGTCAGCGTATAAACATAAAGCACAGGGTTTTTTACGCCCATTAAATCTGAGTCAATTATTCAAAACAGGTAATAAAAAAAAAAAACTTGCGACAGAAATGGATAGACGTTTTATTTTTACTTAAATAAGTTTTTGCAATAAACTGTCATTTGTGCTATTCTGCCTTGGATAACCACTAGCAACCAGGCAGAATCCTGAATGTACTTTACATGGAGATGAACGCTTGGTAAACAGGCATGTATGTACAGGAGGGTCCTGCCTGGCATAGGATTGGACTGAAAGCACTTAGAAAAAGAACAAGAGAATGGTGCCCGTTTTGACTGATACCATGCTGAATGGATCCAGCGTAGGAAAAAAAGCTGAAGAGAATAAGGCGGTGTAAGCGGCCTGGGGGCTGCAGAGTGTGTGTGTGTGTGTGAGCTGGAAAGCAGGTCGGCGGAAAGCCTCACAAAGCTGCTGCGGAGTACGGGGCCCATCTGCCAGGCCACTGAAACACACGCCCCAATGCAGCTCGCATATTAGGCTGCAGTAGCCTGATGCATTACATCTATTTAAAAGGCAGGAATCCAATAAAACTCAGCCGTTCTCCCACACATGCCTCAAAGTCATGAAAAATGGCGCATTGGGTCCCCCGGAAAAGCGCAGCACGCCAACAGTCGCCCTCTTACTTACTAAAAAGACTGTGTTCCACAAAAGTCACAGAGTGCATGAATATATCCATGGCTTGAACCTCTACCCTGCCCAAAATGCTTCCCACGGGAAAGCCTTATTAATAACACCACAAATTACTCCAGTAAAGGCGTCCAGAATTAATTTTATTTGTGCAGGGCACTTTAACCCTGATTTATGCCAACAGAACCAGATGCCAATATACTCCTGCTAACAGGATGACAAAATGTAAATGTGTTTTTTTTTTGGAGGGGGTGGGGGGGGAGATGTCCATTAATCAGATTCAACAAAGGTGGATCCGCTGGATCAGGTAAACAGGTCACTGCATCTCCTACTGAGATTCTCTGTCTAATTAGTTATTTTGGAGCATTTATTATAATTATGCACCACATTTGCTGGCCAAGAGCTCCTTCTGGAGACAGCAAATTTCAAGTGACAACCTGCAAAAACAGCAGACGGGGCAAGAAAAGCTTGGTGCCCCACAGAAACTGCCCACTATATAATGAGGAGATTCGTGTACCGAGTCACTGAAATGAAGGGCCTTCATTCGACACCATTATCTCCAAAGACCGAAGAGCCGGTATCCAAAACTCATACCAACATACAAACAAAAGAGCAAACAAACGCTTCCTCTGGATTTACCCGGGCTGGGCTGCAGTGGAACCGGGCCTCTCAGTTGTACAATGGGCACCATCTTATACACTCAGTTCTCTGGACACCAAAGCGCTGCACATCTTGGGGAATAAATAACTCACTTTAATCAGCACCAATGTGCAGCACCTGATCATGAATCAGCTGTTTAAGGTATGAGAAATCACTCAGCCAGTTTTATTTGCTGCAGGAGGCCATGTGGCCTTGGTAGGTAGGTGGGGCCTAAACAGGAGTCTGCCCAGGGCTCTGGGGTCACAGAGACACAAGCCCTTTAATGATCAGGGGGTACAGATGGGACAGAGCAGAGCTCAGCACTGTGTCCTGCCCAAAAATGGGCGTTACCCATTGGCACCCCGTAAAGTCACTTCTAATCTCTCAGTGTATCTCAGTGTTTACCAGATGATCATAATATGTCTGGCTAACAACAGAGAGAGCACAGATCCAGCAGAGACTCAGATATGATACGGTATGATCAGTGCGTCAGACGCACAATTTCAGCCGGTTCGGCTGTTTATTTTTCTTGGGCCGACAAATCCCTACCCTTCTGACACAAACACTGCATTCCTCCCCACAGAGAGCCAGCAGCAGCATACCCACGCAAACCCACACGGCCGATGAGAGGCACAGCAAAATGCCAGCGAATCCATGGCAGGTACAGCTGTGAGCAACGGTGTCCTTCCTTACTCCCTCAGCCGCAACGTTCTGGACGTTACCAGAAGCGTGCAGAAGCTGTTGGGAGACAAGGCGAGCCCTCTTTTTGTAGAAAACGCTGATTATTCCGTCCGGATGAAGCGTGTCGACGCGGACAGTGGCGCTGGAAGCCGGTGAGGGGCACAGGACCCCGTCGCAGGACCTGCCGCTCTCTCTCGGGTAGCGGGATTTGGGTGCTTCTCGGCAGAAATCTCGCTAATAATCTCAAATGCAGCAACAATCAGAGGGAACATGGGAAAGGGTCACTTTAATATGTAAGGTTCAGAAAAAGAGTAGAGAGAAAAACATAAATAAAAGGAAAAGATCATCTTATTTATCTCATTGTCTTCAATGGCACTTATACCATCCCTGAAGCTGGACTATCATCTTCTAAAATGAAAATAAGTCTTAGTCCTGAATTGTGCAGAGGTCTGTAGATACATTTTCCATTATGGGAGTCAGAACCACATGTTAATCCCTCCATGCTACTTTGAGAGCAAGCAAACATTGTATCGAAATTCGAATCGGGCAGCCCACGCAATCTACTGTATCATATTCAATTTACGTCAGAAGAATTATTAATGGATGTTTTAATAGCCTCCCTTGTTACTGTCCATATCCTTGAAAATAAGATGAGCACTAATAAAAGGCCGTCCTTTCCTGCTCGCGCTCGAGAAAGAGGTGGGGGATTTATAAAAAGGGAATCAAATCACACGCTATGGCTTATTCTGGCTGATGTGTTTAGAGGAGATCACAGAGAAAGAAGGAGTGAAAGGAAGAAACAAAGAGCAAACGACAGAGCGAGAGAGAGAGAGAGAGAGAGAGAGAAAGAGAGAGAGGTCCGGTCCTGGGAGGGTCATTAAGGAGTTGCAGAAAAAGGGTCAGTGTTGGAGTAACAGCCTTGTTGCTGCAGCCTCTCCTCAATAACAGGCTCCACGGTCAGCGTTGAACAACAAAGAGCGACCCGAAGACTTAGAGTGCATGAAAAGACAGCCAGCCCCTAGGACGCTTTTCAGATTCACTGATCTTTGGAGATGACATCATTGCTATTATCCCACAATACATTCTGTTGCCTCTGGATAAGGAGAAAATTACATGCATTCGAATTATTGATTACATTAATGTTTAATTTACGGTTAAGGCCTTGGGTTGCAGTATTTTAGCCCAAAGCAGGGTCCATTAGAGTGTTGTTTATAGTGCTTATAATGATAATGCTAATTAGTTTGGCAGCTCGAGGTGAAATACAATGCAAAGCAACCATATCTGTCTGATATATGAATCGCAGCCAAAGTCTCCTGGAAATATCACGCTCGCCTTTCTTGTAATTTTCCTCTTAGATGCTGCTTGGGTTTTGCCCGAATCCCGCTTGTGTGCTGCGTAGGGATTAGCCAGCGTCTGCAACGAGCACATCCACATCCTGTGACACGCAAGCTAACGTCAAACAATCAGAGCTGCTCATACCTCGTACCACTTACCGCGGTGGAATCACAGTACGGAAAGATAACAGTCAGCTAATCAGATGATTAAAAAAAAATAAGCATTCAATCAAAAAAAAAAAAAAAAAAAAATGATGAAGAAATACAGCAGAACTCTGGGGCAGCTTTGGTGTTTGGTGATAGAAAGCAATCTCACTTGGTGTGAGTGCAGCTCTGCTCGGCTGAACATCAGTGGTGAGAGGGGTGTGTGTGTATCGGTGCGCCTTCTAAGCCTGTGACCGCATGCCTGGCCACGCCCACTGGATAATGCCCCCTTATGTCTGACTGTGGGCTGAGGCGTTGGCCTCACTCCTCTGGGCCTGAGGGATCAATTTTCTCCCCAAGCTTTACGGTGTGGGTTCTCTATAACCCCTTTGGTTTTCGTCCATAGTCCAAGATTTCAATTAACCTTAATTTTACTTATATAGCACCTTTATCAAGGAGCACTGTTACAGAGCCCCAGCACGAGGACCCCAGGCTGTAAGAGCGCCGCGGCAAAGGGAAAACTGCATCAGAGAGGGGAAAGGTTGGGAGGAACCAGACTCGAGGAGGAGCCCATCCTGATTGGCCACACGTTTCGGGGACCTGGCGCCTCTATAATGGCCTTGCGTGATTAGGGAATGCTCTGTGATAGACGTATGTCTCATACAGGGTGGGTCCCTGCCATCTGCTCTCTGCTTCATCAGACCCTGTACTGCGTTATGAATGAATGGGTTGCCCATTTAGAAGTGTCTAAGGAGCGAAATCACCATGGTATTCTGTTAAACAGGGATGTCATGTATTGCCTGCCATGTCGGTGACCCCGCTCACTTGCCGTCGATATCACAGCTAAACTGGCAACCCTGCTGTTAGCGCCAGACCTGCCTGGTTTGGAGTCTGACCACAGCGTTAATTCCACAGAAGGGCTTCTCATAGCCGCATCCGCCTCCTGTTTCCAGCCGCATGCACTCCTACGGTGGCCTTCATCTCGTTGAGCAATAGAGAGCCTCTTCCTTACAGAGCTCCTAATGACCTGCTTTGTCAAGTATGACTGAGTCATTAAACACCAAGTCAGAGTCATGAAATGTACTGAAGTGTAAAAAAAAAGAAACTGCAGGAAAATTAACAGAGTATTGTCTGTAGCGAGACCTCAAGGTGTCTGTGTTAAATACGTGTGATAATTAAAATGCTGCGCGCAGGTGTGTGAGAAGACTCCAGAACAGATTTCACCAATAAAGCCCACACAGTAGTGTGTTTATCAGCAGATTTCACCCCCCCCCCCAAAAGGAAAACAAGACCCCTTTCATTGCTGAAACATGGGGGCCCTCTCTGCCTTTGACAGCCAGGCAAGACGAGCAGAAATTCAGACTTGGAGCCCGACGACGTTCCCCCCCCCCCCGCCCGCCCTCCGGTGACTGAACATTGCACGACTCTGAAATTAAGTCTGCTAGGGTGACACTGGAGCAGCAGCAAATTAAATACACGTCCTGCATGCGCATGCATATCCCCCTCCACCCTCTTGCATATGGCCTTCTCCTCTCCTTCGCTCTCCTTTACCTCGCTTGATCTCCTGCGGTTACTCCCATGGTGACAGAGGGCAGGTCTGCCCCACTCCATCTCTCACATCAGTCCGGCACTCAAGGGCAGCTTTATGATGTTCAGGACGCCCTCGTTCCCACCTAATCGCATTTATCTCCCGTGCAGCTGCTGTCTCACTGTGCAGGCGGCCTCGCTCTCCCTGCTCACCCGAACCCTGGGCCACGTTTCCCTGCCTGGCATCTTTCCAACCAGCGATGACCTCACGGTGCGCTGAACGTGACACTATGACCCGGCACAGCCGTCACCGCATGTGCACAGACTCCCCGCCCCACCCCCCGTGCTCGTTGATATTCCGTGTCGATCGCCTTGCCGCAGCCACCCAGGGAGGGGCAGGAAGGCGGATCAGCGGCACTGGGGGCCCGTGAGCGCCGTCGCCCTGCCCCACACGCTGCCTGGCTCCTGTCGCCCCGGCAACCACCTTTGTTCCCGTGGGTGAGATCGCCCCCATCATTTAGCAGCTCGGAGGTGAGGCCACGCCCCGAGCCAGCATCGCCACCCGGCCCAGAATGCTGTGCTTCAAGAAAACATAAATCACAAAGCGCAAAACAGCACCCTGCTGCACCGAGAGATGCAGTCCAACCTGAGGAGGGCGAATGTAATCTGTCGGGTGGTGTTTATTTCGCTCTATCAAACTGTCATCGTTTCTAGCTTTTATAGCAACAAAAACATCCATGCTAACAAGCAAACAGAAGTCTAGCTATACATCACAGCATCACAGACAAGCAGATCCATACAACAGAAACACTTTTATCTTCCTGATGGAAACATTGTTTGCGATCATGAACACTCTACTAGGCAGAAAAAGCACGCAGGACACAGCAGTTAGTAGTAATTAATTCCCTGGCGGACGCAGGCTAATTAAACGTGTCTCCCCGAGATTGTGACGGAAGGCTCCGTTTTGTAGTCAGATCGGCTTGGAGGGCCCCTCATATGTGACGCCTCTATGGCTGCTAATCATATGCACATTGGGTCCAGCCAATGAGCATCCGGCAAGGACTGTGCCCGGGCGGGGGGGGATGACACAAAGAGCCTAAGCTAACCCAGCGTTTCTGAAGCTGGTCCTCAGGGACCCACAGACGGTCTGTGTTTTTGCTCCCTCCCAGCTCCCTGCTAGACAATCCACAGCTTTGCAAAAACAAGAACCGTCTGGGGGTCCCTGAGGACGAGTCTGAGAAACACTGCACTAACCTCTGGGGGGTACAGTTTTGTTTAGAGGTAAGGGAGTAAGCACGCATCACTTTCCCACTGATGCTCTTCCTGTTCCCCAGATGTAAAAATCACTAGTTTGAAGCTCACCTGTCACACTGAGAGTGGGGCTGGTTCTTAAGGGTGCGGCACAGGCTGGTTAACAGGAGTACGGGCGGGCGGGTGCGGACCAGAGCCAGGTCACACGGCACAGACGACAGATGGTGCTACAAGCTGCCCTGGGGAGGGATGGGACCTCCAGTGCTGCTCCCCCTCAGCATGGTAACAACCCCCGGTAACAGTCAGCTGCAGCACCAGCTAATGTCCTTCAAGCAGCATCTGAGGGAAGGCGGGGTGAGCCGAGGGGGGGGGGGGGGGGTCGTAAATCACGGGGGACGCTCAAGCCGCGGCACCTCCTCGCCTGCATGCCGGCCGCATGTCGCCCTCACAAGGTCACCGGGAGCCACGGTGACGGTCACTGGAGGAGGCCCGTTACCACGGCTACCGACCAAAAGCCTGACCTCTGCCGCCTGCTGTGGTGAATCATGACTGCAAATCACTGCCGGCCACATCGAAGCCAAACAGCTGTGGGTACAAAACAATTAATAATGCATCTCCGGGGAAGAGCTGTCGGTGACATTCCATTGAAAGTGATGCACAGACACTGATCCCTCATAAAACTAGCTGAAGAGATGGAAAAAACTAGTTGACTTCTTACATATTAAAAGTGAGAGTGGTGTTCCTGTAAGCCTCGACTTCAAGGTAAGAAGTTAGAGAACTGGAGAACCTGACCAAATGCCTGCCATAGCCAGTAAGTTTCAAACTGAAACAAACCCCAGGCAAGCAGATGATTAAGCAAAACTGTACCAACATCTATTCAACAGAATAATGTGAGTGATTTACCCCATCTGGATTTGAATCTTCCAATTATCTGTTGCTCATTAAGGCTTTACCAGTATGTGACTGACAGCACCATGTACTGAATAAGGAGAAAATGAATCAGTGCCCAAAATATGAAATTTGGTGACATTGACATGACCTCTAACACATGCGGGGCCATTCCTCCCAAACGGGGCCAGCGGGGGGCGCACGGCGCCATGTGGCCGATTCCACTGTGCTGCCCTCACGCTAACTGGCAGCGATGCACTACGAACAGCGACACTCGCAGGAGGCAGCATTTGTAATTAAAGCAGTTTATCTAATCATTTTAACTACATCAATTTCCACTTATTCGTTATAAGTATAATGTTTGAAGATAAATAAAAGCTGTCATCTCTCAGCAGCACCTGCCATGACATTCTGTCAGGTGTAGTTAATGACCCACCGCCCCTCGCTGTTCTCTAAGCAGGTTAGGTAAATGCTAGCTTAGTACGTCCCCCAAAGACAATGGCTCTGGCCTCCTGACTGGACAGGGCTATTTTTGGCTCTTGCCTAAAGAAAGTCTTCCAGCAGTGAAATATTAAATATGAAGCGCTAGACCTTACTTGGCTTTTAATGAGGGACAGCAGCGAGCTGCCAGGGAGGATCACATGGGTGCGTTTTTGGCGGATGCCGTCAGGTGATCATCACCACCACTACCTTCATCACCTCCATCATCATCATCCTCACCATCCTCACAATCACCATTATTACCATCATCACCTCCACCACCATAATCACCACCATCATCATCATCACCACCACCATCATCGCCTCTGATGTTACTTGTTTATCCGCTCCAAACAACTCTGCAGCCGTTTATTGGTGCCAAAATTTCTGTAAAGTTCTTTGGAGCCAGAATTTTAGAGAAGGGAGAGTGGAAACCTGCATAAAAATATAGAAAATAAAGATGCACCCAGACCTACCACCCATCCTCCGGTTCTTGAAACCTCTCTCCAGTAGTACATCACAGCACCACACGCCACCTGATCAGCCGTGGGGCTCTGGCTTTTTTGAGGGTTCGTGAGGATAACGCCATGATGTAACATGCCGCTCTTCACTTCTGAATGACTGCAAGCGTCTTAAACATGTATGATAACAAAAAGCTCTGCTCGAACCGCCCTGAAGGTCACTTTCGGGTCGCTTTACAGTACGCATCAGCACAAGATGGCCGTGCTGTTGAGTGAGTAGCGGCCCATTAGAGTATAAAATGGCATTCAGGTAAGCAGGCACGGCATGTCCATCTCCCCTCCTGGTTTCTCCCAGTTCCCATCACCGTGTGCAGCCAGGAGACCAGTCAGCAGTTCCCACTTCTCTCTGCCCATCCCCACCATTCAGTCTTCATCATGAGCTCACAGATGCGGGACGCCGCTTCATTTTAAATATCACTCATGTGTTTTTTACAAGATGAGCTTGGCTGCAGATTGATTATTGTTTATCATTATTATTTACTCAGATGTTTTACCAAATGGGCTGAGTGGTTCTTTGATTTAACCCTTCCAGAAGGGCAAAGAGGAGGCATGAGTCTCCTGTAAAGGGTATGAACCCCAACAGGTGGTCAGCAGTAGACCCTGCCCCGGCAGGAAGGAGATCACACACACGGACATGCCCCACCACACCAGCCCTGGCTAGACAATCCGGGATTTTCCTCCATCATGTATGTGTCAACAGCTGGGCGTTCTGATCTGCATGCTGATTCTGGTTTTAACCGGGGGCTACGCTGGCCGAGACGCCACTGGCCAGACATCAGGTTTGGCTTTTTTACATTACATCCATCCCCTACCCATAGGAGGGACGCCAGGGAGATCCCAAAGACCCCCAGCAACACAATGACCACAGACATGCTCAGGGTGCTTGGGTGAGACCGCACCGCTTGAGATGGCATTATCGCCAATGTGTGGCTGTCGCCGATCGGTTACCGCGGAGACGCCCCGAGCGACAACATGCTTGGTTACTCCGAGCTAAGACAACGCTATCTGCTGCTGCCTTCTGGGCCCGATCTACAGTGGCATGCGCCTCAAACAACAACCTGGACCAGAGCCCCGCCCCACACCATGCAGCCCCAACGTCACCAGCCCCCTCCAGCACCCAGTGATGCTCAAGAGGATTTTCAGAGACCAAAGATGATGAAAAGCGGAACCAGAACTTCATCACACCAATGAACAACTCCTGAACGACATCTGATAAAGATAAAAAGTTGGATGAAACAGAGAAATAACAATGAATGTCTTAGAGAACAGATGTTCAGACTTAACAAGGTGGCACAACTGATATCGCGGCATGAAGATCTCGCTTCTCAAAGTCAGCCTTTGCCTTCAGTGTAGGTCCTTCAGAAGGATCTTCATTTTTAGGGGTCCTGGCTTTTTAATTCACACACAAATTTCAAGAAATAAAAAAGTGCAATTTCATTTTTCAGTCCACCGGTACCATTGCAAATCAGTCATTCTGTGATCAACAGATACAAGCAGGATCCCCTGACTGACAAACGATCAAGCAATAGTCTGAAGACAGAACATGCGTGGAGACAGGAGACGCAACCTGGCGTGATACTGCCGGCCACACACATTCAGCATCAAGCTACTAAAAAATATAACAGCTTTATCTCTTTTAAAATACAGATGAGAAGCTGATGAATGCTAAGCTGTCAGTCTGGCAGAGTCACAAGGGATGGGGGGGCAGGAGGGTGGATGAGACAGACTGCGGGTGTCGCAGATGGGAATCTACACGCAAACCTATCCAACTCCTCCGCTCACACAGCACGCCTCACCCAGACTGACACAGACTGCCCATCCACTCCATTATCCATGTCCCTTTGGCCACCACCCTCCACAGTCATGTCTTTGTCAAGCCAGCAGAGGGCGTAGTGTTTAAGGATCTAATAATTCCCAACCCAAAGGCCCTCAGGTGGCACCCTTGACCATATGTGAATAATTCCCCATACATGTGCAGCCACTAATGGTGCAAAAGCAAGAACCAGCTTCAATCAGGGGCTAAGCGAGTCACTGGCATCCCGTTCACTGCACACTGCACACTGAAGCCCTCTCCTCTTATGGAATACTGAGCTGGAAAACAGGTGAGTGACAAAGAGGAAGCCCCACCAACACCTCCACTGCCACTCTACAGCAACTGTGAAGAGGAAAGAAGCCCACCCTCTCTGACCTCTGACCTCTGCTTTCTGTCTGCTGCTGTGATGGCGATCGATCTCAGAACGGCATTCTCTCTCCCTGGGGGCTGGGCTGGGGGGGGCTATCAAAGGAGGCATTAATGTGTCATTCAGTTTGAACGCACCGATAACTGATGAATGTCGGATTCAGGGGCACCCCTGCCTCTTCGCAGTCCACCACAGACACGTCTGTGCGACATTGTTCCTTGACCACTAGGGAAGCTGCTCAGAGCTCACAGAGGGTGGAAGTGGCCAACTGGAGAGGTGTGGAGCACGACATCCAAGGGAAGCACATGAACGTACATGCATGACACACCTCTGAGGGGGGGGGGGACATGAGCCACATGGCAGCAGACACAGTGGGGACTGTGAAAATATCTGGGGACTGTATTTGAAAGAGCCTGTGTTTGATTCTCCAGTACTGTAAGCTATGATGAGGAAGTCTCATCTCAAAAACAGTCCCCAGATCTTGACCAAATGCCGACAGATCCTTAGTGCATAACGAGAGCCCAGTGAGCAGACGGCGTTTGCTCTGCAGTCGAGGCGTGGGAAGCCTGCTCTGGATCAGGGGGAAGCAGCAGCAGCTGGGCCTGTGAGATGCCATGGTGCTGCCCCCTGCTGCAGGGGAGGACAGTCATGCACAGGAAAGGGCTTTTGGCCCTAGGAATTAACAGATTAATTCCCGGATTAATTGTTTGGATAAAAAATTTACACTGGCTGGCTTTGCAGGTGTGAATAATTGAGCATCCAGGCTTTTTCCCATTCAGGAATCCATAGCAAACTTTAAATGGCTGCTGAAACTGTTTTAATATTTTATCATTTGATTGGTCAGACACAAAGAGAAGCTTGGCTGACCCTCACTGTGCTGCAGCCAACGCTGTCGGCAGATCACGGCCCTCAGCGTACCGCTGAAGCGATGCAGGGCCATGTGGAAGCCCCGGGGACGGGAGGCGTGGCTTGCCGGCGGGGTGGAGCTGGGTTACTCCGCATCACCGCTAGCCATCAGGCGGAGGACTCGTGGCAGCCTGATGTAAGAGCTGCATATACTCATATCAGAGTCAAACACTCTTCAGCAGCACCTTTTGTTCCCCAAAGCAGATTTTGTATTATTAACGACAAAATATTATCACCAGAATGCTGAGATCAGCATGCTAGATCTTAACCTTTAAGACTCTTCTGAAGTGAAGACACAGGGCACACTCCCCTGCCTGCAGCTACCCTCCGAGCAGCCGGCAACGTGCGAGCGACTTTCACCGGGGAAGGAGGAAGGGAGGCAGGGAGAGGACAGGCAGCATACCTCAGCGCAGAGGTCCTGGGGCCAGGTGTCCTCACAGGCCTGTCCCACACTCTCCTGCTGGAGGCGCTTAGCACCCCCTGTCTGTCTCCAGGTGCATGGGCACGCATTTCCTTGCCAACTAATTACCAGCAAAACTGTAAGATGTTAACATCCAACACATTTCCAAAATGGTGGTCACTGAGTGCTAGAAGGGGAACAATCTGAAAGGAAATCCCTAACTTACTCCGAAGTACACCGTCTGTGTGCGTGTGTCTGTGATTTCCAGACCTTACAGGCATTTTGACGCTTGTTTCGGCATTGTCGGAGGTAAAGCCTTGTCAATTTACTCAAGAAAACAACATCTTTGATGAGGAGCCTTTAGAGACGCATGAGGCGTGACAGCAGCCAGGCCCCCAAACGTCTTATCTTTGCGAAAATGTGATCTGAGTTTATTTCCTGCACCCTTTCATAGGGATAATAGCGGAGCGAAGCTCCAAAAGGCTCAGCTCATCTGAGATAACAAGTGCAAGGCCAGCCGACGGGGGGGGGGGCAGAGTGATGTAGCACCGGTGTAACAACCCCCCCCCCCCATAAACACTCCCAGAACCACATACAGGGTTACCAGTTGCATCTGCCACTCTTTTAGAACACACTACACGCCCCTTGTGTCAGTCAGGGAAGCAGGTCATCCGTGACAGAGTCACTGTCATGCAGCAGCAGTACAGCAGCCTTTGGACGAATGCCAGGTGAGGTAATAGACGGGGTATTAGAGCACTTCCTGTATGCGGGACGAGCCAAAAGGCACAGCGCCGAAGACCCGAAGCGGGGAGCCCACCAGGGAGGGGCAGGTAGCTCAGGGACGCCGAGGAGACCAAGCCGCATCGCCTCAAACGAACCGTAAAGACTTGTTTGAGGAAGGCCGTAAAAGACACTTCAGGACGGTGCTCTGCTGATTATGGTCTGTCAGCTGGGAGCATCCATTAGGAAGACAGCCATCACATTTGGCTCGGTGATCAGATTAGAACGAAGGGAAGGTGATGAACCGGACTGAGGGGGAGTCAGACGGGGACTGCGTGGACAGCAGATGAGGGGGGTGATCAGCATCACCCCCCTGCTAGGCTCCACATTGTGTACCACCACTCCTTTCCAGATGGGAGCTGAGCCTAAAACACAAGCTTTGAGTTCTGATCTGCTTCTGCCTCGCTCCACCGGAGGCCTGAATGCATCTACCACACAAACACATAAATAACTGACTCTGCCAGTCTATATCACCCGCCCGCTGCAGACTCTCTCTCTTTCTGCCAGTCTATATCACCCGCCCGCTGCAGACTCTCTCTCTCTCTGCCAGTCTATATCACCCGCCCACTGCAGA